>BCJD01000003.1:1559508-1848067 GCA_001600195.1 Yarrowia keelungensis | reverse complement strand
CATAATCAATCTCTTAGAGAGAGATTGGTGCAGTCGCACCAATCCACTCAGGTGGTCACCTGACATGAGAACTGTATTTTGGGTGGAGTCTCACAGGGGGGACCCTAACCTTGTCGTAAGTAGGTCGAGTTGCTACAGTACTTGCAAGAGTCGACTCTGGGACATGAAGGACGTTGGACAAGGCTGTCAGAGAATATTACGTCAGTGGCTGAGACATTTTAGACCTGCCGAGGGTAGTGCGTGTGTATTTAACGGCTTTGTGTCGTCATCTGTGCACTCACAAACACATTTCACATATTTCTTCTCCCTCTCATCTCGGCTGGCTTATCGCAAGGAGAAGCGTTAGAGACGCAGTTTTCGGCCGTCTACTTACTTTGGCTGGGAGCTGATTGGTCTCACGTTCCGCGGGCTACACAAAGAGAAACCTAGTTTGGCGTAGTTCAGATATAAATCCCACACGCGCTGCCAAACCCCAGACTCTACCCTTGGTAATCACCAAAAACAACAACATGAGCGAGCAGTACACCCCTGAAGTGAGTACAAACGGTGGTGGTGAGATGGGCTGGAAATGAGGCAGAAGGAGGGTAGAAGGAGGCTTAGAAGGAGGGCAGACAGAGGAAATCGAGGTCTGAGTGGTCAAATCGACAGCTACCAGATCGAACGGTTCAGTTTTGTTTTTGTGTCGGTTGGTTACGTTGATTCTGTGATTCAGATGGTTGGTTACAGTGGCAAATCAGTCTGTGTCTGTTTGATCTTGTGAGGTGGCAAGTCTGGGTCTGTGTTCTTACAGTAAAGACGGAAAGAACACATCTAGAACAAGCTGAGTAGCAGACTGAGATGCGCGTGATCTGACCTCTGCACAACTACCACCTCTTAGTCTAATTACTTGGCTAGGTGCAGATGTGATGGCTGATCTAGACCGTTCAACCCGTGACATGGTCTAGATCTCATAACCACCACCCACTCCACCTGCTGAGTAATTGCCCTCCCTCTCTCCTTCCTTCTTTCCCGGCGATCAGACTTGCTCCGTTTCTTTCCGCAGGTCGGATTGCCTCCATAATGTGACATGTGCTGAGACGGAATTAGGTTTGGTTGCATGTGCCGAGGTAGTTGCGGTGGATGTGGGCTAGTGGGTGGCGGGGTGTGTGAGAGAGTAGTAGGGACGGTGCAGAGACGGCTGGTGGCTCGTTGGAACCGCACAATCACCAGTGCAATTGGTTTCTGCGGACTTGTCCGCTTTTCTCCACCCTTCTTCCACCTGCTCTGAAAATCACATTCCCCACAGAAACAACCTTATCCCCCAAAGCCGATGAACTCTATTCGGCCCCTTAGGTGGTGTGACATCTGGGGTACAAGGGACAGGTTGGCACTAGCCACAATGGGCTAGGGGGGAAGGAGACAAACATTGTGGTGACGTCGAGGGTGATATTATCAATTGGCAATCCTGACACATTACAATCGCAATGTCGTCTCCTCCTCCTTCGGTCAACTTCGCCACCGCATAACCTCCCCACACAACCTCTCCCAACCTTCCCTCGGTACATCACAGCACATACATGTGCATCTCGATGTGCCTAAAGCCTATTGCGGGATATGGGCAAGTATATAACCAGCGCTAACGACAGCAAGTTGCGGAGCACAACTCTCCCGAATCTCTGTGGATCATCATTGACGGCAACGTATTTGACCTCACTGAATTCCAGAACGAACACCCCGGCGGCAAGAAGATTCTCAAGCGAGTAGCTGGCAAAGACGCATCCAAGTTTTTCCACAAGTACCACGACGCCCCCAAGATTATGCGACGAGTTGGCCAGAAGTTCAAGATTGGAACCCTCAAAGACGCTGACACTAACCCCACCCGAGCCATGATTGCCCCCAACAAGACCACCGCTCTCGAGCCCTACGGCGACCTGGTCCCCTACGCCGACCCCAACTGGTACCACGGCTACCACAACCCTTACTACAAGGAGTCGCACGCCAAGCTGCGAGACGAGGTCCGACAGTGGGTCGAGGAGAAGATTGAGCCCTTCGTTGAGGAGTGGGACGAGGAGAAGGAGGTGCCCAAGGAGATTTTCCAGGAGATGGGCAAGCGAGGCTACCTTGCTGGTTCTCTCGGCACCCCCTACAAGGAGCTGGCCAAGTACACCAACGTCAAGCCTGCTTCTGTGCCCGTTGAGGAGTACGACATGTTCCACGAGCTCATCATCACCGACGAGATCATGCGAGCTGGCTCCGGAGGTCTCACCTGGAACCTGCTCGGAGGCTACTGCATTGGTCTGCCTCCCGTGATCAAGTTTGCCAAGGAGCCTCTCAAGGAGCGAATTCTCCCTGGTCTGCTCGACGGTTCCAAGCGAATCTGTCTGTGTATCACCGAGCCTGATGCTGGTTCCGATGTCGCCAACATCACCACCACCGCCGAGCTCACCCCCGACGGAAAGTTCTACATTGTCAACGGTATCAAGAAGTGGATCACCAACGGTATCTGGGCCGACTACTTCACCGTTGCCGTGCGAACCGGCGGCCCCGGCTCCGGCATGAACGGTATCTCCGTTCTGCTGCTCGAGCGAGGCATGGAGGGTCTCGAGACCCGACGAATGAACACCCAGGGTATGCTGTCTTCCGGCTCCACCTGGGTGACCATGGAGGACGTCAAGGTCCCCGTGGAGAACCTGCTCGGCAAGGAGAACAAGGGCTTCAAGGTGATCATGACCAACTTCAACCACGAGCGAGTCGGCATCATCATCCAGGCCAACCGAGCCTCTCGAGTCTGCTACGAGGAGGCCTGCAAGTACGCCCACAAGCGAAAGACCTTTGGCAAGCCTCTGATCGAGCACCCCGTGATCCGAGCCAAGCTCGCCAACATGGCCATTCGAATCGAGTCCACCCACGCCTGGCTCGAGAACCTGGTCTTCCAGTGCCAGATGTTCCCCGAGGAGGAGGCCATGCTGCGACTCGGAGGAGCCATTGCCGGCTGCAAGGCCCAGGCCACCCAGACCCTCGAGCTGTGTGCCCGAGAGGCTTCCCAGATCTTTGGCGGTCTGGCCTACACCCGAGGCGGTCTCGGAGGCAAGGTCGAGCGACTGTACCGAGAGGTCCGAGCCTACGCCATCCCCGGTGGATCCGAGGAGATCATGCTGGACCTGGCCATGCGACAGGCCCTCAAGGTCCACAAGGCTGTTGGCGCCAAGCTTTAAGCAGTATATAGTGAAGACGTTTTAAAAGAGAGAGAGAGGAAGTAGAGAGTAGATTAACTGAGAACAGAGATTAACCAAGAGTAGAGAGTTAGGTGCCCAATCAAAGACTATTGTGGCAAAATGCAGGTCAGTCATTATCTTAACAGTCTCTTGATGTGTTCAATCAGAAGGTGACTATGGTATTGTCTAATTTGAAGATATGAGTCTGTTTGGTCAGCAAGGTGTAGGCTAGACCGATCAATGGTGTCAGTCTAATTTGTAGTACCAGTCTAAATCTGACTAAGGCGTTACTGCTAAGGCAGGGATAACGGGCGTTTAGGATCGAGATTTAGTGGTTGGTCTAGAGAAGGCTACAGTAGCTGGTGTGTTGGATCTAGTCTAGACCATTATAGAGGGTGCTGGAATGGGGTAATTAGCTAATCAGTTTAGAGGAAGTCGCATGTTGATCTAGGGCATCTCAATGAAAAACTTTGAAAGTAGGGCTACACGAAGAACTCACTGTTCCATGCTCAAAAAGACTCAATTGGACTGTTCAAGTAACAGCTCGTGACGTTAACTTGTCAGTCTGTTTACCACCAATGGATCCTAAAATCTTCACAATCGGGTAGTAACGGTTAATTGATTGATCTAATGGTCACCTACCAAGATTATTCTATTTATGGCTTACGATTACTACAAAGGTGTACCTCTCACATGCCAATCTAATTATCACGAGCACTGGGAGGTTTGAATGCTTCAAGCTGTCACTCCAGAACTCAATGAACTCACAGAAACGGGTAATGCGGCAAAAATTACCAATTCATCTGTATGTAGTCATCTGACACTGTTGTTAGCTCAATTTTCTTTGTCAGATGTACCCACTTTCAGAACTACTGGTAGTGCCTGTGGATATTATTTCTGGATATCTGCTCACGTAATCAACGTAATCATGTCTAATTGATAGTGCTCAGATGAGGAACGAAAGTAGCATGAGGAACAAAACTCGTTAATTTAGAAATTGCCACAATCGCCTTCCCTACAACTTCCAGTACATTCTCCAACACCTCTATCACTCAAATTAACTTGCTCGTTTGGGCGTTGATCTGACGCCTGAGATAATGAGGGAACTGCTAAGAAACACAATAGATGGATAAGAAGAAAAAACAGATAAAATTGCATACAAAAAGACACTGCAAACACAATTACCAATCCCATATACCAATACAATCATTATCTTCAAGAACACTTCTTCTTGTCCACTCATATCTCCTTCTCGAACCTTCTACTGCACATGCGTCAAACCTCCCATGGTTGCATATATCTATTGTCCATTACCCTATACCTTGATCTCTTCACTTCTCTACACAACACTACAACACACACAATGACCAACCCCCGCGTGTTTTTCGAGGTCGCGATTGGCGGCAAGACCATTGGCAAGATTTACTTTGAGCTGTTTGCGGACAAGGTCCCCAAGACGGCCGAGAACTTCCGAGCTCTGTGCACTGGAGAAAAGGGCGCTACCAAGGCCGGAATTCCGCTGCATTTCAAGGGGTCCTCCTTCCACCGGGTCATCAAGGACTTTATGGTGCAGGGTGGCGACTTTACTGCCGGCAACGGAACCGGAGGCGAGTCCATCTACGGTGAGAAATTCCCCGATGAGGCCTTCCCTTACCCCCATGACCAGCCCTTCCTGCTGTCCATGGCCAACGCCGGTCCCAACACCAACGGCTCGCAGTTTTTTATTACGACCACCGAGACGCCCCACCTGGACAACAAGCACGTGGTCTTTGGCAAGCTGCTGAGCGGCAAGGGCATTGTTCGGCAGATTGAGCGAACCGAGACTGGTGAACAGGACCGTCCCAAACAGCCTGTGACCATTGTCGACTGTGGCGAGCTTCCTGCTGACTTCCAGGTGCCTGCCGGAAACGTGGACGACGGAACTGGAGACGACTACGAGGACTTCCTCAAGGATAACGATAACGTGGACGTCAACGACCCGGCATCTGTTCTGGGAGCGATTGAGAAGATCAAGACGATCGGCACCAAGCTGTTCAAGGAAGGTAACGCCGAGGGAGCGCTCAAAAAGTACCTCAAGGCGACTACCTACCTGGAAGACTACCTGCCTGACGATCTGTCCGAGGAGAACATTGCCAAGGTCCATGCTCTGCGAATCTCGTGCTACCTCAACGTGGCGCTTATGGCTCTCAAGGTGAACCAGCCCAAGGTCGCTATCAAGGCTGCTACGTCTGCGCTTGACGACGAGACTGTCGCTAACAAGGAGAAGGCCAAGGCTTTGTTCCGACGAGGTTCTGGTTACGCTGCTCTCAAGAACGAGACTGACGCTCTTAAGGATCTGAATGCGGCTCTGGAACTCGAGCCTGCCGATGGAGCGGTCAAGAATAAGATTGAGGAGGTGAAGTTGGCTGCTCAGAAGAGACGGGACGCGGAGAAGAAGAAGTACGCGGGTTTCTTTGGGGGAAAGTAAGCGCAAGGTAACGAGCGAAGCGAGTTATGTTGCGGTTACGAGCAAAGGAGCGTAGCAACTTTGCGGTAAGGTTGCAATGTTACAAACAGGAGCATAGTATATAGTAAGATGATGTTATTTACACGGTTGTAGAGAGGTGTAGTTGTGAAGGTGTTGCAAGTAGTACTGTTAGTTGAAGCAGTTCAGAGGAGTAATTATTAATGATATAGAACATACAGTACAGTGGTTGAGAGAGTCATTCCAAACAGTATGTACAGTATCTCTGACTCCCGTTATTCTTTTCAAGTGACTTCAATTTGTAAGTCAGTCTTTCAAGATGATTATGTAAACAGGTATTTCTATGGCACTGAATAGAGCATATCTGACCATCCAATAAGACTGCGAATGTAGCAAGTGCACACTCAATGAGTTTCTGCTACATGTGTTCTCTGTCTGTTTAGCAGTTCTTTCGTGTTAGGTGCAGAGTCCACGCCAAGTAAAATAGTTAACATAATTACTTAGCTTTCAAAACTGATGTTGTCACAACTTGCCCAATTTTTGAGCTACAGCTTCCAGAGGAATTAATCACTAAGAAATACACTTAATGTATCCTCTGACACAGCTACCACCTCTCCAGCGCCTCCATAACCCCGAAAATGAACCCCCAGGTGACTTTTTCGTTTAACTAATTTACTGGACTAAGTGTACCAAGGCTAACTATAAGAAGACAACCATATTGACGTTATTCACGAAATACAGAACTGGGGTCATTTCCACTGTCGTCACTCGTTCAATTCGCTTACATAAGCACACCTCACCTCACTCCCACTTTCTGCACGCCTTTGTTCGTCGTATAGAAACGGGTCGCTCGCTTAAACACGCTGGGAAATACTCCGACAAGAGTCCGAAGGCCGATAATAATGCTGTGGTTATAAAAAATAAACCGAGGTTGAATAAAGTGGTGAGATATGAAATGTCCTAATTGTAGACTGAGGTGGAGCTTGGAAGATTACCAGTGCGACTACCAGTACAAGATAGAACCAATTACAACTACCACATTCACTTTCTTTCATCAGACAAGTCATTTCACCAACTGTTCGTTCATTAATTTTTCATCATTTTCATTAATTTTTCATCATTTTCATTAATTTTTCATTCTTTGTATTATCTCTGCATGAGCCGCTTAAACGGTCGGCAAAGGTATACGAGGAAAAAGAGGTGGTACGAGCATAACGAAGATGCAGAACTGAATCATATGATATGTCACGTGACTGCAATTGCTCCAAAATCCGAAATGTCTCTTTTCTCCTCCTCCCCGTGAGGTTCTGAGATTGCCCTGGATTTCCCCTCTTCGAGGCCCGATCTCTGCGCCACAAAAAGCCTAATCCAAATAAGAATATGAACGTGGCTGTCGTGGCGAGTGGATAGTCTTTGAGCAAGGTGGAGGAGATTTGGGGGTGGAGGAGAGCTTGGATAGTGGATTTTTTTAGGTAAATCAATTGCCCGGACTGAATAGATATGATTTAGACTTTGAACCATTCTCCTAGCGTTCTCCTACCATGTTAAAAACACCCCCTCTATCCCACATCCATGACGTATTTCAACAGTGGCTTGCAACCTTATTTCTGATTAATCTATCACCCGTCCATAATCCATGTAGCGCCTTGAAAACGGCTTTCTTCCTCCTATACTTCCCCTAACGCCAAAATGACCACTTCCAACGAAATCAAACCCCTTGCCCAGGAGGCCAACCGGGTCCAGGACGCCAAAGACATTCTGGACCGCCTGGTTCCTCGGGTCATTGAGTACATTGACTCTGCTACCAAGGACGGATCCAAGGTGGGTCCCTCAGAAACCCCCCAGGAAATCAGAAAACAGGTCGATCTGACGCTCCCCGAGAAGGGCGAGGGAATCGATGGCCTGTTTGAGTCTGTGGAGCACGTGTTGTCGAAATCGGTCAACACCTGGCATCCTGGTTTCCTCGACAAGCTGTACGCTTCTACGAACCCTGTGGGAGTTGCTTCAGACATCATTTTGTCTGTTCTGAACACAAACTCGCACGTGTACACCGTTTCGCCCATTCTGACGCTCATTGAGAAGTCTGTGGCTAAACAGTACGCCGGTTTGTTTGGGTTCAAGGGTCCCAGAGCTGGAGGACTCACCTTCCCTGGAGGATCCTACTCCAACATCACCTCCATGGCCATGGCTCGAGCTATCAAGTACCCCGAGACCAAGACGGAGGGCAACGGCGACCACAAGTTTGCCGTCTTTGCCTCGTCTCACTGCCACTACTCTGTCAAGAAGGCTGCCATCTTACTTGGAATTGGCCAGTCGCAGGTTCTGGCAGTTGATGTGGACAAGGAAGGCCGAATGATCGCCTCCGATCTCGCTGCCAAGATTGAGACCGCCAAGAGCAAGGGCTACACGCCTCTGTACATTAACGGAACTGCTGGAACCACCGTGTTTGGCTCCTACGACCCTTTCCACGAGATTGCCGAGATTGCCGAGAAGAACAACCTGTGGTTCCACATTGACGGCTCGTGGGGCGGCAACGTGTGCTTTTCGGACAAGTACCGGTACAAGCTGGACGGCTCTGAGAAGGCCGACTCTATCACCGTGAACCCTCACAAGATGCTCGGCGTGCCTACCACGTGCTCCTTCCTCCTCGTTCCCGATGAGAACGCCTTCAAGACCGCCAACGCTCTCCAGGCGCCCTACCTCTTCCACGGCTCCAACGACGAGGAGAACTTTGACCTTGCGGACGGCACTCTGGGCTGTGGACGACGACCGGACGCTCTCAAGCTGTACCTCGGCTGGCAGTGGTTTGGAACTGAAGGATACGGCAAACGGGTTGATCACGCCTTTGAGCTGACCCAGTACCTTGCCGAGCAGGTTCAGAAACGTCCCGGGTTTGAACTCGTGTCCCAGTTCCCTCCCCCTTGTCTCCAGACATGCTTCTACTACGCTCCTAGTGGTAAGTTGTCGTCTGAGGCCTCTGCCAACTCGGACGCGACCCGTTTCATGGCCAAGAAGCTGTACGACTCCGGCAAGTTTCTGGTGGACTATGCTCCTGAACAGGGTGATGGCGGACGAGGCGAGTTTTTCCGGGTGGTTATTAATGCTCCTACTGTGAGTTCTAAGACCGTGGATGATCTGCTCAACGAGGTTGAAAGACTTGGAAAGGAGTATACTAAGAAGTAAGGGAGAAAGGGAAGAAGAGAGACACTATATAGAGACTTAGATTATTGAATACTGACGAAAATGAGGAGCTTGTGATTATCACATACAGTACTTGCACTGACTTGAAGATATGTCTTGAAGAGCAGGTAGGTCATGGCAAGAAGGGTATGAAGAGATGGTACTGGAACTGTGGAGTGTTGAATACTTGTACATATGAGATGAACCAAAAACATGTAATTAGCTAGATTACGATGAGATGATGAAGAGATGATACAGGAGATTGAGATTATGGCATTTTAACTTGAAGATGAGTGACTTGAAGAACATGTAAATCAGGTTTTTGGAGGACATGATGAAGGACATCATGAAGAGATGAATATCAGAACTCATGATTACCGAATACTAACTTGAATATAGATGACGAACGAGAAACAACTAGTACACGGCAAAACAAGGACGTGAAAGGAAGGAACTTCAAGTGGTAGATTCTAGAGAGTGTAGTACAAAGAAGTTCTATAGTCCAACGTGGCTATGATACAAACTGGAAGACTGCGAGTTGCCTTGCGTCTTGTTCAGAAAAATATCGTATTCAGACGATGATCTTATTCCCACAATGAAATTGTATTCATACATTAAGATCGTACTCAGACATGTGAGTGTATTCAAAGAAGGTGATCTAGTCTTATCTATTTAAAGTAGACAACAGTGTGATCAGTGGTTATAGCTCTCTGAAGAAGTCCTGAGAGACATGTCCTATAGAAATGATCCTAAGGTATAGAAAACGTCACTTTACACTGTGATACTAGACATCACTACAAAGAGATACTGATCTTGATATATAACCTAGAGCAGTATACCACCCCATAAAATCACCAAGCTCTCAACCACTCCAAGTCATATACTTCTGAAGAAGCTCACTTCTCCTTCAGCTACACCTACACCCCTCTAGGTCAGATATTTACACTATGTACAGATAAATAGACGGCTATCGTCCTCCACTCAGCCGGGCCAGCTCCTTTTGCTTGTCGTCCTGGCCGGGAGCGGGGCCCGAGGTGATGAGCTCGTCCTCGGGGTTGAATTTGCCGGACGAGATTTTTTGGTACTTCTCGTCGTACTGGCCGGTCGACAGAGGCGCGTTACCTCGGAACCGTTTCGTCATGTCGACCATGCCTCGTCTGCATGCCAGGAAGGAGTTCATGAGAAGGACGCACTCCTCGGGCATGTCTTTGACGAGCTCCGGTTTGGTCAAACAGTCCTTGGGCGTGTTTCTCTGGACCATGACGCATGGCGATCTTTGGAGACATATCGCCACGTTGGTTCGGATATCTTTGCAACTGGGTTAGCAAATAGTGAGCGTAGCGAGCTGTTTGAACACTCAGTATAACAACCGCCATCTCTGACTAGTGGTTATGAAACAACCAAGGTGTTGTGCTTAATGAAGTGAGTGACACAAAGCCAAACGGCCTCTGTTTCCTGTTTGTGTCACTCAGAGACACGCTTCGCGTATCTCCTCGTGCTGCGTCTCTCCTCGTGCTGTGTATCTCCTCTCCTTACTCACCTCGATCCCATGTTGTGTGTAGTAATTGGGTGAAATCATGCACGCCAAATTATCGTCACTATGAGCACTGCTAAGTAATGATCAACTCTATTTGGGATGATGGAACTGGACACCTCGAGAGATATATATAACTTCCCAAACCCATCACGACATGCCGAGTGTCATTTGTGGACGAAATTTGAATTATATTAACCCCCCAAGTCCCACCCAAAGACTTGTCCTCCCCCCTCACACTATACACCGCCTCATCAAGAGCAAACTCTACCTGTAGCACAACCTGTAGCATGCATGGACCACGCATGATGGACAAGACCACCTTGGAGACCCATTCGCAGGCACGCCATATTGCACCACCATGTCTGTGTCGTTTCTGGCCGGCGAGCCCAATTCCAGCGAAAATGCCACGTCATTGGCCTTCTGGAAAGGACGCACGATTTTCGTGAGTATCAAACACACCCACATGAAACGCCCCTATTATACTAACTCCAGACTTACTGCTCGGGAAACAACCTGATCATCGTCCAGTACCCGTCTGTACTGCTGCAAACCATCTACCTGCCATGTGACGGAGTGGCGGTCGTGATCAACCCCGAAACAGGCCACCTGGCATTATCTCTGGGAGACGTGGTGTGGCTACTCAAGCCGACGGTCGAGTACGGACGCAAAACACAATGGACCAAGATCAAGGAGATTGACACAAAAGCCACGTCGCTCACGTGGTGCTCACACACGGAACTGTGCGCTGTAGACGACGACATTTCGCTGTGGAACGTGCTCAGCGAAAAACCAGACCAAAAACCCATCAACATGTGGACCCGGTCGTTACCCCAGAAATGCTCGTTTGTGAGCTCTACAGCTGAAGGACAGTTTCTGGCGGTATGTACACCCCACAATGACTCCATTGTCATTGTTTTCAGGAGGTTGTCCTCTTCAGACGTGTCAGCAGCCTTTGATTACGTCTTTGTCAAGCACCCGGAGAAGATCCGAGGTCTACATTGGCTACAGGACTCGTCTCCGGTCAAAACAGGCCTAGCTCATCTGTACACACAGACAGAAGACGGTGTGGTGCGCAGATGGCGCTCTTTGGACCCCCACGACTCGCTCAACTTCCAGGTAGATGCAGTCGTCAACAAGGGTCAGAGTATCATGGTCGACAGTGAAATCGTGCAGTCTTCGCTGAGTGAACGGGAACACCCAGAGGCGATTGTCACGCTACAGGACAACGGAATCGACGTCTGGGCGTTCACAAACGGACGAGGAAGTTTGGCAGTCACTTCTACTGTCGTCCACGCCTGTTCAGGAATCTTCCCCAAAGAGCGTCCTGTGAAACCCGGGTCTGTCGTGGCTGTCAGAGGTATTTTGAACCACGAAAAGTCCGAGGCTGTGCTTTTGATCCACCTTCAAGGACGAGTAGTGGCTTTCAGATGCGATGCTCTTACTCAGTATGGCACTGTGAAGCCCGATTTCCCGCTGAAACTGCAGCAGCTGTTCACAGGCCATAACAAGAGTGTCCAGAGACTGATTCGGTCAGCGAGAGGTCATCTGGTAGTGTCTCAGAGTCGGTTTACAGAGAATACAGCCTGGATTACTCAAAAGCTGGAAGACAGAACAACGCTGAGAAAACAGTCTATCATCGATACCAGTACTCCTGTTCTTGGAGGTGTTCTTCTCGGCTCTTCAGATCAGTTTTTCCTGGCACTGGAGAAATCTTGCATTGAACTTTTCTTTCTTCTTGGCGAATCGAAAACCGCCAAACGGGTGGCTACCTTGGATCTCGAAGATGCTCTTTCCTCAGTCGACTGTGTGCTTGAAATTGACAGAAAAGACCAGTGTTCGTGTTTCCACGTCTATGCAGTCGTCAACAACGGAGAATCGCGATGCTGGAAGATTAGTGGCGACAAAAAGGCCTTCAAAGCCGCAGAAGCAGCAGGAGAGTCTTCGGATTCCATCATGTCCATCGCCTCAGTCACCTCTTCAAAGCCCTCGTTTCTGGACACTTTCTACAAGTGTGTACCTGTTTACCCTGTGTCTTGGTCAGCTGGAAAGAAGTCTCTGTCTACAGACCAACTGAGTGCCATTTCCAAAACTGGCGACTTTTCCACCTGGGTGTCGGATATCAACTCGGACAGTTCGTCCGTCGAGTGGTCTTTGTTATCTACAGTCTCCACCAACGTCAACAACTCACCTCTCATGTCTCAGTCTTCCTTGAACAAGGTTGCTATCGTCTCTGAGGACCGTCTCGAGTTGAGTATCTGGGACACTCGTCATGGGTTCCTTGAACAGACGAAAAAGTTTGACTCGAAAATCTGCGATCTCGATTGGGCATGTACTCCCGATAACCAGTCTGTCCTTGCTATTGGATTTGGCACTCATGTCCAACTCTGGGGACAGCTGCGGTTCGACTATACCAACATTTCGCCTTGTTGGGGTCTTTTGAAACAGGTGGACATCAAACCGTTCACCAACCACGCCATTGGAGACTCCATCTGGATGAACACCGGTGTGCTTGTGGTGGCTGCTGGAAACCAGCTGTTTGTGGACGACAACTGTGTGCATGAAGAGGAGGCTGGTGTCCGAGACTTTTCCGACATGCTGCATTCCTCACGAGCGTTCCACATTCACCACTTGTTTGAAATCTGCTCAATTGTCAACGGTCCTCTGCCTGCTTACCATCCCCAGCTTCTGGTGCAGTGTATTCTTGCTGGTCAGCTAGCTGTAGTAAGAGACACTCTCTACAGACTGTACAAGGAGCTGCAGTACGCGAATCAGGAGCTGGTTCAGGATATGGACTCGACTCTGGGTATGGTTCCCAGTGACTACGAAGATGGAGACAAGATGGGTTCAAAGTTGAGTCCTGATGAGTACAGCAAGTTGACTGAGAAGCTGCAACAAGTCTCCCTTCCTTTCATCACCCAGCATCAGCAGATTACTCTGGCCAGTTTGTGTGAAGTCTTGGCTGAGGTTGCTGGATGGTCCGATCTCATGGCCATTCGCTTCTACCTCGGCTACAAGCTGTACCGAATGCACAGAAAGACGCAGAAGCAGATGACCGTTCGAGATTTCTGCTGGGCTCTCAACTCCGAGTCCCAGGCGTTGTTATTGGAGCAAATTGACGGTCCTAAACTTGTGTGGCCTGACGCTCAAGCTGCCGGTGTAGGATACTGGCTTGAACACCACAAGCTGGTGGAGGTGTTTGATCTGTTGGCAAAAAACCAGTTTATGGCTACCGAAAGACAGGATCCCAGCGAGGCGTCGTTGTTTTACCTTGCTCTTCGCAAGAAACAGGTTCTGCAAGCTCTCTGGCGATCAGCATCTACTCATCCTGAGCAGACGAAGATGGTCAAGTTTCTGAAGAACGATTTCACCGAACCGCGATGGAGAACTGCAGCGCTCAAAAACGCGTTTGCGTTGCTGTCCAAGCACAGGTACGCGTATGCTGCGTCCTTCTTCCTGCTTGGAGACTCGCTCAAGGACTGTGTCAACGTCATCACCCGGAAACTGAACGACACTGGTCTGGCTATTGCCGTGTGTCGTGTCTACGAGGGCGACAATGGTCCTGTTCTCAACGAGTTGATCAAGGACGAGATTCTGCCTGAGGCTCTGAAGATGGGTGATCAGTGGGTCATCTACTGGTGTTTGTGGACCCAGGATCGTCGAGGAGATGCTGTCAGATCACTTGTGTCGCATGAGTACACCGACAAGAAGCGTGGATCGGCCCATATCGTGTCAAACTCGCGTTCTTTCCTGTCCAACGACCCTGCTCTGTTGATTCTGTACCAGTTCCTGAGAGACTCCAAGTTCAAGGTTGTGAGCTCCAACAACGGTGTTACCTCGGCTACAGAGCTGCAGAGTGTGCTTACCACGGCCAAACTGTACTCTCGAATGGGCTGTGAGGTGATTGCTCTGGATTTGGTGAGAAACTGGAAGTTCAAGAAGGACGAGGTTCACGACGAAGCTGACGAGAAGGCTGCGGAGAATCAGAAGGCCGATGAGGATTCTTTGGCTGCTTTCAGAGACTTTAAGCCAAAGCCTGCTCCTGTTCCTAGTGACATTGGAGGGGTCCCTAGTATGTTGGACGGATTTGGAGGAGCTCCTTCCATGTTGGATGGTTTTGAGCAACCTAAACCAAAGTCCAGTGAGCCTCCCAGTATGCTGGACGGGTTTGAGCAGCCCAAGAGCTCAAGTCAACCTCCCTCAATGCTAGATAGCTTCCAGGAGCCCCCTAGCATGTTGGACAGCTTCCAGGAACCAAAGAAGGAGAAGTCTACAAGTGGTGAACCTCCTTCGATGTTGGATAGCTTTAAGGAAACCCCCTCAATGCTGGACAGCTTCCAGGAGCCTAGCAAGCCCAAGAACGGCTCAGACAGTAACGACAAGGACAAGAAGGAGGACACTGAGAAACGAGAGAATGACGAAGAACCCAAGAAGGACAAGTCCAGCAACGGCAAGAAACCTGCGCCCCAGAGCCAGTTCCAGGAGCCAGACATGAGTGCCTTTTCGTTTGGGTTCTGAGGAGGTTAGGTAGATTAGCATATGATAATTTATTGGAGATGGAACTAGTAGACGAAGTTGTGGTAGCTCACATGAAGTGATATATACATGCCATACTATTGAGGTGTACTGTAGGAGTACTTTGCTTATTATGTTTTACTAATCTGTTAAATCGTACAAGTATCTGAGAATTGCCACGATTTGTATTCAAGTGATCCATTATATTGATGTTCATTAGCAGCCTATATATTGTAGGAGTAGCACAGGTAGCGATGATGTGTAGCATAAGTTGTAGCGTCCTGTATTGATGGTAACCTTCCTTACTGTTTGATTAGGTAGCTAATTATCCAGTGAATGACCCACAAGTACCAACACCTTGGATGGCAATTGACCTGTACACTGCAGCAACACTGATCTGCTCATCCCTAGGGCAATCAGAACATGAAGTACAGTAGTTGGCAACTGATGTGTACCTGATGACACACAGGTAACCACGTGATAGAGTACTAGTACTTGTTCACAATCTCCCCCTCCCCTAGTTAACGCCAAAACCCTCGTTAATCTTTGCCTTTGAAAAGTCCATTTCCGGGTGCTGTTTCTTGAAGTTCTCCAACAATTGCTGCTTCCGCTGCTCCTCGGACGTGGGCTGGCCCATTTCCTTCTGGCGCTGGTCGTACATCATTTTCTCGACCATGGCTCGAGTTTCGCCGTCCAGATCAGACAGATTCGACTTTTCCGGCTCGATCTGCGAAACGTCAATCTTGGGAGCCGAGGTAACCACATGAGGCCACCACTCCTGGTTGTGCACCTTCTCGATGCTGATGGTCACCTCCTTCTGGTCTTCAACGGTCCACGTGGACTCTTCAGGAGCAATTTTGCCAAACAGATCGCCCTGAAGCACAGGCGGTTGACCGACAAGACCTGCTGTGATGGTAGTAGGCGTGAACTTGATATCCACCTGCTTGCCTCGTGTTCCTGGCGGCACGGGGAAGGTGATTGTGATATCCTGGAGCGTTTGTCGCCAGCTGTAGTTGTCTTCCTGGTGGGTCATGGTGGTGGTGAGAGTAGTGGTGGATGAGGCGTCTGATTTAAGTACAATTAGTTGAACTTGGTTGAGATGTTATGCGATTAAGTTAGTGAAGAGGTCGCTACTTTAGTTGGCAAAGTTACTTGGGAAAGTACTCCCCCATTCCAAGACTTTTAAACTTTAGACCCTGCTGTTCCCCAAATTACCCTCAGTAGAATGCGTCATTAGGGGTACAAGAACCCAGTAGCATGAGATGCAGCCAAGTGGAGATGGTAAAGGCATCTCTCATCATGACTAATCAATGTGCTCATGATGCAGGTGGATGTGCGTATGTACCAGGTCACGTGACCTGACGAAGGAGGTGTCCGGAAGCCTGAATAATCCTTCTGTTTGAGTATCCGTTTCCTCTACTGGCTCATATTATACTGTGATGCCAAAATTGTCCGTTTATTCAACTTCCTTGTTTGACGTGCGCTCCAACTTCCCATGTCACTGTGGTCCCCCCCATGTTATGAATTTAGACTTTGGTTTGGGTGGTGACAGTGTAGACCTGAAGCTGACACCACAGAGAATACGGTGGTCTTGCAACCGGCATCGACATAGGAGATTGCGACATTCGACATTCGACATTGGCTTGATCTACAACAGTCGCGTGAGAACACCCATCACTGACATCACTGAAAGAGTGACATCTCCCTACCACACCTCCACCTCCTCGACCTACTCTACACGATCGGAGTAGTGATTTCTCAGTGGTAGTGTCCAGACCTTGACATTTTCAAGACAACCGACACAAAAGCCGTGATACGCCCACCCCCCACTCATGGACCACTCTCCCTCTCCTCACCACCGCAAAATGTCGTCCAATGGACACCTGATGCCGTCGCTGATCGGACACAAACAGCAGCAGCAACAGCCGCCCACACAACCTCCGTATCCCACGGACTACTACCGCAAGAGCTTTGAGAGCGCGCCCAACGTGCCTGTGAGCAGTTCGGGACCCGCAGCTTCGTCCCAGAACGCAGGAATGGGCTCGCCACACATGTCCCACTCACAACGCAGCCTGTACTACCACCAGCAGCAGATGGGTCCTTTCTCACCCTCCCAGCCGCATCCGCAGTTCCAGAGCTCCATGCCCAACACGCTGTCCAACCAGCAGCTGCCTCATCCGCAACTCATGCATCAATATGAGCCTTCGTCGCCTGTGTCGACTAGAAGACCTTCCCATGAACCTGCAGGCCACTACCAGCCTTCCCAGGGCCAATACGGACTCCCCCCGGGTCTCCAACACACCTCGCACTCGTCTCCCCACGAGCCGCTGTACAGATCGCAACCAGGCACTCCCCTAGCGCCTCAGATGCAGCCAGGAACACCCCTTGGGTCTGTGCAAATGTCCTCGTCCCCAGTGACACCCCAGTCAGCCTCCTACAACCCCTGGGCGTCGCCGCATAGCACGCCAGCGGGGAATTATGCCAGATCACGTGTTTCGCCGGTCCGAAAGGGCCCCTCCCAGCAGCAGGCTCCCCAACAGACGCCGCAACAGCATTACAATCCGTCCATGCCGGCCTCCAAACCGTACTACTGGACCCAGCAGGCCCAGCAGACGCCGCAGACACAGCCTCCGCCTATCAGTGCGCCGCAATCTGCTCCCCAAGCTGTTCCTCCTGTTGCTCAGCAACCTCCGCAGCAGCAGCAGGAACCGCCGGCGTCCATTCCGCCTCCGAGCTTCCGGCCCGTCGAAAGGGCGTCCGATCTCAATCCCCAGGTGAATCCGCGACCGCAGAACCGTCGAGCGTTGCCTGAGGGAGGATACATGTCTCCCCTGTTGTGTTTGACGCTCCATTTGTCGGCCACATACCAGATTTGCAACTCGGGTTTCAACTACGAGTCCAGCAAGAATCCCAGACGAGTGCTGACGAAACCCAGCGAGCCGAAACTCAACAATGGGCATGACAACAGGGATAATGACTACATTCTATATGTGAATGATGTCCTGGGTACGGACGAGAACAAACGGTACCTGGTTCTGGACATTTTGGGTCAGGGAACGTTCGGCCAGGTGGTCAAGTGCCAGAACATGAAGACCAAGGACATTGTGGCCGTCAAGGTGATCAAAAACAACCCCGCGTTCCTCAACCAGAGCATGATGGAGGTGTCGATTCTGGAGTACCTCAACAACTCGGTCGACAACAAGGACGAACACCATATTCTGCGGCTCAAGGACAAGTTTCTGCACAAACAGCACTACTGTCTGGTTTTTGAACTGCTGAGCTCAAACCTCTACGAGCTGCTGAAACAGAACCAGTTTAGAGGTTTGTCGATTAATCTGGTGAGAGTCTTCTCCAGACAACTACTGGACTCCCTCACAGTGCTCAAGAACGCCAAACTGATCCACTGCGATCTCAAGCCCGAGAACATTCTGCTCAAGAACCTGGACTCTCCGATCATCAAGGTGATTGACTTTGGTTCCGCTTGTCATGAGCGCAAAACCGTCTACACCTACATCCAGTCACGGTTCTACCGGTCTCCCGAAGTCCTTCTAGGCATTCCCTACACCACGTCTATCGACATGTGGTCCATGGGCTGCATCATTGCCGAGTTGTTCCTCGGTTTGCCCATCTTCCCCGGAGCGTCCGAGTACAACCAGCTGTCTCGAATTGTTGCCTCTCTAGGAGACCCGCCCAACTGGATGGTCGAAATGGGCAAGAACAGCGGCAAGTTCATGGAGAAGATTGTGGACGACCAGGGCCGCAAGCGGTACCGGCTCAAGTCGCGGGAACGGTACTCGCGGGAGTTCAACGTCGACGAGAAGGAGTCCAAGCAGTACTTCACGTCGGCCAACCTCAAGACCATCATCATGGAGTACCCGCTGCACAAGAAGGACATGAAGCGGTCGGACATTGACAAGGAGATGCTCAACCGCGAGGCGCTCTACGACTTTCTCATGGGCCTGCTCAACTACAACCCCTTTGAGCGGTGGACGCCCCAGCAGGCCGCCTCCCACCCCTTCATCACAGAGTCCAAGTTCACAGGTCCCTTTGTGCCCCATCCCAAGGAGGAGAAGGACGTGTTCCACCCCACGCCCACTGCGCAGCCCATCTCGCAGTCCCAGCCTCTCCATGCCCAGGGTCAGAACGCCAACGCCATGGTTCCTCCTGTTCAAACTGGCGCTTCAGGCATGTCAGCTGCTCAGACGTCTGCAGAAGCTGCCCAGTACGCCCACATGCAGCCTCCTGCCAACTGGAGCACGGGTCTGAAACCGCAGAACTCGGGTTCGGGATCTAGAAGACCAAGAGCGCTGACTTACGGCTCCATGGACCCCATTCCGCCGCCTATCCAGCGAGCGACGGCGATGGTGAATCCTGCTGATCATATTCAGGCCCAGCCGAGTCCTGCGTATATTCCGCCGTCTGAACTTGCTAGAAACCACCAGGGTCAGGGCAATGAGTATGGAGAGGTGGTGAGAAAGTTGGAGAACGGATTAATGAGTCGGTGGTAACAGACTACTTGTGGGACTGACAATGACGAGAAGTCGGTGGTAACAAGCCTCAGGCAACAACTCGAAGCATATGCATCATGTATAAATGGATTTATATATTAGTAAAGTGTACAAGTAGGGTGTACTGTAGAGCACTGGTGTACCAGTAGGCAACTTGTAATTAAATCACAGTATACCACTTCATATCAAGGACTCTGATGACTCTCTAGAGCCAGCAAATCACGTTTATATATATTTATAAAAATAAAATAAAATAAAATGAAATGAAATAAAATAAAATAAAATAAAATAAAATAAAATAAAATAAAATAAAATAAAATAAAATAAAATAAAATAAAACAAAACAAAACAAAATACACTACCTAATCCGCTGTTTTCTCATTAGCATGCAATAAATATTAATCTACAGTTTATTTCCCATCTCGTCCACCTCCTGGACCTCCTGCGTCTCTTCGTCATCTGCTACCTCCTCAACTCCCTTGTACAGCCACTTTTTCGTAGCTCCATTCCACTCTCCTGCTTGTCGAAGAAGTTGTCTCATAACAGCAACCTCCTCTTGATTAGTCAGCTTGAGTGCAAACTCGTTGGCAATCTCCTTTGACGACAGACCACCTGCTCCAGCTTGCTTGAGACTCTCACTGATCTTCTCCAGCAGTTTGACCTTGTCCAGATCACTCATGTTGATCAAACCAGTGTATGCGTTAGCCGACTCCTCCAACGATTTCTTGGCCTTGATGTTCTGAAGAATGGAAGACGAAGACAGTTTGTCGGATCCTCCAAACCGAGGAGCTCCAGATTTTCCAGGAACGGCCTTTTTCTTGCCAAACTTGCCAGCACTGCCAAATTTACCCGTCCACGTGACTGTACCAATCTCGTTGGCCTGGGCCTTCTTCCGCGAGTCTCTCAGAGCCTTGGCAGCAACTTCAGCGACTCGTTTGGCTTCTCGCTCGATAATGACGGTTTCAGGACGAGAAGCATCCATAATAGCGTCATGTTCAAGAGCTGAGTGAACACCGGTCTGGGAAAAGATGTCGTTGAGAATATTGTCATCATTGTCTCCATCGTTATTCTCAGCCTTCTCCTCCTCTCCAGTCTCAAACTTCTCCAGTTTACTGACTCCGTTCAGCCCAACCACCTGGTAGAAATCGTCGTCGTCCTTCATCTTCTTCTCGGGCTTCTTGGACTCAATCTTCTTCTCAGACCCGGAGAAGATCATACCCGTCTCAGTCGTGTCTCCTTCTCCATCGTCCAACGAGAACAGATCGTGGATATCGTTCATCTTGAAGAACCGACGTTGTTTGGCGTCCTTGAGAATCTTGTTGGTGAGAAACTGCTTGAAAATCTGCCGATGGTAAATCTTCTCCTCAATCGTACCTGCCGTCATCAAACGGTACACAACGACGTTTCGTTTCTGACCTAGACGCCAGGACCGTTCTCTAGCCTGCAAATCAGTACTGGGGTTCCAATCTGGGTCAAAGATGATGACTCTGTTAGCTCCTGTCAGATTCACACCCAGTCCTCCTACACGCGTAGTCAGAAGGAAGAGATCGTAGGAGGTGTCGTTGTTGTAGGCATCTACCATATCCTGCCGTTTGGAAATCGGAGTAGTTCCGTCCATTCGCAGGTACTTGATGTCTGGCATGTTGGCAAAAAAGTCTTCCAGAATCTCCAGCATCTGACGAGTCTGACAAAAGAGAAGCGTTTTGTGACCCTGTTTCTTCCACAGATCAACGAGAGCTTTGACGACCTGCATTTTGCCCGACTTGGCAGGATCTCCATAGTAGTAGTCAGCCGTCTTTTTGAGAATATCTCTGGAAGCCAGATCTGGATGGTTGCAAATCTTTCGAAGAATATCGATACCAAACAGAGACTGCCGTTTACCTGCGAGAATCGACTTGAGCTCCTCGGATTTCAAAAAACCCTTGTAATGCAATCTCTGCGAGTCTGTCAGTTTACAGAACAAGACCTTCTCCTCCTTTTTGGGCAGGTCTGTAGCCACATCGGTCTTCATTCGTCTCAACAGATACGGCGCAATCAAGTCTCGAAGAACAACTGCACACTTGTACGCTGTTTGGACCTGAATATTGGTGGCATTCGCATACCCTCCAACATTGATAGGAACAGCAAACTGAGAGTGGAAAACAGGAAGTGTACCAAGCCTACCGGGACACACAAAGTCCAACAGACTCCACAGCTCCGTGAGGTTGTTCTGGATAGGTGTTCCTGAGAGAATGAGTCTGTGAACGGTTTTGATCTGTTTACAGTCCAGAGTAATTTGAGAGTCGGGGTTTCGAATCTTGTGACCTTCATCAAGAATACAATATCCCCATTCTCTGTCCAGAAGCAGAGATCTGTACGATTTGAGACCAGCATAAGTGGTAACCACCACATGTCCATCCTTGAACACCTTGTCAATCGTCTCTACGAGATTCTTGGTACTTGAAGGAGTGGGTCTCACCACCTCATCCTCATCTTCATCCGAATCAATCTCGCCTTTGCGCTTCTTCTTGCCTTTACTTCCCTCACCCATACTATGCAAAATGACCACTCGGAGAGCCGGCCACCACTTGTGAAACTCCTCCACCCACTGCTTCATAACTGTAGCGGGACACACAACAATCACTGTCTTAGTCAGCAGACCCGAGTGGTGCAGCCCTGCGAGGAAACTGATGATTTGGATAGTCTTTCCCAGACCCATTTCATCGCCAATAATACCTCCAGTTTTTTGAGTATGCAGTTCCCAAAGCCACTGAACACACGTCTTTTGGTAGTCAAAGAGAGCGTTGAAAATCTCGCCTGGGACTTTGAAATTGCCCTCGAGAATAGCGTCAGCTTCTGGACCGTCCAGAAGCCACTCGTCTTTGGCATAGTCACTGGCAGGAACTATAACTCCCGCTCTAGCTCTGGCCTTTTGACGCTTTTCAGTCCACCATTTGAGCCGTTGCTGGTACGACCATTCGTCTCCATCGTCTATAGCTTCTGTTTCCGGTTTCTCATTTCGCTTTCTTTTCTTCTTAAGCTCCACAAGTTCCATATCTTCAGGCTCAATTTCGTCAGTTGTGTATCCTGATGAGTAAGCCTCTTCAGCTTCAGATTCTTCCTTCACTTCAGCCTCATCATCTTCTTTCAGACCAAGCTCAACCACCTCACCAGTATTGTAGGGCTTACTAGTATCGATATTCTGGGTAACATCACCCTTGCCTCTAGTGAACCCTCGGGAGTTTGCAAACGGCGTGATTTTGCCCGTTCGAACAAGATACTCCTGTTCAGACTCGCCCTCCTGACGATCGGAAGCCTGCAGTTCCTTGGAAACTCCTCCATTGGTATCATTCTCCTGCAGTCTCTGTTTGATGTCTGAGATGTCCTGCTGAACCGTAGCGAGTTCTGTGCGTTTCAGGGTAGCTGCATCTCGTTTCAGTTTCTCTCGTTCACCGATTTTCGTGGCGGGATCATTAATTCTCCGCTCCATAGACCTCAGTTTGCTCAGAAACGTCTTTTCCGCATCCTGAGCTTTTGAGAGTCGTTTTGTGTCGATTTCAAACTCCCGTTTCTTGAGAATCGAGTCGGCCTCGTTGGTGATCTGGTTCTCCAGCGTGCCCTGGTCGACCACGTCCACCGATAGCCGTGATAACTCGTCCATAGTGAGTGTGGAAGTATGGGAATCAATTATCAGACATCATCTAAGTTTATCGCAACCTTGTTCAAATTTTGATCCGGTGGCGTTGAGAAGTGGTAGCTGAAGTGGGGACTGTGGTAGGTGAAAGAGAAGTAGGGCGTATGTGGTATCAAAATGGTCGCCAAAGACTGGGGACTTCTCCTGTACCAGAATTGAGAGTACTGGGGAGCTTTGGTGAAAAGACGGTTATTTCGGTAGAATGTGGCGTTGTAACATCATGAGAAGTAGACCAAACAGATCTGATGGCCTCACCATCGTTTGTAGAGGTATTCAGCTGGCTGCCATAATCAAATACAAGCCAGAAGTGACACTGCTACACTTTGTCATGCTAATAAGAGTGTCTCACTATTGAGTATAACCAGCTTACAAATATGCTTCACGACGAAGGTCCTCAGACATCTCTCCAAAATGCCGAAATCACACGTTTAAACCGTTGTTGAGTCATTTTGAGTCATCTGAGCACCAACAGAACTAAGTCTTTTGTTTTTCCTCAATTTCCACCTTTTTTCACCACATTATTGATGCTTACAAACTTGCTTTTCTCCACACCAAAGTCATCAACTGTACATGAATGGCGCAAGATGTGAGGTGGAGAAGAGTGAATGAAAAGGGGTCAAAATGAAAGGAACAAAAAGTGGAAATACTGAGAGAGGCACCTTGAATTCGCTTCCTGTTCCAAATCTACAGTCATCACTGGTTTCCCACCCCCTCTTCCTCTTATATACAGCACCTCCTAATCACGGTGAGCAAATAATGAGCAGTTTGAGCATTTTGAGCAATTTCAGAACGTTGATTCTTCAATTGGCACTTATTTCAGCCGAGTCCCGACCCCTTCCACGCTGTCTATTTGCTCATTTGTGGCTTGCCCTCTTTCTCTAGTCTTGGACCTTCCACTAAGCCCATAACCACCAGGGTTCTCTTATCCTCCAAGGTACAAGCCCAGGAACCCGCGTCCCTCTTTCTTAGTCCAAACCGCCAATTTGCTCTCGTCGACACACAAAAATGTCCTACGTCCTGCCCCCCCTTCCCTACGCCTATGATGTGAGTATGAGTGAATGGAGTGAAGACTCAATGCTTCAGAACACGATACCTGAGTACAAAGGCTCAATTGACGAGTCTGGTGAAGCTCAATTGGGTGACCAAAGCTCAGTTGGGTGACTGAATTGAGTAACTAGCATTGCCATATGTAATGCACCTGATTCAATTGGACAGTGTGAGACAATATGAGGCCAATTGAGAGACTTGATGAATTGAGTGCTTGGCAGAAACATTCTGTGAGATGTTGCCACTCAATTGAGTACTGAGTGACACTTCAGAGACACTTACTCTTATGTTGCCACCCAATTGAGCATACTGATATTCTACCAGTTCATCAATGGACGTTGTTACTGTTTAGCAGTCCTCCTTTGAGCTCAATTGATCAGTAGGCATTGATTATGATATCTCTATGCTGTTTATATCTCTATGCTGTTCAAGTCAGTTAACAGTTCAATTGTCGTATGTCTGATTCAGTGAAGTTCACACACAGTTGTTCTCTAATCTGTTGAGATGTCACAGACATTGTATTTGCTGACAGCTTTTGTGCACTCACACCTTCGGTGCTCGTGCTGACACCTCCGTCCCTACTAACCCTAGGCCCTGGAGCCCCAGATCTCCGCCCAGATCATGGAGATCCACTACTCCAAGCACCACCAGACCTACGTGACCAACCTCAACGCCGCCACCAAGCAGCTGCAGGAGGCCGTCGAGGCCAACGACGTGGTCAAGCAGATTGCCCTGCAGAAGGCCATCAACTTCAACGGAGGCGGACACATCAACCACTCTGTTTTCTGGAAGTCGCTGACCCCTGCCTCTTCCGAGGCTGCCAAGGGAGGCGCCAAGCTCAAGGAGGAGATTGCCAAGCAGTTTGGCTCTCTGGACGAGTTCAAGGCCAAGCTCAAGGCCGCTCTTCTGGCTCTCCAGGGCTCCGGATGGGCCTGGCTCGTGTCCTACCCCGACGGTACTCTCAAGATTGAGATCACCAACAACCAGGACCCCATTTCTGCCCCCGGAGCTGTTCCTCTGTTTGGCATCGACTTCTGGGAACACGCCTACTACATCCAGTACTACAACAACAAGGCCGCCTACTTTGACAACATCTGGGAGGTGCTCAACTGGGACTTTGCCGAGAAGCAGTGGGCCCAGCGACCTCTCGCCAAGTACTAGTGGAGTAGCAGTTAGTGAATATCATTGAGTTATCTAAATTGAGATTTGAAACTTGTAGAAGGGTAATGGTGAGTGTATGGTTACTTGTGACTGCTGTCTTTCTTCGTGAGTGTACTTGTAGTTTAAGTGCTCTGACTATGTCGGGCTGATCAGAAGCACTGAACAACGTAGAAGGAAGTAGCCATTAAACAAGAATATCTTTAAATCAGCGCTAGATGTCTCTATTACGTATAGGAGTGTGTTCATTTGACTGACCTGGAGATTCACTTGGAGTTAGGACAGTAGATCTAGTTCGTCATGTTCAGCAGAACAGCTCTAGTTGGACGGACTACTGGAAGTGCTTTAACCACAGAGAGTTCAAAATCATGATATTTAAGAGCCAATTAATCATTCTAGAAAGTGTTTTCGTTTCTAGCAACATCATAGCGACTACAACTCAGATAATCTCAACGGACACTGCTCTCAAAGAAGCACGCTCTCTGCTGCAAGCCGTACTCTAGATCAAAACAAACGGTTAACGTACCCTGACTTCCAAACAACAGGAAATGGCTCTAGACCTGCAGAAATAGCTTCAAATAATTTTTCCGATTTAAAACACATTTTCCTTAATTACAGAATATTCCAGGTAAATTGTAAGAAATCTCAGAGAATTCAAAAAGCCAGATAAACCCGACTCTTCCAGCACCAAGACAAAATCAAACTCTCTACAGATCCCCTCCCCTTACAAACAACATTTCTGTTCGCAAAAAATTCCACCAGGCACTAACAACGCTCATTTCACACTATCACCACACCCTCAAATAAGGTTCAACGCATGTCGTAATTGCACTGCCGGTACCTTAATAACTCCGAGACGGCGATACAGTCGACTCTTGTACATATAATTTCATTTCCAGCCTCGTATCAGCCGCGTGGGTGGGGTATGGTGGTCACGTGATGTAACTACTGTAAGAAACTTGCCGCAACGCCTCCGTTGAGTCACGTGACTTAGGCTCAGCCACATTCAGATCATGCCATAAACAAGGTGGCAAATAGTAGATGGTGGTGTAAATTGGTGGAGGGGTGGAGGTATCGAGGAAAAAGCAATTGATTCTGACTAAGCTACGTTCACTGAGTATTTTTACATTTTTCCCTGATTTTTTTTAATTTTCCCTGATTTTCCGCAATTTATTTCTTTTCACTTCCCCAATATTCCCCAGATCGAACTCTGAGTTGAAAAAAAGCTGAAAAAAGACCGTTTGTTCATAGTGTGAGTGAGCGGTGCGTCTTTGAAACCTTATTGGGGCCCTTTTTGTGTGTGTGTGTGTGTGTGGTTGGGCCGGGTAACTCTGCATTGGGAGGAGGGTGACAAATATCGTTTATTCACTAGTCAGTCGGCGCGTCCAAGGCATACAACTACCCACCCCATCTACCCCGTCCATCTTCATTCACACAGCCTGAAGTGCGCCCCGGTCCTGCTCTACAGAACCCCGGCCCCATCTACGTTTGTTGAGTGTCGATACTACTCAGTTACTGCCCCCTTTTCTTTCTTGTTAACGCACCACTTTTTCGACCGACTGATCGAGGCTCCCGCCACTTTTTTTCTGTTTACTGGGTCTTAGGAAAAGATTGGAACCAACATGAGTGGCGCGCAGTTCCCGTACTCGTCTGCCCCCTTGCGGACAGTGGAGGAGGTGAGAATCAACGACTTTTGAAAGCTGATGTTTTTTGCACAAACTAACCCAGGTCCAATTTGGTCTTCTTTCGCCCGAGGAAGTTGTGAGTGATAGAGAGATAGAGAGATAGAGAGATACACAGCGACAGCGGCAACGACACAGATGCGATTTTCACGACTTGTTTGCGACTTGATTTCGACTTGCGACTTGATACAACTTCTTACGACATTCTACATCGATCTGAACCACAACACCGCTGATGTGATCATACGATACCAACGACTTCAACACTCTCACGTCTCACCAATACTAACACAGAAAGCCATGAGTGTCGCGAAAATCGAGTTCCCTGAGACGATGGACGAAACCCGACAGCGGCCCCGAGTGGGCGGTCTCAACGATCCCCGTCTAGGCACCATCGACCGAAACTTCAAGTGTCAGACTGTGAGTATTAAAGGAGGAGGAGGCTTTGAGAAGGCTAACGATATTCAGGATATGATCGAGATGATCAAGATCGATGTATCCAGACTGATTCATCAAATCTGGTACTCTTTTAATCTTGATCGTGTGACCACTACGACAGTGGCAAACCTCGACCGTTTTTTTCTCGACCGTTTTTTCTAACTCAGTGCGGAGAAGGCATGGCTGAATGCCCCGGCCATTTCGGCCACATTGAGCTCGCCAAGCCCGTGTTCCACATTGGATTCATTGCCAAAATCAAAAAAATCTGTGAATCCGTCTGTTTCCACTGTGGAAAGGTGCTGCTCGACGAAAACAACAAGCAGTTTGCCCAGGCGATCCGCATCCGGGACCCCAAGCGGCGGTTCAACGCCGTGTGGTCCCTGTGCAAGACCAAGATGGTCTGTGAGACCGACGTCCCCACCGAGGACGACGGCAGCGGAGTGGTCAAACACTCCCACGGCGGCTGTGGCAACATCCAGCCCACGGTCCGTCGAGACGGCCTCAAGCTCTGGGGCACGTGGAAGCGGGGCAAGAACGGCGACGACATGGGCGACTCGCCCGAGAAGCGTCTTCTTACTCCCGCCGAGATCCTCAACGTCTTCAAGCACATTTCGTCCGAGGACTGTCAGCGACTTGGTCTGAATGAGGACTACGCTCGACCCGAGTGGCTCATCATCACCACTCTGCCCGTTCCTCCTCCCCCCGTGCGTCCCTCTATCGCCATCAACGATACCGCCCGAGGAGAAGATGATCTGACATACAAGCTGGCAGACATTCTCAAGGCCAACGCCAACGTGCAGCGATGCGAGCAGGAAGGAGCCCCTGCACACGTGGTCAACGAGTTTGAGTCGCTGCTGCAGTACCACGTGGCCACCTACATGGACAACGACATTGCTGGCCAGCCCCAGGCGCTGCAAAAGTCCGGCCGTCCCGTCAAGTCCATCCGAGCCCGTCTCAAGGGTAAGGAGGGCCGTCTCCGAGGCAACCTGATGGGCAAGCGAGTCGATTTCTCTGCCCGAACGGTCATTACCGGAGACCCCAACCTGGAGCTTGACCAGGTCGGAGTTCCCCGATCCATTGCTCGAACCCTCACCTACCCCGAGATTGTGACGCCCTTCAACATCCACAAGCTCACCGAGTACGTGCGAAACGGCCCCAACGAGCACCCCGGCGCCAAGTACGTGATCCGAGACACGGGCGAGCGTATCGATCTGCGGTACCACAAGCGGGCCGGCGACATTGCGCTGCAGTACGGCTGGAAGGTGGAGCGCCACCTGATGGACAACGACCCCGTGCTGTTCAACCGACAGCCGTCGCTGCATAAAATGTCCATGATGGCCCACCGGGTGCGGGTCATGCCGTACTCGACCTTCCGGCTCAACCTGTCGGTCACGTCGCCCTACAACGCCGATTTCGACGGAGACGAAATGAACCTGCATGTTCCTCAGTCCGAGGAGACGCGGGCCGAGCTGTCGCAGCTGTGCATGGTGCCTCTGCAGATTGTGTCCCCTCAGTCCAACAAGCCCGTCATGGGCATTGTGCAGGACACGCTCTGTGGCGTGCGAAAGATGACGATCCGAGACTCGTTCATCGACTACGACATGGTGATGAACATTCTGTTCTGGATCCCCAACTGGGACGGAGTGGTCCCCACGCCGGCCATTCTCAAGCCCAAGCCGCTGTGGACCGGCAAGCAGATGGTGTCCATGTGCATCCCCAAGGGCATCCATCTGCAGCGGTTCGACGACCAGAACCCCATTACCTGCCCCAAGGACAATGGAATGTACATTATTGACGGCCAGATCATGTGGGGCGTGGTCGACAAGAAGACCATTGGCGCTACTGGTGGAGGTCTGGTGCACACCATCATGCGAGAAAAGGGCTCGGCCGTGTGCTGCAACTTCTTTGGTACCATCCAGAAGGTGGTCAACTTTTGGCTGCTGCACTACGGCTTCTCCATTGGTATCGGAGACACGATTGCCGACTCTGCCACGATGCGAGATGTCACCGAGACCATTGAGGAGGCCAAGAAGAAGGTCAAGGAGATCATTCTCGAGGCCCACGCCAACACTCTGTCTGCCGAGGCCGGTATGACCATGCGAGAGTCGTTTGAGCACAATGTGTCTCGAGTTCTTAACCAGGCCCGAGATACCGCCGGTCGATCCGCCGAAATGTCGCTCAAGGACCTCAACAACGTCAAGCAGATGGTGGTGGCCGGATCCAAGGGTTCGTTCATCAACATTTCGCAAATGTCGGCCTGTGTTGGCCAGCAGATGGTCGAGGGTAAGCGAGTGCCCTTTGGTTTTGCCGACCGAACCCTGCCTCATTTCTGCAAGGACGACTACTCTCCCGAGTCCAAGGGATTCATTGAGAACTCGTACCTGCGAGGTCTGACCCCCCAGGAGTTCTTTTTCCACGCCATGGCTGGTCGAGAGGGTCTGATTGATACCGCCGTCAAGACTGCCGAGACCGGATACATTCAGCGACGTCTGGTCAAGGCTCTGGAAGATGTCATGGTGCAGTACGACGGTACTGTTCGAAACTCGCTTGGCGACGTTATTCAGTTTGTCTATGGAGAGGACGGACTGGATGGTGCCCAGGTGGAGAAGCAGACCGTTGACACCATCCCTGGCTCGGACGAGTCGTTTGAGCGACGATACAAGATTGATCTCATGAACCCCAAGACCAAGCCGCTCAACATCGAGTCTGGCAACGACATTGTGGGTGATATTGAGGTGCAGCGTGTTCTGGACGAGGAGTACAACCAGCTGCTGACCGATCGACGAATCCTGCGAGAGGAGGTTTTCACCAACGGTGACCACAACTGGCCTCTTCCCGTCAACATTCGACGAGTGGTGCAGAACTCGCAGCGAATTTTCAACGTTGACAAGTCCAAGGTCAGTGACTTGACCATCCCCGAGATTGTCGAGGGTGTGCAGTCGCTGTGCAAGCGGCTCACCATTGTGCGAGGTGACTCTTCGCTGGCCAAGGAGGCCCAGGAGAACGCCACCATGCTGTTCCAGTGTCTTGTTCGATCGCGATTCCCCACCAAGCGAGTCATTGAGGAGTACCGACTCAACCGGGCCGCCTTTGAGTGGGTCATGGGTGAGATTGAGACCCAGTTTGCCAAGTCTGTCGTGCACCCCGGCGAGATGGTCGGTGTCATTGCTGCGCAGTCCATTGGAGAGCCTGCCACCCAGATGACCCTGAACACCTTCCATTACGCCGGTGTGTCGTCCAAGAACGTGACTCTCGGTGTGCCTCGTCTCAAGGAGATTCTCAACGTGGCCAAGAACATCAAGACCCCCTCGTTGATTGTCTACCTGGAGCCCGAGGTTGCCAACGATGTCGAGAAGGCCAAGGTGGTGCAGTCTGCCATTGAGCACACTTCGCTCAAGAACGTGACTGCCGCCACTGAGATCTACTACGACCCCGATCCACGAACCACCGTCATCGAGGAGGATATTGACACTGTCGATGCCTACTTTTCGATTCCCGACGAGACCGTGGAGGCTACTCTCGACAACCAGTCCCCCTGGCTGCTGCGTCTGGAGCTCGACCGAGCCAAGATGCTGGACAAGCAGCTCACCATGTCCCAGGTCGCCCAGAAGATTTCTTCCTCGTACGGAGAAGATTTGTTCGTCATGTGGTCTGAAGATAACGCCGACAAGCTCATCATCCGATGTCGAGTTGTGCGAGATCCCAAGACCCTGGAGGAGGACGTGGACGCCGAGGAGGACCAGATGCTGAAGCGAATCGAGGGCCACATGCTGGACTCGATTTCTCTGCGAGGTATCGAGGGTATCGACCGAGTGTTCATGATGGAGCACAAGATGTCTGTTCCCGACGAGGTCACCGGAGACTACAAGACCAAGATGCAGTGGGTGCTTGAAACCGACGGTGTCAACCTGGCTGAGGTCATGGCTGTTGACGGTGTTGATCCCTACAAGACTTACTCCAACTCGTTTGTTGAGGTTCTGTCTGTGCTTGGTATTGAGGCCACTCGATCTGCTCTGTACAAGGAGATTCTCAACGTTATTGCCTTTGATGGTTCCTACGTCAACTACCGACACATGGCTCTGCTGGTTGATGTTATGACTTCTCGAGGTTACCTCATGGCCATCACTCGACACGGTATCAACCGAGCCGACACTGGTGCTCTGATGCGATGTTCGTTCGAGGAGACCGTTGAGATTCTGCTGGAGGCTGCTGCTGTGGCCGAGCTCGACGACTGCCGAGGTGTGTCTGAGAACATTATGCTGGGTCAGCTGGCTCCTCTGGGAACTGGCAACTTTGGCGTCATGTTGGACGAGGACCAGCTGTCCACCCTGCCTGCAGACTACTCCAAGACTGCCGGCATTGCTGCTGGTCATGGCGAGATGGGCTCTGCAGATGGAGCTGCTACTCCCTACGACTCTGCTTCTCCTGCCTACGATGCTCTGCAGGCCCGAGGCGGAGGAGACGTCATCTTCTCGCCCATTGGTACCTCTGGAGCTCCCGAAATGTCTGGAGGTTTCTCCGAGTACGGTGGATTTGGCCATGGCGGAGACGGCAGCGGCAGTGCATACACTCCCACGTCGCCCTTCTCGTCGTTTGGCGCTGCTTCGCCTGGATTTGCTGCCACCAGCCCCAGCTACAGCCCCTCGTCGCCCGGCATGGGTCTGGGAGCGTCGTCGCCGTCGTTCTCTCCTTCGTCGCCTGCGTTTGCTGCCACCAGTCCCTCGTACTCGCCCTCGAGTCCGTCGTACAGCCCCACCAGTCCTTCGTACTCCCCCACGAGTCCTTCGTATTCGCCTACGTCGCCCTCGTACTCCCCCACGAGCCCCAGTTATTCGCCTACGAGCCCCAGTTACTCTCCAACTTCGCCCTCGTACTCGCCTACCTCGCCCTCGTACTCCCCCACCTCTCCCTCGTACTCGCCTACGTCCCCCAGCTACAGCCCCACGTCGTACTCGCCTACTTCGCCCAGCTATAGCCCCACGTCCCCTTCGTACAGCCCCACGTCGCCGTCCTACTCGCCGACGTCGCCCTCGTACAGCCCCTCGTCTCCCAAGTTCAACGCCGGGGCGTCGACCAGCTACAGTCCCACGAGCCCTAGCTACAGCCCCACAAGCCCTAGCTACAGCCCCACGTCTCCTTCTTACTCGCCCACCAGCCCCAGCTACTCTCCTGGCTCGGGTTCTGGAGGTGACTCTAAGGACAAGGAGAAGAAGTGATTTGTCCGCAGTGGAGAATTGGGAAGGAATTTTGTTAATGAGATGAAAGAGAGGGGTTCTTAGATGTATTACTAAACCATAAAATAAGCAGAAAATAATGTTATGATTGATTATAAAGTGAGTGTGTAGTGAGTGGTAACACGTATTGGTAAACAAATCATAGCTCCACTTGACGGTCGAATAGACTATTCTGCCCATTTCGGTTGGGCTAGTTGAGGCATTTAACACAGCGTGCTCGGATCACGATTATTCCTAAAGGTGGAGGCTTGATTGCATTTCCCAGAGTCGCCTGTTCACATTAGTCCAACTTCTACTGAGTTTGAACGGTTAATCAAGTAGTTATGTGTCTTTAATGCACGAAATAGTCAGACTTGTGTTTGTGTTTGTCAAGTAACCTTAAATTTACCCCCAATATTTTTACGTAAGCTACACGTGACCGACAAATAAGCTATTCTGCTTTTTTTTTGTTGAGGAATATGAGGGATTTAGCACAGCACTCTCAGAACCAGGGTAATTCAGCAAGAAGTTTGAGCAACTTGCCAGAGTCGCCGGTTCATTTTGATATAACTCTTACTGAGTTTGACTAAATACTCAAGCATTGTAGAAGCTTTTATGCATGAAACAGTGAGTAAATGCTTGTGTCTCTTTGTTTTTGTTGAGTAACCTTAAATTCACTCCCATAAACTACCTCACAAATAAGGTTACAAGCTTAGTCATCCACCTGGCCAAGTTTGTACGCTGAGATTTATCTGAGGGAAAGAACAGGAGCTTTCTTTATCGTTGGAGTGTCGTAACAGAGCACTTATTGGACACACCTCAATGACCATTGGTACTTCATTTCACGTGAGTGTACATTATCCGTCTCTACTGAATGAGGTGATGCAGTCACACACCACATGAGTCAAGTTGGGGCACTTTGTAATATATAACAAGCAGCTTTTCCACATTCTTCTCTTCTTCACCAACAATTTCAGATACCCAATGTTACCCAAGACTAAGCCATCCCGAGGAAAACGTGTTACCAGAGGTGAAATCATACCGTCTCCAGGGGGACTCACGGAGGAGAACCAGTTTGACGAGACGTACTTTGAGGTCTGTGTCAGCTGTGATCTCAAGGAAGCAGAATGCCTCTGCGATTTCAGCGAGTCTGAAAAGTCTAGCATGAGTGACGGAATGACTGAAAAGTACTGTGAGAGCGATGGAGTTGAGGCTCCTGATTGTTATCTTTCAGGCTGTAATTGCCAAGAGTGTTTCGAGTACCACCACCGGGAGTACGTCCCGCAAGAGCCAAAGAAGAAGGTGGAGATGACTCCTGAGATGCTTGCAAAAGTCAGACGAGTCATCTACGCCTATGATCTCGGTCCCAAGATGGCAGCTGTTCGAAAAAGTATGGAAGCGGAGGAGAAAGAGAAGAAAAGACGTAAGCGGGTTTCGAAGAAGAAGAAGTGATACCTTTGGGTAGATGTTGGATACGAGGATTGAAAGAAACCTGTTGGATACCGCGATACGAGTGCTTGATACCTGCAGATGAGTAATGTAATGAGATAGTAGCAAATTAATGAGATATTGATTTATTTGATTTACTTTATGGCAATAGACAACAGACACTGACAGAAGATAAACGGGAACAGCCCCAATGATTAATCTGAAACTTCTGGGTGAACTTGACGAGTACCGGCACAGTACTTTGAGCTTAGGAACAGTGAGTGGTGTATATACAGTCTTTGGCGCTTCAACTTGTGGCACAAAATACCGTGTCCAATCTCGCATAAACATCGGAATGTGGCATAAAGTACGAACTTGACTCTCGCATAAAGTATTGAATCCTGTCTATAGCTTAAAGCCATCGCTATAGCTTAAAGACCTGCCTATAGCTTGAAGACCTGAGTATGGCTTAAAGACGTTGGTATAGCTTAAGGACGTTCGTATGGCTAAAGGAGCTGTCAATAGCTCAAAGATCCCTATAGCTTAAAGACCTGATTATAGCTTAAACACTTGAGAATAGCTTAAACACCTGAGTATAGCTTAAAGGCCTCACTATAGCTTAAAGCACTAGATATAGCTAAGAAACATGGATATAGCTTACTAAGCTGATTATGCAGATACTTGGTGAGATAAGAACTTTAAAGTTAACATCTCGGTAAAAGAAGAAGGCGAGTCAGGTTAGGAGTGATAATGTGTGTAGTATAACAGGAAAAAGTTACAGGGAGTTTTAAAATGTACTTCTGATATCCATGGTGTTAGATGAGATACTGAAAACTCTTTAGTGTCAATATTGTTTGTTCCTAGTTAAGCACATAAGTAAGCATTCAACAAATCCTTAACAAACATCCCATTGTAGACAATAAGGTTATTTGCCTATTTGAGTAAATCTTCGGTGGGAGGGTAGGTCAAGTTTTGGCAAATATGCGATATTTCGGCGTTTTGAGGCTGAAAACCGCGATTTTATGGACAAAACGACGAAACAATTCACAGGGCTTTGTAGAGGTCTACATTCCGTATTACGTAAGCAGGTTTAGACTTGAACGTATACAAACAGGTCATATGATTTTTTTAAAGCAGTATAACAAAAAAAACGGTCTCAGAGACCAATATATGTGATAATAAGTAGCTGATGTATTTTTATTGATTATTTATATAATGTTCTGATAGGTCTGTTTTGTATATCTGATACATCTTATTTACAGTGTCGTTCATTAGACTATGAATGGGGTGTAGGCAATACACTGTATCAACGTACCAAGCTGAAAGGTATGGAGACTACCGAATGATCGGGTGGTTACTTGTAGATTATCCAAGTATGCCCGTTGCATTATTGGAGTGAGAGATATCCCATCTAGCGCCTCAATAACAGCTAGTCATTGACACTTGCATCATGAAGATGCGATCCCAGAAGAAGAACAGATACACGAGTGATTCGAGATAGGCATGAATTTGTGGCAGCTGTCTAATACAGGGTATCAGCCAGTGTGTCACTGTAGATGTGATCTCTCTTCTGTATGCGACCATGATTCATTCTTGACCTGACATACTCCTCCCCATTATTCCTCAGTCTTGCCCTTCTGAACCTCCTCGACGACCCACTTGACAATCTGGGGCACCTCGGCTTCAGGAACACCTCCTTCACAAACTCCAACTGTGATGGGGAACTTGTACTCTCCCTTCTTGACAATCAGACGAGCTAGCCGATCAACAGAATCAATGGTGTCTTCAGACTGCAGCAGCTTAGTCAGCAACACCTCATCGCCCTTGGGAACCGCGTACACCATGCTAGACATCTTTCCTGGTCCTCCCACCATGCTTCCTTCTTCTCCTTCTTCTCCTTGACCTGAAGGAATGGGCTCGTGTTTGTTGGACCGTGTGATGAACAGGGTGACGGATTTTTTATCTTCAGTGCCGTATGCAAGGTGGCAGTAACATTGGCCTGTTCGCGATGTCGTTTGGAGCATTTTTGTGGATGTATGAGTGATGGTGAGATGAGATCAGGCTGTTGATCTCACATGTATGTTGGAACTTAATGCACAATGTGTTAACGTAACAAATATTCCAACAATAAGCTCAGTACTCAACTACTGATAAGTAACTGAATAGAGAGAACTTGTAGTCACGTAAAAGGTGGCGAATGATATGTATTGAATAGCCAGGGGACAAATAGTAGCACTGTGAATGTTCCAAAAAGATCACTCATTCTTTTCAGGTGTCCTTCACTGAAAATACAGTCCTTCGTCAAACTTCAAAAGCCGGGTAACCCCAAATCTTGAAACTTCAACATCAGGCAGTTCCTTCATAAATGATCCGAACAGAGATCAAGACATACCAGCGCACTCGCCAGAGGTTGGAGATCAAAAGAGACAGGTCATTTTGACCAAAACTCGTGATTTCACAAAAAGTTAGAATCCGATCAAAAATCCGGACAGTGGACCGTAAAAGTGACGAAAACAGACCAATTCTGGCATGCTGATTAAGCATGAAATCTTGAATTAGCCGACTTACAGAGAAACTAAAGACACCAGACAAAACTTCGGACTTCGGCAGGTAGAACCAACCCATTATCGTAGCTCTGCAAACACTTCTTTACCCTCTACCACTCCAGTGCAATCTCGAAACCTTAATTATACCCTCGATTCGGGATTTTTCGAGATCATTATTCGAAAATCGAGATTTTTGGGTATAGCTTATTTTCAGATTCTCATGAAGTTGAGGGAATGGAGAAAAAAAATTAGTGCCTGGAAACTGAAAATAACTGGGCCCATGAGAGTCTCCCACGTCTCAGCAGTCTGAATCTACACCCCGTTTGTTGGTTTGGATTTTATTGAAGGTTTTGGGAGCTTGAAAAAGTATGATTACGTAAGCCAAAATAATGACGTCACATCCTGTCTGTATATCTTGAAAATATCGTGGAGGTACAAGTTCAGAGGATGATTGCAAGACCAAAGTACTGATCTAATGTTCTCGGACCATCACCCCAGAATATCTCACCTGATTAATGGCCGACTTTTGAAGGTGAAGTTCTTTCTTGTGTCGTAACAAAAGCTCAACTATGAAACTTAGGCTCCTTAACAAATCAGTATCGTGCTTACATAACCCATCTAATAACTGCACCGCCCTTTATGGACAAATGGGGCACGAAATGAGCACGTCTCCTGATAATACTTCACCATTGTGCGGGGATGATTGGCTCAAGATGTGAGACTAGCTGCATGCATGTGCGTTTGAGATGCAGCTGTGAAACACGACGGGGGTGTATTTGAGGGTGTTACAGAGGAGGTGGGGGAAATTGGAGCGTAGATTTGGAGTCAGCAAGATGAGAGGTTTCTTGTGGTACCTTCAAAAGCCCAAATTCAGTGTTTTTCAAGTTCAATCGTATTGTAGGTCAGCCGCATCGTAATTATCATGCACGTTTATTTGCAACCACAACATGCCAAGATGTGTATATAGAGAGCTGAGATGGATTTCTGACACTCAACAGACACACAACCACTACGATTTGATTGCTCGACACTCTATTCACCATGGCGACCCAACAGATGCTGATCATGTTTGATACCAAGGCCAACTGTAACAAGTTTTACCATGCCAAGCTCCTTGACGATGGTGAAACTGTTGAGGTTCGGTATGGGCGGGTTGGGAACGATGGTGTAAAGCACACGTATACTGGTGGTCAGCGCAAGTATGATCAGATGCTGCGTCAGAAGCGTAACAAGGGGTACAAAGACGCTCTGATTGCCGCGGATGTGGACGATGGAGGAGTCACGGTGACCAGTAATGTAATTGACACTGCTCTTGAGGAGATCAAGTATTTGGACGACATGAGTCGAGCTCTGGTGACGACGATTAGTCAGAAAAATATCCACCGGATCACGGCTACCACGTCGATCAAGTTTGATTCAGGTGACGGTCTGTTCAAGACTCCTCTGGGTGTGATTCAGCAGCATGGCGTCGAGGAGGCTATGAGACTGCTGGATCAGATTGAGGAGAGTGTAAAGGAGCTGCAGGGTATGGGCTGGGATGGAAGTACGTCAGTTGAGAAACCAAAGCCCAAGTCCAAGAAGCGAAAGAGAGATGAGGTGGAGGAGGAGGTGGAAGATGATACTTTGGTTCCAGTTAAGGATGAGACTTCTGCTGAAGAAGTGAAGGATGAGACTTCTGCTCAAGTTCAGAATGAAACCCCTGTCAATGAGGTTCAAAACGGTCAGGATGAAGATACCCCTGAACCTGCTAAGCGACGCCGAACAGGACGAACTCGAGTCACTAAAGCCCAACGAGAGGCTGAAGAAGCTGCCAAACGTGAAGCCGAGGAGAAGAAGCGAAAAGAGGAGGAGGCGTATAAGAAGGAGCAGAAGAGACTAGCCGAAGAGAAAAAGAAGGCGGAAGAGTCCAAACCGGAACCTCAAATGTCTCCTGAAATGAAACAGATCATGGACACTCTTTACGGACTCAATGAGCGATACTTTGTGATTATTCCTAGCAAGGTGAAAAATGCCAGAGATACGTCTCATCTGCTGTTCAACTCTGAAGCCATTGAGACTCAGAGAGGTATCTGTGACGCTCTTCTGGAAACCCTGGAGCTCATTGAAGATCTCAAAAAGAAGGCTGCCGAAGAAGAGGCCTCCAAGGGCAAGAAGAAGAAGTCTGACGAGGAGAAGATCTTTGACGTGGAGGTGAAACACGTGACTGACAAACGGACCTTCAACCGGATCAACAAGATGTTTGAGACCTCAAAAAACGAAATCCACGGCTACACCGCCAAATGTGCCAAGGTCAAGAACATGTACAAGATCAAACTGGGTTCTCAACAGGCTCCTTTTGCAGCCACTTCCAAGAAAATCAAGTGTGTGCAAGAGTTATGGCACGGTACTCGTCTTCAAAACATTCTCTCTATTCTCGGAAAGGGTCTTCTACTGCCCAAACTCTCGCCTGGTCAAAAAGTAGGCGCCATGTTTGGAGACGGTCTGTACTTTGCCAACCAGTCGTCCAAGTCGCTCAACTACTGCGACGGAATGCTGTGGACGTCTGACGGCTCTGGAAAACCCGAAACCGTGTACATGTTCCTTGCTTCTGTGGCTCTAGGAAAGTACTTCACGCCTGAAGGACCGGTTTGTTCCAATCCTCCCGAAGGATACGACAGTTACTGGGCCAAAGCGGGTGAAAGTGGAGTCATGAACGACGAGATTATCGTGTTTGACGCGTCACAGATTCGACTGGATTATCTTCTTGAGATTGAGCTGAGAGATAAGACAGAGGAGTAGATTATGTAATCATACGAATAAAGCAGATTGAATTTTAGATGAAGAGTATACCTGTGACTACAAAACGGACATACAGTAGTTACCTTGAACTGACTGACACTGACATTATAAAAAAATATTGACATTTCATTACAAATACCAATGTCTGTATTAATACAGAGCCTATCCTCCCATCTATAGTAAAGCCCTTAGGAAGAGCTTCTAAACGCACACAAGCTGAGAATACACAGCCGTGCGCATCTGGATCAAGTGTACCATCCTTCTATCTGTGTTGATACCATAGCATGCTCTTTACAGCAACTTCAAAAACCCATGATCCTCTTTGGTCGCTTGAACAGACTGCGGCTGCTCAACTTCAGTCACCTTCATATCCTCCGAAGTCAGAACGAGAGGAGTCTTGACCTGAGTCTTGGTGTCAGAGCTCATATCAGGCTTAGTCAGCTTAGTCAGCTTGCTCACCTCCGCGGTATCAATGTTGGTCAGTACTTTGGTCATTTCTGTCGGACTTTGGAATTGAACGAGTGCCTAAAATTAACACACCATAGGGTATCTCCATCGATTAGAGGTGGAAGACGGCCTGCCTTTATACTCACCTTGTTTATGGCGTAAACTAAGTTCTATCAAAATGCACGTGTCACCTGAAGTACCTCATGAGCCTCGGTGTGCTTGCTGTGTAACAGTGATTAACATTTCTCCCCCGGAATGGAATGTGCATGCAAGAATAAAAAGCAATAACCAGTCAGGAAGGTGGAGAGGGAAGGTGGGGGGTATGTGTGTGATTGTGGAAATGTCCTTATTTTTATGGTTCCGATGGTATAGAAAAATATGCTCGTTGTCGCACAGTAACAATCACAGTTATTGAGCTCCTTTTCGAGGCGTGCTAGTTGACATTTCTCTCATTACTTGATAAAACCTTATTTATACTTGAGCTACAGGGCCCGTTACTTGGGCAACGCATGTGACTGTCCTGACGGTGGTGTGACTTCAAGTGGAAGAAAACAGGATGATTGTGTTGTCAGGAAAATGACGGTGCTCCTATTATAACAGCAAGCAAATCTCTAGTGTATTTGTGAGAATTGCCTTTTTTTTTTTTCTTTTTTTTTAATTAATAAAAATTAAAAAACCCTGGAAATTGTCTTCACCTTAATTTGGGGCTAGCAGGAAATATGACTAACTTTTCAAATAGCAACCCCACACAACTGAGAATAGTACCGTTAAAACGGGCACATTTTTTTCATTATTTTGATACCCCTAACGGCGATTTTCAGAGTTGAAATAAAATTCGAAGGCTAATGGTGTGGGCCTGAGTTGCTGAGATACAAATCCAAGACTAGTGACGATCCCAGATAGCTACACCAAGTCAAGAGGAGTGTTTCCGTTGATAAAATTTGACATCTCATATTTCTGATCTCAGTATTCACCGTTCACTCACTCACTCTCAACTTCACCATACTGGCCAAACCTTAAGCTTAAAAAATTCGACTATCTGCACAATCTTGAAATTTCAGCCAAATCTTTCTCAGCACACTACAGACGACTACAATGCCTCCCAAAAACAAGGAAAAGAAGACGGTTTCGGACGACCCCCGATTTGCGGGTGTGCATTCGGATCCCCGTTTTTACATGCCTCGAAAGAAGGATCTCAAGGTGACTGTTGATTCGCGATTCAAGGATGAGCTGCTTCACAACAAGGATTTCCACAAGGGCGCTAAAGTCGACAAGTATGGCCGAAAGCTCGAGCAGCAGGACGCTCAGCTGAAGAGACTTTACAATCTGTCTGATGACGAAGATGAGGGCTCTGAGGGTGACTCTGAGCACTCTGAAGATGAGTCTGAGGGAGGAGAGGCCAAAGCTGTGAGCAAGCCTCTGACGGCTCTGGATCGAGCTAGAGGCGAGGGAGTTGATTCCGACGCTTCCTCGGACGATTCTGACGACGACTCTGACTCGGATTCCGACTCTGAGGTCGAGATGGAGGAGGAAGTGGTGCTGGCTGATTCGCAGGATATTGCCACTGGAGACGAGAGTACTACTCTTGCAGCTGTCAATCTGGACTGGGATCACGTGCGATCTGTTGATCTGATGGCCACTTTTTCCGGTTTCATCCCCCCCAAGGGTGAAATCAAGTCTGTGGCCATTTACCCTTCTGAATACGGTAAGGAGAAGATGGCTGAGGAGGAGCTCAACGGACCCGATTCGCAGCTGTTTGAGGACAAGAAGAAGCGGGATGAGGACTCGGACGACTCGGACGACGACGAGAAAATCAAGCAGGAGCTGCTCAACAACGACGACGGCGAGGAAATCAACTCCAAGAGTTTCAGAAAGTACCAGCTGCAGCGGATGCGGTACTACTACGCCGTCATTGTGTGTTCTGACATTGCCACTGCTCGAAACATTTACCAGAACTGCGATGGCACCGAGTACGAGTCGACTGCCAATTTCTTTGATCTCAGATACGTGCCTTCGGACATGACGTTTGACGACGAGCCTCGAGACAAGTGCACGCGAGTTCCCACAAACTACAAGCCGTCTGATTTCGAGACTGCGGCTCTGCAGCACTCCAAGGTGAAGCTCACGTGGGACGAGACTCCTGCCGAGCGAAAGAACGTGACGCTGCGGGCTTTCAACAAGAAGGAGATGGACAATGAGGAGCTCAAGGCGTACCTGGCTTCGGACAGTGAATCTGACGAGGAGGGAAGGGCTGATCTCAAGGCAAAGTACCAGAGTTTGCTTGAGGGCACTGGGTTCTCCAAGGGCGAGGATGAAGACGGAGAAGAGGACGTTGATATGGAAATCACCTTTACTCCTGGTCTGGATGAAGGCAAGAAGGTTGAGGAGAAGAAGGAAGAGGGCGAGGAAACGACGCTGGAGAAATACAAGCGAAAGGAGAAGGAGCGACGAACGGCCCGAATCCAGAAATGGCAGGAAAGCAAGGAGGCCAAGGAGGACGAGGAGCATGAGGCCGAAAAGAAGCCCAAGACCAAGACCAAGAAGGAGCGGGAAAAGAAGAAGAAGGAAATGGAGCAGCTGGCGCTTCTGGTGGACGAGGAGTCCGAGGCCAAGCACTTTGACATGAAGGATATCATCAAGGCCGAGAAGAACGCCAAGAAGAAGAGCAAGTACAGACAGCAGGGTCTGGTGGAGGACAAGTTCGAGATGCCTGTTGACGATCCTCGATTTACTGCGCTGTACGATGACCACGAGTTTGCCATCGATCCTTCAAAGCCAGGTTTCACCCGAACCAAGGCCATGGACAAGCTGCTGGATGAGCGACGAAAGCGACAGGACAGAGGTATGGGCGTCAAGAGAAAGGGCGATGTCGGTGAACCTGCGAAGAAGAAGAAGAGAAAGAGCGAGGACTCCGGCGAAGGTGTGGAGTCGCTGGTCGAGAGAATCAAGCGGAAGCATAAGAAGGATAACAAGGAGTAGACAGGTAAGGCTGTGACATAGATAATTGATGTTGGTATAGATTGAGGGGGCTTGACTGTGAATGCACAATAGGGGTGTTGTGACTAGATCAGTGTATCTTTGTAAGAATAATGAGGGTGATGATATAATAATCACACCCAGAGATGCTGTAATCAGCTGGGCGTGTTAATGAAAATACGTACTACCTAAGACACCTTTCGTAAGTAAGGAAAAGCTGTCCATCTCGCACTGCAGTAATCCAGCCGGCAACCGAGTGTACCATTAAAGAGTTCTGACTCCCGGGACCTACACGATATACTTCCATTCTCTCTGATACTAGAGACAGCTTTTGGGGACCACATTTATGCTGTGCCCAAAAACACCCCAAAAAACGCGTAAGTGGTACCATTGTGAAGCTGTCAATGAGGCGGTTTTGATGGTTCAGCTCCCATATCTGTAGTGTTGTTGGAAGAATATCTGGACATGTTTAGAAATTTAAGGTAAAGAACTGCCTTGTCACGTGTAGCTTATGTAAGCTGCCGGTACTTTATGGGGCACAATTTAAGGTTACTCAACAAACACAAACACAAACTTGACTATTTGCTGCATAAAAGAGACATAACTTCTTGACTGAACTTCCAAAGTCAAAGGGAGTTGAACTAATATGAACAGTAGTCTTGGAATAATCCATTAAACCTCATACATCGAGAAATACTTCCTATATAAGTGTGTTATTTTAAATGCCTCAACTTCCCCAACAAAACAAGGGGGAATAGCTTATTTTACCGTCACGTGATGCTGACTAACACGTGTGCCACAGGATTGAATCCACATTTAAGGTTACACATCGAACACAAACAGAAACTAACAAAAAGTGGGCGTTTGAGGACAGCTACTTCAGTATTTGATCAATCTCAACTGGAGCTGAACTAAAATGAACAGACGACTCTGAAGAACATATCCAACGGTTTACCCCAAGAATTCCAGCAGATTTCAGCAAGATATTCTAAATGCCTCAATTACCCAACAAAAATGTGGAGGATAGCTTAAATTGGCAGTCACGTGTGATTACATAAGCACATGTACAAGTTTATGGGGACTTTTTTAAGGTTACCCAACAAACACAAACACAAACTGACTATTCAATGCCTAAAAGTGGGACAACTACTTGAATAATTGATAACCCTCATTGAAAGTTGTACCAAAATGAACAGACAAGTCTAAGCATCATACTCGATCATCTACTTTGAGAAATACAGTGAATCTGAGCGAGCTGTGTTAAATGCCTCAACAAACAGGTCAGAATAGCTTAATTGATGGTCACGTGTGACGCATTATATGCTTACGTAATACGCTTTGTCGGAAAACGAGAAAGGGTCAAAAGTGGCTCAATAAAATTCCAAATAGGGAAATGAGCACATGGGGATGTACAGCTAGATCGGACAATTATGATGGCGGTGGTATTATAGAGGTGGCTATTTTATTTCAGCCGTTTATCAACATTATAGGGTGTGTAGCTTAAGTGATGAGCATGATATAGACGATATTTTTTGATATGAGATAGAGGAATTTTGGGGACTGGTAGCACGTGATACTTGCTGTTCGTAGCGATCATCGAGACCTATTATTTGTCTGTTTTGATTTTTTTAAGAACAGTATTGTGTGTATCTAATTTTGTTGACTATCCTTACAGAATCGTCAAACACTCAGAACTTGGCGAATAAAATTCCAAATGGGTTAAGAAGTTGTTTGATCAATTTGGCGAGCTATGTTAAAGAGCACTAAATACCTCATTTGGATACATCTTGCGTTTAGACACTTTTGATAGCACATGTTCGAGATGGCTCTCACTAATCAAAGGTAAGGTAACAGGAAATTACTACAGTAACAGGTGGAAGCTGGGAAAGTTCTCAAATGTGTAGGTTAGAGCATCAAAAAAGCCACACTGAGGCATTTTCGAATGTTTGATTTTATTCCAGCTGTTAGCGATGTACGACTGATTATACAAAGGAAGAAATGGATAACAGAACCATAAGCAGCTAATCGCTAAAGAATCAGCAATACAGACTGAAAATAGTATACTCCTGACTGCAGAGCATAACTTGATGTAGTTTTTCGCCTTTATCAACAACTTCCAGCGTTTTTGTGCATGATTCTGTTGAGATATTGACATAAAGCTGGTGTCCAGAGTTTGAGGTGAATGTACAGGTAATTTATAAGGTGCCACTTGAGATGTATACTGCAGCTCTGTGAGTAGCTATGGGAACTATTCTGGGGTCAAGTGAGATTTTATTGTTCATTGTGAAGAGACTTTAGATCTTAGCGCTTTGTTGAGGAAGCACTATGTCTGAAATCTCAACGCTACATTATGGATATTGAACGAACTATGACTCCTCAAAGTTATTAGTCATCTTAGTGGTATATTGTCCATATATGTAGTTAGAGGGGGTATTAATTGTGGAACCAGTTAGGAAGGTATCTTATGGCCTGTCTAAAACACTCTGCAAAACCCCCACAGCCATTTGGAATGTAATTCAACTTGTTTGGAGACTTCTGGAGGTGATACCTGTGAAGTAATGAGAAGCCGTTGGAAGTGCTAATAGAGAAATTTTTGACTTTTTAGAAGCGTGAATGAACACGCTTGGACGCTCATAGAAGTCCGAAAACGTAATAGCGTGCTTTTGGTTCTGATTCGAGTCATTTACATCACTATGAATACTTCCTGCTAGCTCGTAAGAAGAACGGGTTTAGTTTTTGCACATGACCATATATTTTGACAAGTTGTTGATTAACGTAAAGAGTGGAGCTGCAAGTACCAGGTAATACTGTAGATGACCATACGTCTTCGGAATTTTCTTCGAGCTTTTCTACACATTCTAGCCTGTCACACTTTTTGTCACAATAGGATATGCTGAAATTCTGGGATGTTCAGGATTAGGAGAGATAGGTAGCCAGCCATATTAGATCACTAGGACTGTATCTACAGTCGATACCAGATCTCTTGGTTATATCTTGAAGATTGGTTTAACTATGACAGTTTGATATGCTTAACGAGTTTGAACAGAACTTACAGTTAGTGCCATAAAACCAGGTGTGTGTGAAATAGTACATGGAGATAACCCAGACTAGTTGATGGAGTCTCTTAATAATGCACAATGTACCACATCAAGTTCGTTTGATTTTTTTTCAACCTGTTTGCTCACTTTCCGTGCTAGACCCAGTGTGGGGCACAATGTAACCGTGACAAAGAACGCTCAATACAACACTTTAACGCTCGAGACACTGTTGAACTGACAATTTGAAGCCAACAGCTTATCCCAATACTGTTCTTATGTGATTTGGAATCTTATTGAACGAAATTGGAGTCATATTCTTCACCGCATGCAAACACATGAACACCTGATATTGCCATAAAATGACCGAAAACTGCGTTGGAAAGTTACAAGCTGTGTCTGCCGCTGTATTCAGAGCGAGATTTCCATTAGCCAGGTACTCCATATATAGTATTTTGCCATTTACCATCTTTTAGTACCCATTCTTTGAGTGAATATGTCACCACCAATACACTTTTGTCTCATTCACGCCAAATAAAATTGCAACACTCAAAAAAGACTTACCAGTCGATAGTAGATGACAGAAATAATGTCTTGAAACACTCCATTCTGTTGTATTCTTCGTATTCCATATTTGCAGGACGTTCTTTATATTGATTACGTAAGCGAGGTTACCCTGCTTATATAAGAAACCTTATTTAAGTGAGCGATTATGTAAGCGCTTACTCAGCTTGTTGATGATGACGTAATCAGAGATGATTTAAGCTATAGAGAAATTTTGCTGAGAAATCTGTTGAGTAAAGTGAGGGATTTAGCAAATCGCCGTGGATAAGCATCTAAGCGATAGTCAAAGACTACCCTATCAAACTTGGTTGAACAAGCCAAACTTTGGAACTATTTTTGGAGTAATCAGTTGAGAGTTTGTCGTGATACATCAATTCGACGTGTACTTCTCCAAAACTGTTGAGCAAAATAAGCTATAGGTCTGAATATGTTGAGTAAATGAGGGATTTAGTGTTTCCGTCTGTACAGGACTCATATCTGTGGAAGAACGGTCATGTCTTCAACAGCGGAGCTTTCCGGTGATGGTGGTCCTGTTTACTTTGACATTACTTGAATATTGATAGGTTTATGCACAAGAACTAAGAGTACTAGTTGAGCTATATTTAGAACAAGACAAAATGTTGAGTAACCTTATTTTAAGGGTGGTTATTTTTTGCCACCCAACAAAAGAGACCATTTACCTATAGCTTATTTGTCTTTCCTGGTCTGGTAGGTGGTTCTGTTGAAGTGGTATCTCTGGCTTTAGTGTTGATTATGCAGGGACAAGATGAGATAAGAACTTTAGTAAGAGCACCAGGAACTGTAGAATTGATGCCGTAAAGATTGAAGTTCGATTCCAGCTTAAGCATGATATTAGTTCACTTCTCTTGGCAGACCTATAAATAGCAGTCGCAATCAGGTGTCTATAGCTCAAATCACTGCTAGTTGCCTATAGCCTAAACTTCTGTTTGTGTAACAAGAAATGGCCCAAGTTCTGTCTTCTCCAGAACTGTCCAGTAATGTCAGAAGTATCGCCAAGAACTTGCCATCTAGGAAAGCAATCGACTAAGTAAGTCATACCGCTGTCATAAATGTGACTTGATTGAATCTAAAGGAGGTGAGTCCTTGATAGCAAGTGACACCAAGGAGGACAACATAACAGTGATGAGAAGGCCTGATCAGGTTTCAAACACCGGAAGAAGTGGAGACTACTTTTCAGATCCAAGGCTGTCTACACACACAGCACTCGAACTACGATTTCATATTACCTCCTCAAGAAGGTCGGAAACATTCAGGCTATACTCATGAACCTCCATATGTTATGTGGAGAAATTGTGCCAGGCTAGGTTTTGTGCAAAATATAAAGATTTGTTTGCCACAATTGTCAATATCAGAGCTTTGTATGTAAAGCAAGCAACATGGAAATGTTCTCATAGCTCTGAAAGGTTTTGAACTCTTCATGGAACCACTTTTCTCCAGTTCAGGTTAATTAGGCAACCTTAATCAATATAAGGCCACATAACTCTGCATTGTTTTGTAGAGTTCGGTCATTTGCGTACGTACCCATCCAGGCCAGCTTTATGCAAGTGGCTAAGCTTATTCAATGGTCACATTATTGTAACGCAAAAACTTCACCTCTGGAAAGATTGAGGGTCTGATATTCGAAAAATGTTGTATTTCAATGTCAGGAAAGGTGTCTACAGCATACTTGAACTCCGCACCATTTGAATGACAAGTTTTGTCATCTTCGTAGCCGACTGAAACCTTAATGTAAATAAAGCCACATAAATTCGAATTATTGTACGATTCTCAACAATTTGCGTATGTACGTACCCTCCAGGCTAGCTTTATGCATGTTCATGCAAGTTGCAAAGCCTAATTGTGAAGCACTGGTACTACTTTTCCGTCCTACAATGACGGTATGAAAAATAGGAATAGAGATAGAAAAAGGTTACAGAATTATTTTCAGCATTATTGCCTATAATTCCTTCGAAAGGTTTTTGCATTTCATGTATTCTGAAGTCTGGTTTCCAGGATTCAAGAGTCCTTACTGTCATATTTCGGAAACCTTAACCTGAATAAGGCCACGTAAACTCGCATTAATTCATGATTCTCAACCACCCACGAACGCACAGTAAGTGTCAGAAAGTATAGTTTCAACCTTCTGTGTAGATGGCATTTCAAGTGAAATTTATGAAGTCGATATACAAGTAGGTTACTTATTCACGTGATATATATCGAAATGATCACCTAGTTTTCCTTTTCAAGATGCGCTTGTTAAATATCTGAATAGGAGCTTCACACTTCGTGAAAACTCCTCTAGTTTCGATGCAATCTGCACTACTTCCAAATACACTGAGAAGCATTTTTTCTAAGAACGAGTAGGGTATAGATGCCCAAGTTTCTTTTAGGATAACCTGGATGTCTTCTATAGATTCATTTGATGGTTTTCAACCTCTCTACCGTAACTGAAAAGAGCACTTTCCTTTCTTCTGTTGTTTATCACTCTGTTTACAGTCCTTGTAGAACATTTAACAAAACCAATAACCTTATTTAGGCAGTCTTCTATTCTCAACATATTGGACACATGAGAAGTCAACTACAGGCTGATAAGAACAAAACTATTACGTAAAAAGCATTCAGGGATGTTCTTGAGTCATGAATTAATGAAAACATGTCTCTTCATGTCAAGAGCTGACCTCAGTACATACCTGAATTGAGCATGCGTCATTCTGCTGCAGCTCACTCCGTTTACGGACCATGTAAAATATTTAACAGACTTGTAACATTATATTGGAGGCGGTCATTACATGCCCCATTTGTCTATATGGCTTATGTAAGCAGATACCCCGTTTACGGACTTTGAAAAATAATCAACCAAACTTGTAACCTTATTTTGGAAGACCTCAATTCGTGCCCCATTTGACTATATGGCTTATGTAAGACAGTCACGAGCTACCCCGTTTACGGACTTCGTACAATATTTAACAAGAACCTTAAACCATGCTGACGTAATCAATTTTTCGTAGTGTCGCTATGCAAGAAACAAAGGTGGTATACAGTCGGTACAAGTCCAGTGTACGTAGAAAGAGGCTGGTCTAGAGGAAAACCAGCAATGACAAAGTATCCTAAGTTCTTCCTGAGCTCTTTGCTCTAGTCTAAGATCGAAGTTGGGTATTTGTGGATTTCGTAATTGAAAGAGTAATATAGGGGGAAACCAGAATCCAAGTATATCTTTGTGATCCAAGAGTTCCAGGCTACCTAACCATACTAATGGTTTATCGAATCGGTTTATTTTAGCCAAATTTTTGCGATATCCATCCTCCCAAATACACAATGGTGAGCTCCCCAACTCATCTCTTGGGCGTCTGGTGTAGTTGGTTATCACATGCGCTTAGCATGCGCGAGGTCCCCGGTTCGATTCCGGTGTCGTCCATTTTTGTCACGTGACTTTTTGAACTGAGGTATTACGGCTTTTTTTGACGTTTTTGGTGTTCGTTTGTTGAAGAGTGTTGCGGTAGTTAGCCTACTCAACTAAAGTAGTTCCACAATTAAGGTTATGGATATTCTTACAACTACAACTATGAAAGAGCTTAAAGAATACTTGAGTGGGTGAACTAAAAGTAAGGGCCACTCCACTTCAACAATATCCATCAACTACGTCCAAAAAGCTCAAAAACTCTCACCAAGACACTCCTCAACACCCAGGTCCACTCTCAAGCTCCTCGAGTCAACACTCATTTTCTTTCCTCGTATCATTAGTGTGGCTTGGTACTCCTTCTAATGATGCCAGAGATAAGAGACTAGAATACCCAATTGAGACACTGACTTGCTCAAATGCATCCTTAACCCGGTTCCCACGCCAAAATACACTTCCCAACGTTTCACCCCAAAGTTTGCTACACTTATCTGCTTAATATCGTCATTCAAGCTATCCAAGGTTCAGCCACATCTCCAAACGCCACACCAAGCCAAGACTTGTATGAAAATGCCAAGCCTGGTGGTGGTGAATGGATAGTTCGTTTTGGCAGTTTTATGGAACAGCCTATCACGTGATCTTACCTTTTCTGAGAAGCTGATCTTTTCAGGGTTAGTGAGGGTTAAGAGAAAGAAGTACCCGGCACAACTGAGACACCACCCAGGCTGCTCCACAGTCCAAGGTTAGTCTTTGAAATACGCTATCGTGGAGTTGTGGAGATACAGTATGAACTGAAGTCCATGGAGTTAGCATACATGGTCATCTTCATGTTGAGAGACTTGTATTAAACATATGAAACAGTATAGCACTAGTACAGTACCCTGTATTTGACAAAGAGACATAGTAAACACTGATTGCCTCCACATCCATTCAATCGAGCCCCATTGTGTATCTTGCGACTATGGTTATCTTACTCTAATTACGTTAGCTCAACTCCATCTCCACTATCTCCATTGTGGCTGCTGATATGTGGCTGTTTAGATAGCTGTAAGCATGTGGCTACAGTACCGCAGCTGGTATATAAGGAAACGGTTTGAACTCGGTTTTGTGTAACATGATCTCGAAATACTTCCGCAATATTCTTCCCAAGGTCAAGGAACCTTCTCCTGAAGTGTACCAAGCTGTTCTTCAGAAGTACCCCAAGTACAGGGAAGAAGAGAAGGAACAAACACTCGAATTCCGCGATGAAGCCAACAGATCCAAATGGCGGTTTTTCGACGAATACGAGTACAGACAGACGGTTTCCAAGACAATTTCACGTTTCGGCTGGTTTGATCCTGACGATACCCCTGCTGAAAAACGACTCATCACCAAACTCGACGTGATTCTCACCTTTTACTGCTTTGTCATCTACTGGATCAAGTACCTGGACCAGTCGAATATCAACAATGCTTACGTTTCAGGTCTCAAGGAAGACCTTGGTTTCAAGGGCAACGATCTCGTCACTACTCAAGCCATGTACTCTGCTGGAGCCATCATTTTCCAGCTTCCGTTTCTGTACATCATTCCCAAGTTCCCCAACAACTACATTCTTCCGGTGATGGATTTTGGATGGGGAGTCATGACTTTACTGCTGTACAAGACTTCGAACCCCGGTGGTGTCAAAGCGCTACGATTTTTTGTTGGCGCTTTCGAAGCCGCCTGGTACCCGCTCATGCACTATATGCTTGGATCGTGGCTGAAACCAAGAGAAATCAATAGAAGGGCGGGGTTTGTGTACTGTGCACAGTTTCTGGGAACAACAACTTCAGGTCTCCTAGCTGCTGCTGCTACTACCCATCTAGACGGGTACCTGGGACACAAAGGCTGGCAGTGGCTGTTTATTCTGGACGGAATCATTTCCCTTCCTGTGGGTTTGCTAGGCATCTGGATTCTGCCAGGAACTCCACACAGATGCACGTCCATTTTTCTGACTGAAGAAGAGATTGTTCTGGCTAGAGAACGACTCAAGAGAGGCCCAGAAGATACTCATCAGTTGAAACTGTTCGATCTCAAACTGTGGAAGAAAATCCTCACCTCCTGGAAACTCTGGATTCCAATGTTTACAGGTGTTTGCTTCTGGTGCTCTTGTCAGATTCCTTCAAACGGTGCCTATCTCCTATGGCTCAAATCGCTTGGAAAATACAACTCGGCACAGGTGAACAACATGTCGACCATTGCTCCAGCTCTGGGAATCGCCTGGGTGGCTATAGTTGTCACTATTGCTGATTACGGAAACAGATGGAGTGCTATTGTGTTTGCTGAACTGTGGGTGATTATTGGAGCTATCATCCTGGCAGTATGGTACGTGCCTGACTCGGCAAAATGGCTGGCTTGGTGTACGTCTTACTTTGCTCTCAGTATGTCTGCTTCTTTGTACTCGTGGATCAACGATATCTGCAGACACAATTCTCAGGAAAGAGCTATCATTTTGCTTCTAGTGAACACCATTTCGCAGACTTCTTCAACGTGGACTTCTGTGTTGGTTTTTAAAACTGTTGAATCACCTCGATTCCTCAAAGGATACTGTTTTTCAGCAGCTTTCTCGTTTGTCCTCATTTGTATGGTTTTTGTCATGCTCTGGTTCTACAAGAAACAGGAGAGGAAGGATGCGAGATTGAATGGTATTGTGCTGTATAATTCAGTCTTGTCAGAGAGTTACCCTGAAGTTTCTGAGAGTGACGGAAAAACAGACAGTGATGGAAGGGTGGGTGTTGAGGAGATGTAAGAATTACTTAGTAAAAATAAAAATAATTGAAATAAAATGAAAATAAATCAAGCAAAAATGATGGTGTGATCTGATACGATATCTGATAGTTTGATACTGTAACTGATTGTGACAATTGCAAGAAAAGGCCTACTTTTCCTATACATCGTCATATCACTGACGATTATCCAATAGCATGTGGTCAATTTAAGGTTACTCAACAGACACAGAAAGAGATCTACATCCAATAACTAATTACTGCATGAAAGCGACACAAGTGCTTGAATATTTGGTTAAGCTCGATGAGAGTTATATCAAAATGAACCGGCGACTCTGGGCATTACATCCAAACCTCTACTTCATGAAATACCCAGGATTTGATAGTGCTATTCTAAATGCCTCATTTTTCTCAACAAAAAAGTACAGAATAGCTTAATTGTCAGTCACGTGTGATTACATAAGCTGTTGTGGGGTAATTTATGGCAGCTCAATTAAGGTTACTCAACAAACACAAACACAAAAAGAGATCATCAAGTGCTAGTTGCATAAAAGAGACAGAACCACTTCATTATTTCTTCAAACTCAACGGAAGTTGGGTCAAAATGAAGAGGCTTCTCTGAGGATTGTATCCAAACCTCTCCTAAAAGAAAAAATCTCGTTCTCATAGTTCTGTGTTAAATGCCTCAAATTACCCAACAAAAAAGAGCAGCATAGCTTATTTGTCGGTCACGTGTAATTACGTAATCGATCAGAAATAAGCTTTCTTACGTAAGCCGGGTAAGAATGATTACGTAAGCGACGACGAGAATGGCTTTTATACCTGAAAAAGAGGAAACCAAAGCGGTAAAAGTAGTTTGTGACATGATTCCAGCCATGGATTATCGACTGGAAGCCTTTTTTCAGATGTTGCGAATTTATTTGGCTCGTATGAGACAAAATTCTCTCCGGTAATGAGAGACAGTATAAAATGTGCGAAAAAGACTAGAAAAAAAATCCAAAGACATATTAGGAAGTTTCGACTGACTCTGGCAGTAGTACATCCCATGTTGGTCAAGAATTTGTCTAAATATGCGCTGAAGTGCTAAAACTGTAGCAGTTCTTTCTATGAGCTACCCTGAAGTTTTTATGGCGATGAAAATGATTCACTAATAAAGTAAATGACCCGCTACTGACTTTATGAGTTTCTTTGGGCGCGATTATGTCCATTTTCAACTTTTCCGACACTCCAAGAGTGGTAAAAAAGCATTTTCTGATCACTTGTCATTATTTCATAGATATGTATGCAGACTTCATAAAGCACGCTCAATAAAGTCCAAGGCATCCCCGAAAGTATCTCAGAGTGTTTTACCATGTGCTTGGATACTTCCACCATCGTCACTTGTAAATGGCTTCTACATTCCCTTGGTTAAATGAAATCATACATCTCACGAACAAGCAAACAACATCAAGTCTAGACTCATCTAAAACTATAGACATGAACGGGTGATTTCGTCATGTGACTCTACATGCTGGTATCTCACATAACTGTAACACTTGATGAGCCTTCACTGCTGCATTTCGTTCACAATCGACATACCTTTGTTGAGCCACATGCAAAAACTGGATTAACAAGTATAGCTCGAATAAAATTCCAATGACCAAAAATGTGACTGCAGGGTATGACGTGAACCCCAAGCTACCATTTTGCTAACTTCCAAGCTTCCATTAGTTATTATAGTGATACCATGTCCTTTATTTAAATGCGCTATTACGCATACAAACAAACGCTGCCAAAAGTGCAAAGATGCAGGAAATTTTTTGAATCAAGTACTTGATCTTGTTCGGACATCTCCTGTAATGCTGTCCAACAACTTCTTTCTCCAATTGTGATTTTATTCGCCATGTTTCAGGTATCTCATTGTTGCCCCGAGATAGTTGGCAAAATTAGACAAGCACACTACAACCTATATACATCGAACAATAGGTCTGAAAGTACTCTGATTACAGTTCTGTCTGCGTTAGGTACAATATGACACCGCTTGACAAAATTCTGCTATCGTATAATGAAAGTTGTTGTCTTTAATGAGCTGATCATGTCCTTTACAAGGCCAATAATTTAGGAGAACTTGTAGAATAAAATAGCCACTCTCATGAGGTTGCTTCCATCAGAATCTCCAGACTAGACTGTCCACTCTCATATTTTTTCTTTCCAACTAGTAATTTTATTGAGTCGCTGTGGACCATTCTTCGTTTTCTGCTGAAGGCGATTACCAATATCATGATGACTAAGCATAACAGGGGTTACACGTGACCGTCAATTAAGCTATTCTTCACTGGCATATGAGGCATTTAACACAGCTCACTCAGATCCACAGTATTTCTACTGGAAGATGTCTGAGTGTGCTGTTCAGACTCGTGGGTTCATTTTAGTTCAACTGTCATGAAGACTCATCATGCATTCAAGTAGTTCTCTTGCTTCTATTGCCAATTTGTGTCTGTGTTAGTTGGGTAACCTTATATTGGTATTAGTCAGCTGAGCCGCGGTACACGTGACAAGCAAATAAGCTATTCGCCACTTTTTCGTTGGGTAATTGAGGCATTTGGCATATGTCGTTCAATTCTGCTGGTATTCTGGACTTTGAGCTTTGGATGTGTTCTTCAGAGTCGCCTGTTCATTTTAGTTCAGTTCTAGTTGAGATTGCTCAATTACTCAAGTAGCTGTCTTCAAACGCCCACTTTTTGTCAATCCCTGTTTGTGTTCGTTGAGTAACCTTAAATTGCCACCCATAAACTACCCCACATGCTAGTCAGCAACACGTGATGACAAAATAAGCTATACTGCTCTATTTTGTGAGGGATTTAGGATAACACGCTGAGATATGAACGATTATTTGGTGTAAGATGTCCACTGGATTATTCAGACCCGGATGTTCATTTTAGTTCAACTTTCGTGGACTTTGGACGATCTGTCAAGAAGTTCTGCCTCTTTATAGTTAACAGCCTCTCATTTGTGTTTGTGTTTGTTGAGTAACCTTAAACTGAGCCCCATAAACTTGCACAGTAGCTTATGTAAGCCACACGTGATGGTAAAATAAGCTATTCTGCTGTTTTTGTTGGGAGATTTGAGACATTTAGGCTAGGAGACTCAGATATGGATTATTGCTTGAAGTAGAGGTTTCAGCATGATGCTCAGATCCGGCGGTTCATTTTGGTCCAATTTTTATTGAGGTTGAACGAATACTGAAGTAGTTATCGTGCTTTTATGCATTTATTAGTTGAGAAATGACAAATTGCGTTTGTGTTTGTTGTGTAACCTTAAATTGAACCCCGTTACGGATATCTTACGTAAGCAACGGGGTACTTTATGGGACACTGCTTCTTTCTTGTCGTTTTCTGCTTGCGTCTTTACAAGTCTCTATCTAGTCTGCTTCTTTCATTCAAAGCATCATTCTTCTTCTATCATCAAGTCAATCATGATCTTCACTCCAGGTATACTGAAAGACACTTGCAATGGGTATTCGTACAGTAAAAATCTCTTGGAGACTTTTGATCGCTCCTTTTTCTTTTATTTCCCTTTATTATCTCTCAATTTCTAGTGGTTATTTCATTAATCACATCTAATCAATACTACCAGTAAGTCATTATTTTTCCTCTTCAGTAACCACCACCTCTCCCTTTCCATCGCTCTCAGACACCTCACCCTCCAGACTCGAATTGTACAGCACAATTCCGTTCAATCTCGCGTCTTGTCTCTCCTGCTTCTTGTAGAACCAGAGCATCACAAAAGTCATAATGATGAGCACAAACGAAAAAGCTGCGCTGAAAGTGTATCCCTTGAGAAACCTCGGCGACTCAACTGTTTTGAACACCAATACTGAAGTCCAGGTCTGACTAGTTTGAGCTATAGTGTTGACCAACAGCAAAATTATAGCCCGTTCTTGAGCATTGTGTCTGCAAATATCATTAATCCAAGAGTAGAGAGTTGCTGACATGCTCAAAGCAAAGTACGAAGTGCACCATGCTAACCAAGTGGCTGATTCAGGAACATAATACACTGACAGAATGACAGCTCCAATAATGACCCAAATTTCCGCAAAAACAATGGCCATCCATCTGGTTCCGTAATCGGCTATGGTGACGACAATAGCAACCCAAACTATACCTAGAGCAGGAGAAATTGCTGACAAATTGTTGACTTCTGCAGAAGAGTACGTTCCCAGAGATTTGAGCCAAAGCAGAAAAGCTCCACTTGAAGGAATGTGACACGAGCACCAAAACGAGACAGCTGTAGCCATAGGGATCCACAGTTTCCACGAGTTCAAGATATTCTTCCACAATTGCAAATCAAACAGCTGCAACTGGTGACTATCTTGAGGACTCTTCCTCAGTCTTTCTCTTGCCAGAACTATTTCCTCATCTGTAAGAAACACCGAAGTACACCGATCTGGAGTTCCAGGCAGCATCCAGATACCTAGAATGCCCACAGGCAGGGTAATAATGCCGTCCAAAATGAACAGCCACTGCCATCCTGCATGACCATGTACTCCATGGAGATGTGTAGTTGCAGCTGCTGCTAGAAGACCAGAAGTAGTTGTTCCTAGGAATTGAGCACAGTAGACGAATCCTGCTCGTCTGTTGATCTCTCTGGGTTTCATCCATGATCCCAACATGTAGTGCATAAGAGGGTACCAAGCAGCCTCAAAAGCTCCAACAAAAAATCGTAGCGCTTTGACACCACCGGGGTTCGAAGTCTTGTACAGCAACAAAGTCATGACTCCCCATCCGAAATCCATCACCGGAAGAATGTAGTTGTTCGGGAACTTTGGAATAATGTACAGGAAAGGAAGTTGGAAGATGATAGCTCCTGCAGAATACATGGCTTGAGTGGTAACTAGGTCGTTTCCTTTGAATCCAAGATCCTCTTTCATTCCAGAAACATAGGCGTTGTTGATGTTCGATTGGTCGAGATACTTGATCCAGTAGACGACAAAACAGAAGAATGTGAGTAGAAAGTCCAGTTTGGTGATGAGTCGTCTCTCTGCAGGAGTATCTTCCGGATCAAACCATCCAAACCGTTTGAGAGACTTGACGGGGGTTTGTCGGTACTCGTATTCGTCAAAGAAGGCCCATTTTGACCGATTTGATTCGTCTCGATACTCCAGGGTAAGTTCTTTTTCCTCTTCTCTGTACTTCGGATGCTTGTCAAGCACAGCCTTGTACACCTCAGCAGAGGGTTCCCTTACTGGGGGAAAGATGTTGAAACTTTTGAATTTGAGCATTGGTTAAGGTGGTAGTTTATTTGGTTGGTTATTTATGTATTTGAGATGTGGATGAATGAATTGTGGCTGTGGTGGTTGGTGATAAGCCACAGAGTTGAGAGTTTGGTATTTGTAGGGTGTTTATAGACGTGGATAGCTTAAAATGAAACTCTGATGTGGTGTCTTTCTTTGGTTCAATCTCTCGTATCTTCATCTCTCTTCAATCAGAAGTTCTGAATGGTTCAGTCTCATCTTTTGGATAGCCTTCCATTCAGAAGTTCAAGCCTAGATTACTGGGTAATGTTGTATGAAAAAAGTGGTGAAAGACTGAAATGATCAAATCAGCCAAGCCTTACTAGTTAAATCGCAAATCTTGGTATTTATCGCATAATAGATGCAATTTATACAGTCATTTTGGTCCACATCATGCCTGTAGCTTAAGCGAGATTGTGCATGATTTGATACCTCTTTCAAAAGATGAGTGAAATAGGAAATTGTTCAAAATCTGGTTGAATGAGTTACACCGACGTCCAAATCACTACCTCAACTCTTCCTATACGTTTGCCACTTCTACTTCACCCCCAAATCATAGATCAAGAATTCGTGGCTGAACTCTATATATGGCGATACGAGGCTTGATATTGTGACTTATAGATGGTGTCCTAGAATAAGAAGTAGTGGAGATATGACAATGAGACTTTGACTAAACTTTTGCATGTGCTTCATTTGTTTCAATTGAGCACATTAGATAAAAATAATGACATTTCTTCCCCTCTCTTTTCACACTGACATCCCCCATCAAGCCACAGAGATACAAAGATCCTGCTAAGAGATAAGCCAAAGTTTCATACCCCTGGATGCTCGTATTCGGTCTTGGATGCGGCTGAACCAATTGCTTGGCTAAATTGCAGCATCTGAGGTAGCCAAGACGGAGTAATGGAAGTGCATGTTTATACCTAAGAAGAGGTGCAGTATGTACAATACCGGTACAACATCATGTTGACTTTGTGCATGAGAATTGCTGACTGTTTAGTTACTTGTATCTTTCTCATTTCATCTTGTGGCATCGTCCACTTTCTCCACTGTGGCTTCAAGCTGAACATAGCCATAGTGGCTAACCCACGTGTATCTGAGGTGAGTTGCCAAGGACGAGGTGTGGCTTTGAAAGTGGATAAGGTGGATGGGGATGAGTGTGGCTGTGATAAGCCATGAATTAGACAATTAGTTCCGTGGAAGTTGAACTTCTGCTGTAAGAATACCTACATACACACATCATTTATCCCATAGCAACTGCACTGTTATGTCTCTGATGAGGTGCTCGGGAAGTCCAAATTCGAGCTTCAAAAACGCTCCCATTTGCGAACCGTGGGTATCTCAAACGGGAAACTGGGGGTCTGGAAGTATACTCTTGAGTATCTCAAGCAAGCGATCTTTCTTCAGCATGGTAGGGAGTTGCCAAAGCACTTCGAAGAGTGTATCGAGTAGCAGAACTGAACTACAACTTACTGTACTCTGTAATACAAAATGTAATCTACCGCTACTTTACTCTCTACTGTCGTTTCTAGATCAGCTTTTCTAATTGTTTTCACTTTTCTGAGCATTAAATCAATAAAACAAATAAAACATCGGATAAATTACAGAAAGAAAGAAAATGATTATAAACGTCCTAAGAGCTGTGTATATTCGTCACTAGTACTTATTTTTATGTCTTCCGCTTATTCCGGTGAATTCAATCATGTTCTAAATTTTCCTCCTGCTTACGTAATCCCCACTCTGAGCTTACATAATCAATTGATTACATAACCCTCTCGTCTGCTTACATAATCTCCCCCTCGTCAGTTCGAATCCCACTCTTGCCTAACCTTATTTCGTTCTCCCAAGATTCGCCACAGAGGTACATGACCAGCACACCCTGTTGGTAGCACTCTACATCTACATCTACATCAACCCGACACAATGGTGAGTATTAAAGCTGTCAATGCGCTTTGACGCCCATTATCCTCCCCGCTAACGCAGTTTCGAAACTCGTACGACAACGATTCCGTCACCTACTCGCCAACAGGACGGCTGTTCCAGGTGGAGTACGCTCTAGAGGCCATCAAACAGGGATCAGCCGTGGTTGGGCTTGTGTCCAAGACCCACGCGGTCGTCGTGGCGCTCAAACGAAACGCCGAGGAGCTGGGCTCGTACCAGAAGAAGATCATCAAGGTCGACAACCATCTGGGAGTGGCGCTTGCTGGCCTTGCACCTGACGCTCGTGTGCTGTCCAACTTTCTCAGACAACAGGCCATGTCTTCGCAGATGGTGTACAAGCGACCTCTGGCTGTGTCTAGAGCTGTCTACGCCATTGCTGACAAGGCCCAGGGCAACACCCAGCAGTATGGACGACGACCCTACGGTGTTGGTCTGCTGATCATTGGTCATGATGAAGCCGGACCCCATCTGTACGAGTTTCTGCCCTCCGGTTCTGCTCTGGAGTACCGGGGAGCTGCTATCGGTGCTCGATCGCAGGCTGCTCGAACGTACCTCGAGAAGAAGTTTGACACGTTTCCCGATCTGTCGCTGGAAGAGCTCATTGTCGAGGGTCTGAATGCCCTGCGAGACACACTTGCGCAGGACAAGGAGCTGACGCTCAAGAACACGTCGATTGCCTACGTCGGCAACGACACCCCGTTCACGCTGCTGGACGACGACAAGGTGGTCGACTGGCTGGCCAAGTTGGACGGCGTGTCGCGAAAGTCCAACCCCCGACCCACGGGAGGCGAGGAGGCTGCCGAAGGTACTACTGCCGAGGGAGAGCCGGAGACTGGAGGTGAGGCGGCGGGTGCGGCGACAGACGCTCCTGCAGACGCTCCTGCTCCTGCAGACGCCGATACTATGGACACCACTGAGTGATTGGGGGGAAATACAGCATGATGGTTGTGGAGGACTTGTAAGGAAAGAGGTATATAATAATGGAGGATTGTTAGATTGGAGGCGGTGACACGAATAAGTTTTATATGTGAATTGCCATCATGTGTAGAATGTGGCGAAAGTGTACTTGGACCTATTGTTGGACTGAGGTACAGTATGTACTTAGGTCTGATTGACTGTCTGAATGATGATGTTGTGTTACTGTAGTTGTGGAGCTGGGTAGTAGGTGGCGGTAGTTTCAGTTAGTACAGTACTTGTAATTAGGTGTGATGATTACAGATGGGGTGATAAAAACTACTTGTACAGTTGTATTGATACACAGCTGCCCTTTAGGCATGACGAAGATGATGTGTATGTGCTTGTAGATCCAGTACGGTGATTGGCTTGGGATTGAGAGATGATTGCAAGTGAGGACTTGTGGTGGTCTATTGATGTCTGTTTTATTGGATCTAAAGGCTATGCTTGTAAGATTTTGTCTTGATCAGGGTCTATCATCTTGATTGAATAAAGCTGTCAGTGTTACAGAAGAGTGACATCCCATGTACTGTAGGTACCCACGTCCCCCCTGATCTAAACAATTCTTCACACGATGATTTTCTCCAAGATAAGTTGATCTGCCTTGCATTGGACTTGACTCATTGAATGTTCATCGAGTTGATATCTCAGATACAGTGCATCTTCTCTCAACGTAGGTGACAGCCATTCATTTCATTCCAAGGGTAAATTCGTCTAAGAGAGCGAATTCGGTCAATTGAATGCCTCTTAAATCTTCTGGAGAGTGTCTCTGATAGAGAAGACAACGATTGTTCGAACGAACTTCCTGCAAGAGCTCTGTAAGTCGTCATTGTTTCTGTTATTGAAGATGTTCTTAATCAAGAGATCCCAGGTACTCCTAATAGCTAGAGCAATTGACGGTCTCTTGGGTGCGTAATACCATACAAGTCAGTTGTTTGGATACAAGCTACAGTGTATTGCTATTTATCTTTTAACATGTCAAGCGTTGATTTCATGAAGAAGTGAACACAGGCGTATCTCGACTTACAGTATTGTTTTGTTACTCTAGCAGGATCTCAAAAAGAAACTGCTCCCAGAGTCATCTTCTCTGTAAGTCCAATTGGTGATGTTGGAGAGGTTGCAAATTTGCACAAGACTACATTTTGACAGTAAGACACTATTGTCGGTGTGTCAGATGGTTGTTTCTATAATTTAGTCAATCTGTTCTGGCTGTACATAGTGCTCTCATCACGTTCGTAAAGGAAGTGTATATAACCGGCTTCAGACGAAAAAGAACTAGAAGTGCACGGTCTATCTATCTTATCTATCTATCCAATATGTATGTGGAATATACTGATATACTACATACTGCACACACGCCTCATTTGCATCATAGATGTTTCCTTCAGTACATACACTCGATGATCAATATTATTGACTAAATAGCCGCTCATCTATTTCCACTTGGTTACTGGACGACGTAACATTTTGTATTAGCGTATTGAGCAGGCAGGGTTTTGCGAACTTCGTATGGGTTGCCTCTGCAATCATATTGAATCCAAGGATATCTTCCCATTGTAGTTGTAGCTGTTGTAGTTGTTTGTGGTTTGTAGTTGTGATGAGGTTTTCTGATGAAATCAGAGGGTTTATATATTGTGCCTGAACACCTAACTGCCATTGAAGTCGACCTCAATCACGAGCTGGTCCATTGACATCTCTCAATTCGAACATCAATGATCCACCATTGACATATCCAGAAGTGATAGTAGCTATAGCTAGACCATGAAACAGCCCCAATGAAATAGAATAGAATTGTTTTCATTGATGATATTGTCTTCCATTACAGAACTGAGATCAATTCGAGTATGTGGTTCATGTACAAAAATGGCCCGTATGCTCGTGTTTGTCGCCATCTTGGATCACTGGATTTATATCAGTCTCTTGTATCTGAAGTTCTGTATAATCACCGACTTTGCCTCATTGTACCTTCTAAAGTGAACAAGGAAGGCCCCATGAGGCAAACACTCTTGAACCACAAAGAGATGCATTGTGTAAATGTCTTCATCAGCCTCATTCACGATTCCTTTTCATCGACCATCTTCTCTGTTCTCCCTTTGAACTTCAACTTGTTGACATGCACATCACAAATTCAATTTCTACAACCATTCTACAACTTGTTCTACACTAGTTTTTTTTTTTTTCAAATCAACTCATATATTCATCATATGTACAATATTTACAAACACTCCGCTTACTCCTTCTTCTCGTCGTTCTCAGAGTTGTTGGCGGCCTTGTCCTTGTAGACCTTCTCGAAGAGCTTGAGAGAAGCCTCCTGCAGAGCATCAGTCTTGGTCTTGAGCTCGGTGGGGTTGACATCCTCACCACCCTGGATTCGGGCAACGGACTCTCGGAGCTCAGCAATCTGGGCCTTGACCTTCTCGGCCTCGGCCTTGTCAATCTGGGCCTCGAACTCGTTCATGGAAGACTCGGTGTCGTTGCAGATCTGGTCGGTTCGGTTGGCAGCCTCAACAGACTCTCGTCGAGCCTTGTCCTGCTCCTTGTACTTCTCGGCATCGTTGACCATCTTCTCAATCTCAGTGTCGGAGAGACCGGAAGAGCCGGCAACGGTGATGGAGGAGTCCTTGTTGGTGGCCTTGTCTCGGGCAGAGACGTTGATGATTCCATCGGCGTCAATGTCGAAGGAAACCTCAATCTGGGGGACACCCTTGGGGGCGGGGGGGATACCGGCAAGAGTGAAGTTGCCAATCAGCTTGTTGTCTCGCACAAGCTCTCGCTCTCCCTGGAAGACTCGGATCTCGACGGAGGTCTGGCCCTGGGCGGCGGTGGAGAAGATCTGGGACTTCTTGGTGGGGATGGGGGAGTTTCGGTTGATCAGTCGAGTGAAGACACCGCCCAGAGTCTCGATACCGAGAGACAGGGGGGTGACATCGAGCAGAAGAACGTCGGTGACCTCACCGGCAAGGACGGCACCCTGGATGGAGGCACCAATGGCAACAGCCTCGTCGGGGTTGACGGACTTGTTGGGCTCCTTGCCGAAGATGGACTTGACGGTCTCAATGACCTTGGGCATTCGGGTCATACCTCCAACGAGGATAACCTCGTCAATCTGGGAGGAGGTGACGCCGGCGTCCTTGAGGGCCTTCTCGACGGGCTCGATGGTTCGCTTGATCAGAGGACCAACCAGGGTCTCGAGCTGGGATCGGGACAGCTTGGTGTTGATGTGCTTGGGGCCGGAGGCGTCAGCGGTGATGAAAGGCAGGTTGATCTCGGTGTTGGAGGTGGAAGACAGCTCGGTCTTGGCCTTCTCAACGGCCTCTCGGATTCGCTGGATGGCCATTCGGTCACCAGACAGATCGATGCCGTTGTCCTTCTTGAACTGGTCAACAAGGTGTCGGACAAGGACGATATCGAAATCCTCACCACCAAGGTGGGTGTCACCGTTGGTGGACTTGACCTCGAAAACACCCTTCTGGATCTCCAGAATGGAGATATCGAAGGTTCCTCCTCCGAGATCGAAGACGGCAACAACCTTGTCGTCGTTCTTCTCCAGACCGTAGGCGAGGGCAGCGGCGGTGGGCTCGTTGACGACTCGCAGAACGTTCAGGCCAACAATCTGACCGGCGTCCTTGGTGGCCTGTCGCTGGGAATCGTTGAAGTAGGCGGGGACGGTGACCACGGCGTTCTTGATGGTCTTGCCGAGGTAGCCCTCAGCGGTCTCCTTCATCTTGTTGAGGACGAAACCTCCAATCTGGGCAGGGGAGTAGGTCTCGCCCTGGGCCTCGAGCCAGGCATCACCGTTGGAGTGCTTGACAATCTTGAAGGGCACCTGCTTGATGTCGTTCTGGACCTCGGGGTCCTCGAATCGTCGACCAATCAGACGCTTGGTGGCGAACAGGGTGTTCTCGGGGTTGACAACGGCCTGTCGCTTGGCGGGGACACCAACGAGTCGCTCGCCGTCCTTGGTGAAGGCAACGACGGAGGGGGTGGTTCGGTTACCCTCGGCGTTCTCAATCACCTTGGGGGTCTTACCCTCCATGATGGCGACGGCGGAGTTGGTGGTACCGAGATCGATACCGATGACGGCACCCTGCACCTTTCCGGAGTTGAATCGCTGCTGGAAGGCGGGGAGTCGGGACTGGGTTAGAAGAGTCGAGGGCGAATGACGAAGTCATGAGCCTGAGTGGAGTGGGGATTGTCACAGTGGCAATGTAGTGATAGGATTGATTGCCACAAAACACCCACCACACTGCCAATGTCACAAGTCACACAATTGGAAAAAGGGAAAATTTGCACAACAAAACAGAGAAGCGGAAAGGTGGCGAACACAGAAGAATTGAGGCACTCGCAGACTAGCCACTGTACCAATGCTTCGCATTGCCTGTTTTCCCTCTTCGTCAATCCCTGAGGAAGTGTTTCTGTTCCGTTTTTTTCGGCAAAAATCCGGGATCACAACCAGGTGGTTTTGTGTCGTTTGTGTCCGGTGTTTGTATCCAACCACTGTCTCCTCATCAATTCATGTCGATACTCACAGTTCTCAGAGCAGAACGGGCAAATCTAGAAGCCAACATTGTTGTGTAGTTCTTTTTTATCGACCTAGCAAAGATGAAGAAGGAAGGGAAAAAAGAGTCGTGGGGGAAGGAAATGCACTCTGCCTTTAACTGAAAATTTGATTTTCCACCGTCTTCTCTGAGCGCTGCCCTAGCCTCCAAACCTTAACCTTAAAAGCCTTGTACCCCGTCTTCCCAAACCCAAGCCGCCCGCCAACATCCGTCTAGAAGGTTCCAATAGCAAGACTGACTGAGATCGGTGGTGCCACAGTAACGTAGAGACTGTTGCCGTGGCGACCGATCTGGAGTTGGGGCATCGATTAGGGCGTTTCTGAAATTTGGGCATGAGATTGGGGCAGTTACAAGCACTGACTAATGAGTGCTCCTTCTGATGGTGTCGTAATTATGATACAGACATGCTCATTATACCATTCTACATATCATACAAAAGGCACCTTAATAACGTACAATAATGAGCACATACATCTGTGCGCACTTTTACTTCCAATTGCCCCACATTCGTATCTAGTGCATTCAATTGAGCCTCAGTGGGTCGTCTTCATGTCCTCTTTTCCTGGCATCATTGCTCTCAACCATAATGCACCATGACTCCGACTCCGGCTGCAACTCTTTTTCGCCACTATCGTCGGATCAAAACATGGTGGGAGACGGTTGTTTAGGAAGTAGTTGGCGAGGTGGTAAGGGGTGAACAGATGATGCTGGAGTGGCAATATGGGGTGGCAACACTACTTGTACGAGAACACTGATGGCTTTGGTCCAATAATTACCCCTAATTCGTTATTATGCCATACCACAGCTCTTGTATTGCAAGTCATCTCTCCATGAGGTCTCAAAACCTTGGTTCGCCAAGAGTCTGTGGCAACAAGCGTATAAACGGCAGGTAACAAGCCGAGACGAAGGTGATGGGATCAGAAGGAGTTGGTAAGAGTTGCCACTGCACTGAGTAAAACTAGACTGGATCAGATGATGTAGGATCACAAGATGTCACCAAAGGACAGTAAAAACACTTTATTGACCAAGGGCGGCTGAAATTGCCTCTCCTTATGAACTGCTTGGCTGAAATTTGGCATTTTTATTTGTTTCAGGTTTTTTCTCATTTTTCCGATTTTTCCGTGAGAATCGGAATTAGTCATTTGAGCACTGAGTGGCGTACAGTGGCGGGTGTAGATATCTGTTGTGGCAATCACCTACTTTCTCACTTTCCATTGTCGCCACAATCTCATTTTCCGGTATTTTCATTTTTTTCAATATCTGCCATTATCTCGGTTTTTTCGAAATTTTCAAAATTCGTCAAATTTTTGAAAATCCAATTCTGTCAACCCTCATCCACATCCACCTCCTCATGGCGATGTCAACCTTAGTTGGACCTTGTCCCACCTCTTTCCGTGCAACACTGTGGCTTGTTGACGTCAAGTGAGTTAAAGCTTGCATGCAACACCCAACGTGGCGATCTTTCACGAGTACACATACAGACACCAAGTGATATCCCTGATCATCTGGCACTGACTGATTGATCTATAATCGGCTTGATTGACACCTGAAAGGCATTGACTCATATCACTTGATTGATATCACTCTAGAAGACTTCACTCTGATAGCACGCTGATTGATATCACCATCCGTTTAACCTCACTTGGTTGATCTCACTTGATCCATTCATTCTGGCTGATACTCATCTAACTTGGTTGACATCTCACTTGATTGACTTCTCACTGATTGACTCCGTTGATTGACATCACCTTTTGATTCAATCGCTATCAGTCAACTGCTGACCGAGACACATCTAACGCGTACATCGGTGTTACCAGATCACACTCACTGAGACTGAAAGCTCTGACCAACAGGTTACCTCACGAGCTGCTGTATCACTGATCATACTTCATTGATTGATCATACGTCACCGCTTGAACACATCTCTCTGGTTGATCATATCTCACTGATTGGTCGTATCTCACGAGCTACTGTATCACTGCTTGATCTCACTGATTGATCTCACTGATACTCAAAACAAACGGGTCACGTGCACTTCACTCTGGAACTCCATCTCCTCACTTCGTTCGTTCGCTGTCGTTATGTTTACGTCTATTCCCATCATCGACCTCTCCGAGGACACCCCCACCATCCTCTCACAACTCCGCCCTGCTCTTCTCAATGTCGGTTTCTGCTACATTAAAAACTACGGCGTTGACCCTGCTCTCATTGCCCAGGTAACCACCCTCGGCAAACAACTTTTCGATCTCCCTCTTTCCGAGAAACAACGCATCGATATGTCCAACTCACCCCATTTCCTCGGCTACTCTCGGCTAGGAGACGAAATCACAAAGAACCAGACAGACTGGCGAGAACAAATGGACCTGGCTACCGAGCTTCCTGCGCCTCAAGATGACGAACCGCTGTACAGACGTCTTCGAGGACCAAACCAGTGGCCTGACGAAACGCTCATTCCGGGTTTCAGACAGGCGTTCGAGGCGTACATTGACCAGATGGGCCCTGTGTCGATCGGCTTTGTGTCTCTGATTGCACAAGCTCTGGGTTTGGAGGCGGATGCCTTTGCCCACTTGTTTGAGACCCACCAGCAACATAAGCTGAAGGTGGTAAGGTATCCGGACACAAATGAGGTGGAAACTGAGGTTGAGGGGGTGAAACAAGAACTGAAGGAGCCTTCCCTTGGTGTCAAGGTGAAACAGGAGATTCTAGACCCTGTCGTTAAGGTGGAGGAGGAGGTTAATGGCAGACAAGAGGCTGTCAAAGAGGAACCAAAGGTCAAACAAGAACCAGTTCAACAAGAACCCCTTACCCCCACTTCTAAATACACACAAGGAGTAGGACCCCATAAGGACTCTGAACTCACATCGTACCTCCTCCAATGCACTCCGCATAGAGGTCTACAGGTGCTTAACTCCAACCAGGAGTGGATCGATGTACCACCCATTGAAGGCACCTTGGTGGTGGCTATGGGTCAAGCCATGGAGGCTCTGACTCGCGGACTGTGTGTGAGCACGACTCATCGAGTTCTGGCTCCTGAAGCTGGGTCTGGATCACGGTTTTCCATCCCGTTTTTCCAGGGTATTTCCTATGACGCGAATTTCCGAGAGTTCAAACTACCTGCTGAAATCGAGGAAAAGCTCAAGAAAAACCAGGTGGTGACTGAAGACACTGGGCAGTACAGACACGACATGTTCAGCAATATCGGAGAAGCCACGTTCATGAACAGAATCAGAAGTCATCCTACAGTTGCAAAGAGGTGGTACAAGGATGTGATTGATGTGACGAAGCTGGACAAGTTGCCCAAAGTGTTGAGTCGTTTGAGTGGTATCTTTGCAGGAGCTGAAAAGACGATGATGTTCCACAACTCCCCTTTACCGCTGAGTTTCGACGACTTTGCCAAATCAGTGCTTGAGTACTCGCATGAAAAGGTGTCCCATGACGATCTTCAGCAACTGTTCGCCCTATGGCCTGGATTGTACAGAACCGAGGTCCGACGAGACGGAATGCTGATGCTGTCCCTGGCTGATATCACGTCTGTGGCCTTAACTCAGACCAGAGACGCTCGTCAGAGGGAGTTTGACGCAAAATGTTGGACGTGGCTCAAACAGCACCCTCTATCGTGGTCCAACGGGCCTGAAATCGACCAGAAGAAGAAAGAGTCGTTCACGAAGAAGAGGGGCGTTTCTGACACCGCAGAGTCGCTCAGAAAGACGCCAGTCACAAAACAGCGCATTTTCAAGCTCGCTACTCCTGACACGAAGCTAGGAGGGACTGTTCTGGAGAGAATCAAGGCCAGAAAGGCAGCTTCAGCGCACTTGAACAGGAAATCCGAACAGGAGGAGAAATCCGAGTCGCAACAACGGTTCATTGACTCAAATATCCCTCAGGTGGTAGATGTTCTTGTGGGTGCTTCAAAGGGAAATAGTACGAGTATTCCTATGGAAAAGGCAATCAGAATGGTGAACGACTCGGTGAGACGGAATTTGTCAGATAAAGAAGCCCGTGCGATTCTCGTCAGAGCCAGTGAAGCTGTTCCTGGGTTTTGCAAGTTGGTGGAAGTTGGAGATCAGGCGGTTTTGAGGTTGAGCAAGAGGACTAGAGGAGAGGTTCAGGCGGAGTTGAAGAAGTATGAGGGAAATGTGGAGGAGTAGCTTAGGATGCATTTAGATAATACAGCATGATGAAAAGGAAAAGTAGAAATCTTGAAGATGGTCCTTACCGTCTCTAAGGACATTATCCAATGGAAGAAGATATAATCTTCAAAACGTCTACGAAGGACACATGAGAGCTGTATATAATAGAGATTCATTTCTGTCTAGAAGACTCTCAGTGACTATAGAAGAGATGAGGAGGCTGACTGTGTCCAACACAAAATTGTCTTGGTCTACGATATATGCATCAACGTGCCATCCTCACAAATGGACATACCAATAGGTCTCAATATCTATACAAGTACTTGTAGAGTAACGTATTGATTATGTGATTACAGTATTTAAGAAAACATGAAACTAAAATAAAATGAGACACCTGAACTTGAGCTGCACATCTCTATACCCCAATAAACTAGATTGTTCATTTCGTAGAGTCTTACAAGAGGACATTTCTGGCGCTATTATTTCTGCTTACGTAAACTCACCATCAATATCTACAGTCCTTCAAACTACTTTTCCAGCTCCCCACCCTTCAATCGTCAATCTTACTATATACATATTTACAAGCGGTTAGTGCTGCTTAGATGTCAAAGCCAAAGCCCTTCATGCAGTCCTTGTAGGCGGCAATCAGAGGCTTGCACTTGTCCGAGTCGACTCCGTTGAAGAGCAGGCACTCGTCTCGGGCAGCCTTCTCGTCCTTGCACACGCAGCAGGGCTTGGGCTTGTCTCCGGAGGGGATGGTGGTGTTCTTTCCGTCCTTGGTTTCGGATGCTGAGTTAGTAACGGGGATGACTGGCTGAAGGGAAGGTGTATGTGATTGAGACAGAAAAGTGACAACTGCTTGTGATAACAGATGACGTGTCAACTTAGGAAGGTCACAGAGCAGATGTCGTGACACAAACGGGACCTGTACTGACAGGCACAGATAGATCTGTTCTTAGCCACTCTTGGTGTCTGGAGAACACACAGAGACCTGCCAGTAACCATCTTGAGTGCACAAACACCCGCTGATTCGAATGCGACCCAAATCACTCGATTTGAGTGACATTCAGCTCTTTTTGTGTCTCCAAACATCTATGATCTGAGTGTCAAACCAGTTTCTCTGTGTCACTCATTTGTGTCACCTGTTTGCGTCACCTCCTGCTGCTGTTTGTGTAACCTGTTTGTGTCATCTCCTTCCTCTCCTCCTTCTCCCATACTCACTGTTGGCGATAAGAGGCATGTTTTCTGTGGGTCTATGTGGTGATGATGCGATTTCGTCAGATTTGTCTCATGGTTACACAAACGGCGGCGAACCTTAAACGGGCCAAATAAGCTTTGCTGACTAACAAAAGTGAGCAAATTGACGAAAACGCCACACCCGACCGCGCGCCTCATGCACCAGTTTGGCAGCACCAGCCACATTCGCCACCCGGATCATCCGCGAAGGTTATAGTGGCTCCTCACATGATGTCATGTCATCGGAGGAAGATGAAAGTGTGGAAAAGAGTAAATAAAAGGAGGAAAGAAAAGGAAGAGTTTTCCGGTTACTTGTAATTGAGAGATGCAAAACTGGTGTTTGTACAAGTAGTCCTTGTCTCACTTGTGTTCTGAAATTCGTTTTGACACCCTTTTGTTCCTTTCTCAGGTCGTCTATAACCACCTCATATACAGAGCATATTATGAGAAGAGAGAAATGTGTGCATGCGTCTGAAATCGGAGGATGAGTCAAGTGAATGGGTTGAAAGAAGTGAGAGAGGTTTTGAGAGGTCTCAGGTTTCATTCTCAGTGATCTTGTAACTGCTTCAAATTTGTTATTTTGAAGCGTCTAAGACTGAACAGTTGCCTCTTGATTTGTACAAGTAGCTCCAATTACAATCAGAACACACCTATAGACATGGTGTTAAGTGATATCTCCTGCTGTATACACAAATTACGCTATTTTACCGGCATATTTCGTCCTCCTTGTTTCTATAGTGTTCCGTAATGTTACGCACTTCACTCTCCTTTACTTGAGAATTAGTTAACGCCAAAAGTGACCTGGGGGTTCAAAAACGGGGTTCCAGAAATTGAAATAGCACAATATCACATTCATTGTGTAGCTGGAACTCGGAATACTGTGCCTATAAAACTCAACAGCTGAAGTAGCTATACAAAATTCCCTATTGTCAACGTTTCCATTTCTGCTGCTTCTCACCATTTACTTAACAGAAACCTTAACACTAATAAACTCTGACATTTGGGGCATTTTTCTGTCTCAAGTTGTGCAAACTTGTGTACACTCAGAGAATCAAGTTTGACCAAATGGGGAAATATGCTTAGTAAGCGGGAGGTATAAAGTCTAGGATTATTAGTCGAAAATCAAATAAAACCAATTTAAATATAAAAAATGATCCATCAATTAATACCAAGCTGTTGCCTGTAGAAGTTGATATGTAAATACTTTCAGTGTTCAATTGTGAGTCTTGCTTCATGCTTGGATTGTAGGAAGCTTTGCTCTGTCATACGATTGAACTGAACTGGACAAATATCGCATTTTTAACAAATAGATTTTCAGAGATGCCAATATATCTCTCCTGAGCAGCATTAGAAATGTCCGTCTCTTCTCTACCAAGTCCATGTCTTTATCATACAGCTTGTGGGGTCCTAGGACACGCTGATTTCTACAATAATAGAGAGTCGCGCATATGGAATGTTCAAACAGTGTCAAAAACACCTTCAACACAATAATCCAATCAGTTACTACACTATATCATCCCCCGAGTTGTTATACCTGAGTACTGACTATTTTTAACGGAAGCACTGAGGTTGCAGATACAAGCAAAGAACTACCGGTACATTACTTGGATCCTTCTTGAACTACTTTCTAAAAAGTTTTACGAGTTTTCCCCATGTTACGACTTTTGAACAGAAAGGTAATCAATGGCTTTTCAGTGTTAACTAGTATTCCTTACAACTGTACAGTACTCGTAACATTCTCTACAATAACAAACATAGTCATGACCCCTGTTTCTGTACTGATCCTTGTAATACCAGTTTGTCAGTTATAGCTTCGAATGCCTTCAGTTACCCTTTCAGCAAGTTCCATCCTACAACCGTTCTTTGTTACTTGCCTCAAAAGTCTCCTCACATGTTCAACACTCACAGCCTCATGGTCTAAGATAAAGAGATGTATAATACAGCACTTGGTATGAAATAGGGAACACTTTTGAAAGCACTTGGAAACACAACTGACTTACTCTCAGATTCCATACACCCATTAGGTCAGTCTGCTTACTCAGCTCTTGCATTCGTATAGCCTGAGACATTCAATGTTTGTGAATTTGAATCACAATGCCCATACATACAGCACCTTCTCTTATGACCTACACCATACTAAGAAAACCAGACATCCTTTTTTCATAATCATCATTTTTTCCACTTCATTAACCTCCTTTTAGCACCAAACTAAACCCTCCCCGCGTTTTAGTATGATCGACATACCATACGGAAGCCTCAAAAACAGAACAATTGTCCGCTATCTCAAAAAAGACACAAAAGCAACAGCCTCAGACTCCCCCACAGGGGCTCGAACCCTGGACATTTCGGTGTCTGTGCCTTTAGGGTTACTAAAAGCCGAACGCTCTACCAACTGAGCTATAGGGGAAATAAGCTTTTTTGAAAATTGAAAAGGTGACCGCTACTATCTGAAAAATGCAAAAAAAAATAACCGGCTCTAGGTATATAGCTATAATGCATCTTTAGAATAAAAAAAAAACGCATCTTAAGAATAAAAAAAAACGAGCCCCGAAAACGATTATGCAGTGTAAGATTCATTGAACGCCAATAACCGGCTCTAGGTATATAGCTATAATGCATCTTTAGAATAAAAAAAAAATGTATGCTCGTGTGCCTCCGCGCCCCCCCCCCGTAACCCCCGTTTGTCTGGGTTCGATTCTGGTCAGTTCGAATTTCGGACGTTAAACCGACGACCACACCACCCCGGTGTCTGGGTTTGAGTTCAAGGATGAACTCAAACCCTGATACAACACCAGTTTTCCCTCCCCGGAGGTTTCTGAATTTCACGTTAACAAGTCTTCAAGTAACCACGTTACATACATTCGATTATTCAGAACGGTACCTACTTAAGTATTTAGTCAATTGATTGTATGAGAAAAAAAAAAGTATGCCCTTAGAATTAAAAAAAAATTCGGCGGAATTTTGGGCTATTCAAAACGTTTGACGAGCTATGAGACGTTCCAGACGAATTGCAGAGCTCAGAAGTACCCCAAAAATGACTTTCTTCGTTTTTTGATGATTTTTTGGTAATTTCGGTATTTTGTGAATATATCAGCTTATAAATACAAAACAAATCCAAAATATATAAGCAGAACAGAGAGAGTGTATTTCGAGCGAATATTGAAGCTTAAGAGTCACGAGAAGTACAATTTAGTTTCAAAAGCTCAGAAATACCACCAGAATGCACATTTTCTTTTTCCGTTATTTTCTTAGCTAATTTTGCTTATTTCTTAAAATTAATCATTGTAAATACGTAACAATTCACAACTCGACGAGTAAAGTTGATACAAAGCCAAGAACTAGCTGGGGTAGTTTTATCAAGCTTTTCAAATAACAATACTATTCATTTGATCAGTTTCCCTTATATATATCTCCACTAAAATGCAATTAATTATACCACTACTCCAACATGCTAAACTCTCTGCCTCTTTACCTGTTCCTGCTCCTCCCCCACCCTCTTCAGAGACTTCATGGTCACGTAGAAGAACTCTCTAAGCCCTTTCAGTCCATATTCACTCGCAGCAAAGTCCAAAAGTCCCTGTTTGTACTGCTGATTTGTAATTTTCAGACCTCCTCGAAACCCGTTATCCACTAGTGACTGAGCAGTCACAGGACCCTCATGTCGTCGTTCAATGTCTGCTTCTTCTTCCAGACTCCATAGATAAACTGCTGCGATGTGAGACAGTGCTGAGGACATTGTGAGTCCAAAAACGGTGTCTACAGTTGCAGGAAAACGTAGTAGAGCAGCTAGAGAGTCGAGAAACTCCTGGTCTAGCTGCAAATGTCTGCTACTCCATAGCGCACTGCTGACCTCGGTGACTGCTGTTTTGTAGTGTTCAGAAGACAGCGAGACGTCTCTGAGAATAAATAGAACACGAGCCAGACGTGAAATGACACACGGATCGGCCTGTGCTATGTAGAACTGGATGACTGACAGTGAGGGAACCAGAGGACGTGTGGGCGTAGTTCTGACTGTGAATTGAGCAGCAGTCTCAAAGTAGGCGAGAGTCTGAGACACAGAAACGGTGTAGACTAGACTTGAGACGACTGAGTGGATTTCTCGAGCACAGGATTCTCTTCCAGGACCTTCAGTGTGTAAAGTAGACCAGTTGTTGAGCAGTTTAGTCAAGCAGGTTACTAACTGAGAAGGATGGTCGGTTAGTTTTTCCAGAAACGCTTGTCTGAACGTGATTGGATTTAACAATGGTAATTGAGACAAAAGAGACCATGTAGAAGGTACTAGTTTCTCATTTTTCACCTGTTTGACCAGATACGTAACCACCGCCAAAGGCATCATCTTCGTATACTGCATGTACTCCAGCACCTTTTTTTCGTCCATGTTTTGAGTCAGCCATCTGTTGAGTCTCTGGTCGTCTAGTTGTGTAGCTTTGAGATGAAAGACTCTTGCCAAAGTAGAATTTCCCACGACATTCGGCAGTTGTTTCGGCATCGGTTTATCGATAGTAGCGACGATTTGTTTCAATTGGGCTGTACTTTGGTACAAAATCGGCTTGTTTGTGTTTCCAAACACATGTATGATTTTTTCGAGCAATTTCTCATCAGGAGAAACTGTCGTACTCCTGCTTTCGCTCCATTTCATGTCAGAAGGAGCCTGTAGAAACGGCTTAAACTGGGAATACAGCGTGAGAAGCGCATCTACGTACCCTGATGTCCTGGGATCTCTGTTTTTGTTCTTAATCTGTAACAGGGTATCGTATCTCCATGGTTGCACAGATTCAGAGGTGGTGCTTATGAACAACAGAGAACACAGGTACGGACGTAGAGACTCGTAGTTGAGGTAGTTGAAAAACACCGTATACAGCGAATTCACAATCTGGTTGTCTTCCAAAAACGGATGCACTGTACACAGCCATTTCATGAGCGAAATTTGGACTTTGAGGCTCGGTTTCACAGGTGACAGTCCCAGACTCGAGGAAATGCGAATCACCGTACGGGAGAGCACGGGTTTGTTGGGGATCAGGAGACTGGGCAGCTTGGAAGTCAGAAAAGACGGAATTTTGGGTGTCAGCAGTTTTTTGACCACCAGATCGATATCTTCAGGAGACAGCCCTTTGTTGTTGATTTCCAGGGTTAGGGAAGGGAATACCGTGTCGCAGGTCTCCCTGTCGGCGGAATCGAGCAGATCCAATAGACTCATGGTGTTTCAAAGGCGAAATACACGCTCAAGACGCGTTTTCGAACGTGTTGTTTTGATGAAAGAAGAGTGCATGAAAGTGCGTTTGAGAGGTGAGAAGAAAGTTTATCCGCTGGTGGGGTAGTGAGAAGAGGTGGTAGTGGGGGAAATATGGGTATTAAAATGATCGCAATGGTTGGGAGATGAAGATGGTAGTATTAAATTTGTTGTGGCGCTGTTCCCTTGGGTTTTGTGTGATTGTGGTGGATTTAAGGTTGTCTCGTGAAAAGTGGTGATTTTTGACTGTGAGTTGTAGAGAGGAGTTGGGGAGGTGTCGTGAGTGGTCTGTGTGAATCTTGGTTTTATCGCGTTGTTTTTGAGTATGTTTTGTTGTGCTGTCTGTTTTGATGATGTAAGCGTGTTTATGATGACGTAAGCTCGATGACGTAAGCATAGTCTATTTTTCGAGTAGAGAAAATGGTGTATTAGGTGTTAGCATGACGAGGAGCTTTTCATTAGACCATGCTGAAGATCGATTGAAGCAGCCTTGAACCTCTCTAAGACCTCTCATCTGTATTTGTCGGCATAATTCTGTTTTTGAAAAACCTCAACTACTCCCTTACCTAAAGCCAAGTTCTTCAAGTAACCTAAGTAAAGAGCAGTAAACACAAGACACAGAAATAAGACACTGGGCTGCGCATGAAGCAAAAAGATCTGTGTACATCTAATTCAGGCATCATCCTTGACTCACATTACACCTCCCTAAGCCGTCCGTCTATTCCCTACCTTACTATGAGCCCTATAACTTCAAGTACTCCCTTAACAAAACCTCTACCTAAACCTCCCACCTTCAACTAACTCAAGTAATGTCTTCCAACCCCACATTGCTCAACAACTGAAATCCGCGAAACACCAACCGAGTCTTTATTCCCCTCTGAGCATCTCTTTGTCTGTCTCGTCTCTTGTTTGTGTCAAAAACCCCACAAGCCTCTGTCAGGCACCCAGGCACAGACAGCTGACGTAGAGGGGTTACTTGGGTGGAGGGCTGGAGTTGCGCTTTTGATTTTGATCGGCGCTTATCTCCGGCTGTTGAGCTATTACGTCACTGGGCAGAAAGGGAGTGAGAGAAATGTGGAGTGCGTTATTGGAGTGTGAGGGTTATTGGAGTTATTGGTGTGCGTTATTCCCGTTATGTCCGGGAGAAAAGTGGTGATGTAATTAATAGGCTATTGAAAAATGAACATGACTGGATGGCTTAATCATGAGTACGTACTCATAACATGACGTCACTACACCTCTCAAATACTCTCACACCTCAATGTCTAATAATAGCTACAATCACTGTCACTGTATTTTCTCAGCAAGTAGAATTTGAAACCCGAGCTTGAGGTTGAGTTTGAGGTTCACATTGGTTCCCGTCATTTGACGAAGGGAGAAGTTAGACGAGTGTGAAAAAGAGGAAAGAAGAGAATACGGGATATGAAAAATAAATCAGAAATAATAAATAAAAACAAATAAAACGGAAAACACGAAAACCAGAATACCCCCTCCTCTTCTTCACACCAACCACTTCCTTTCCACTCCCTTTGATCTACATCCTGGGAAGGTTGAAATGCAGGTGTCACATGGCGATAGAGAACACGAAACCCGGCGTTTCACGTGGCTAGCAATGAAGCTGGTAGCAATTATCTTAGCGGGAATACACGGTTATCCGGATCTTCCTAACGGGGTTAATACCGTATTTCATGTGCAATACCCTGTTACACTAATTACTCAGGCTTACTACAGTAGCTACAGATCCATACGTTAGACAGACTAGACACCGCTGACTACTCCAAAAAGGAAGTGTTTAGCAGTTGTAAAATAGTTCGACTCGGTGAAACACGTATACCCCTGCTACAACTATCAAGACCTAAATTCACCGTAGAACATCCAACTGTTACCACACTTGCTCAGCCTAATTGCTCTACCTGTAGTTATCGTCATTTTCCACTTCCTCACTTCTCGCCGATCACGAAGATCTGGCGGTCACAACAATGTTGCTCGTCGATATCGCAGCCAATCAATCTGGCAATTGTTAGTGCCTATGGGAGCGGTAGTGAGCTACCATGGCTGGGCTACTACCCCTGGCTCAACAGGCTAACAGGTTAGACAAGCTAAGACTAGACCTGTGCCAAAGTCAGACATGACGTATTTGGATATGAAGCAGTCTTAGTTTCTTGGCGGAACAAGTCTTATTGATAAGTCTTATCCATAGCAAAAGTCTCATTTTCCAATTTATTCAGTTTTTCCAGAAATTTCTCATTTTCCCATTTTCCCATTTTTCCATTTTCCCACTTTCCCACTCTCCTCACAAAGAACTTCCCCAATGTCTTGTTTTCACAGTCTTCTTTCTTCCACCTTGACATAAACTCCCAACTGCCACGTACATTTTTTTGAATTGAGTTTTCGGTGGAGGTAGGAGGATGTCCAGTAGTCGGTGGGGAGAGGAGCTACAGGTGTTCTGAGACATTCCTCATACTCCCCTCACCCACCTCATCAAAACGATATACAAAAACACCCACCTCACCTACCTACTTCCCCTTCAAAATCCACCTTACTCTCCCTCTTCACCCCAGTTTCTTAGTTACCCCACTCTAACCCAAAGTCTGCATATGCGGTACCTCACCTCTGCAGCGACAAGGTTCAGTGTAGCAACTGAGGTATAAGCAGCCAGTCAAAGCGAATGAATACAAGACCAATGAGTAACAAGAGGATGACTAATGGCAGCTGTAGTGTCAATTGCTACAAACGAATGACTAATGTCAGTTAGAACTACGGATGGTGTCAATTGAGTCAGAAATGTCAGGGTATGCCTTCACGTGTGGTCAACTATAGTCTAACATCAGCTACTGTCTACAAGTACGAGTACAAGTGTTTGGGTGACTCGGGCTACGCCCTCGAATCACCTCCTAAAGCATTTTCAAAACCTCATTATCTAACATACTTCTACTTCCCTCCTGTACTCTAAGCATAAGTGATCTCTCCGAGTCGGTCGAGAATGGAGGGGGCTCGCAGGTAGGGGTCGATCTGCCAGTACTGGGATCGCAGCTTCTTGCCGAGCTCGGCTCGCTCCTGCAGAATGGGGCCCTCGTTGGCCTTGGACGACTTGATCCAGTCGATGGTGTTCTTCTCGAGACCCGAGTAGAGCTGGATTCGGTCCTGCAGCATCTGGTTTCGGGTGGCCTCGTCCTGAAGTCGGTCTCCCTCGCCCTCCTTGGGCTCAATGTACTCGTAGACAAACGGATCGTCACCACCGAGCTCCTTGGGGATGTATTTCTTGGGGATGTACTTCTCGAGGTCCGACGTGTTCTTGGTGAAGTGGATCTTGGAGGCCACCACGGGGTCCAGCCAGTTTTTGATGATGTTCCAGATTCCAGAAAAGATCCAGGGCGCCTTGTGGATCAGCAGCACGCCCAGACACTCGGGGTAGTGGGCCTCGAAGCACTTGATGATGAACTTGACGGCCGCGTAGTCCATGTTGGAGAGGGCAAAGCCAGACAGATCGAAGAGCACAGCGGCAGTGTCAACGGGGTCGTTGAGGGTCAGACGGGCAGTCTCGATGATGTGCACGGTGAAGTTCTCAATGCACTTTTCCTTCTGGGCCTTGGGGTTGTGGAATCGGGGTCGCACGTAGACAATGGGTCGTCCCTCGAGGTCTCGGCCGTGGATGTAGGCCTTCTTGGACCGCAGCTGGAGCAGGAACTCCTCGTCGTTCTCCTTGAGCGCTCCCAGCTCGCCCTTGAACTCAATCTCCTCAACGTCGCCCTCCTGCAGTCGCCACTTGAAGGTGGCCGCCATCATGGACAGCGCCTTGGGCACGTCCCACTTTCGGGCTCGCAGGAACCGCAGCAGCAGGTTGTCGGGGTTGTCGCATCGCACCATGTTCCAGAAGGCGAGCCGCAGCTGCTCGATGGAAATGGTTCCCAGCACGTCCTTGAAGGATGCCTGGTTGGCCAGATCCTCCTCGGGCTCGGGAGCAGCGGCCTTCTTTCGGCCAAAGAGGCCTCCTCCAGACTTCTTGGGAGCGGGAACCTCAGCAGCAGCAGCTCCGCCGGTGTGCACAGAAGCAGAAAGCTGCTTGGCAGTGGCCTCGTCAAGAACGCCCATGGCGCCCAGCAGATGGGCCCACATGTCCTTGAGCTTGAGGGTCTGTTCGGGGGTCAGGTTGCCGTATCGTCCTGCTTGTGTGGCTACAGTCATGATGTTGTAAGAGTAAGATGTGTTGATGATGGAGGTCTGGAGGAGAAGCCCAAGGTCTATATATACACCACCTGGCTGTACCCGTGCCCCTCTCGAAGAGCCAAACGCTCCCAGGGTTTGCACGCTAAACTGGCTTTTTTCTTCTTGCTGGCCACAGGAGAAGTCGTCGCAAACCTCTGAGCTTATCAAATCCGGGGTGGGGGAGCATGTGATGGAGGGAGAGAAGCGGTTTTCTGGCGATACAGAAGTCGCACAGACAAACGGACAACACCACGTTACTCAGCTCAGCTGGATTGACCGATTTTCACCTTTTTCCACCCTCCTACGCCCACTTTTCACCTTCCAAACCCCTGCAAAAATAGTCCCCACAATCCCCAAATCCATATGCACAAACCACAAAGTCAGAACACAAAGTCAGACCCAAAGTCAGAACCAAGTCAGACAAGCAAAGTCAAAAAAGTGCAAACTCCGGATATGTCCGAGAGAAAACGGGAGAATTGGGGAAATATTTTAGAGGGATGAAATTGATACTGCTGCCGTTGTTGTCACGTGACCAACACCGAAATTCGTTTGTGTCTCCCTCGGTTTTCGTCACGTGACTCCACCTCTGCAACATTCACATGCACTCAACATTTTGGGCGGGGAGTAAGCGAGCTGCTGGGACAAAGCATGTTTTTTATCAGCGTCAAATTAGGTTCGATGTGATTCTACAGGTGGACAAAAAAGAGGAGGTGATTTGGGGGTGATTGAGGGGAGCTGGAGGGAAATGAGTCACGTGACCGTGTTGGGCTCCCCTTTCTGATCAGATTTATCTTTCCCCCGATCGAATTTGAGCACTTTTCCAAATTCCTCCCTCCTACTACGTCATGTCTCATTCGGAGATACGATCTGCATTCCGGGGTAATAGTGGGGTACCCTCTCTGGCCTGTGGCATATTATGTCTTGGATTGTCGCCGGCAACCCCACTCTACCTGAAAGCTGTGGCCAGGGAACAAGGCCAGAGAACAAGGTCCGTCTAACAAGGCCCGTCCAACAATAGACCTTTCCGGAGGTGAAGACTGAAGACTTGGTAGAAGAGACAATACGAGCCCCTCATCTGTGAGACACCACCCCTGTCCCCAACCAGACAGAGTAGAGGTGTAAGAGCAGTGAATGTGATAGTACAGAGGGTAGCATATGACCTTGAACGTGCTTGGACTTGGTCACTTGGACTGGTATGTACTGTTACAAGTACAGTTCGTTCCTCTTCTTTTCGGATTACTGACAAGCTCGGGATACGAGGGCGGGAAATATCGGACGCTTTGAGACAGTGGGGAGGGGCAACCGTTGATATTCATGGGATCGGCATGATTCTGGGGTAGTGCTAGAAACGAAAAAGGTGAAAAAGAAAGATGAAGTGAGCGGGGTAGTTTAAACTAGACGCCGTTGGAGGACAGCCGAAAGTACGACAGTACTTTCGTCTAGTCCAGTATACCTCTAGTGTGACACAAACACACAAACAGGTTCCACAAACAGGTTCTATGGTCAAGATATGTTCCGTTCTGTGGTCAAGTGGAACTGTTTCAAGGTGCCACAAAATCTACTCTTCTTTTTCCACACCCTGCCTCCATGAAACTGCAGATCGCGTCGTATAGAGGTTTGAGTGGAGTACGACAGGCCACAAAAAGAGATGCTGCAGGGGTGTGATCGGCCAAGAGATGTTGACGTAGTGGGGGAGAAAAAAGAAGAAAGAAGGGTCTATGCTATGGGTAGTGTGTTAATTACTTGTAGTCGTAGTCTGAGAGTTCTTCTACATGGTATTTTTATACAGTCAGTCCTGTATTCATAGCAGACACAAGCACATCTATTTTCTTCTCCAACAGCATAACTCGTATAAACCCCCCTCTCACACGACCCTTGCACTTGATATCTTCTCCAGGTTACATCAGCCGCATGATTATTGATCAAATATTAAAGGTGAGATGTTCCGAGAGAAGCCACCATCAGGAAGACAAAACACTTAAACTAGCCTTTGTCTATGGCTCCCTTTTCACACCTCCTCGCTTAAATACATCACTGTGCATTATCTCGCGGAGATAGTGCATTGTTAGTGGGGAGGTGGGGTCGTAAGTGGGGCACAAGTGGGTATGGTGAAATGTGAAATTTGAAACTGGACTTCTTGGCTTGTGAAAAGTGAGTTGTGGTGTGCTCAAGGAGACTTAACATAGAAGTCAATATTATCATAGTCTTCATCCACTTTCCATTGAAACCTCTGCTTGGGGTATTTCTTCAGATCTGGAAATATATTTTTGGACTTTTGAAAGTTTCATTGTCTCATCAGAGCAGTATCAGGTTGATATAAGGTGGTTGCTAATTAGTTGAGAAGTTAGTTGAGCAAAATGTGAGAGTGGTGCTATATTAGACGCTCTAGATCGCAAATAAGACCAATAAAGCAATAAAACGGCTTATCTGAGCCCTAATAAACACCCCAAAAACTCCCCTCCCTATCGCTTATCTCCAAAAAAATTTCTGACACTTTCGCCAAAGTGCGGGGAAATCCATTAGTTGGAAATTAGTTACGAGTCTATCTTTCCACAGACTTTGGGACGCAAAAACGACCGATTAGCCGAACGACTAACGGTAAAGCTTAGAAAGTGGTCCCATTGTCTTCCCCGCGTGAAGGAGCGTATGGAAGTGAACTGTGTGTGTTCTGATCAGTCTTATGGACAAATTGAATGTGTCTTGACTGAGTGGTAACTTGTGTACCAAGGAGAAAACATGAAACTAAGTGAAAATAAAGAACAATATAGACCCAAGCTGTCAGAGAACAAGTGTTGGACTAAATCTCGGCATTTGATATAGTTTTTCGCTTTATGACTGTTGTTCTAAGGTTTTTAGGGCGTGCTGAAATTACGTCATGGTGGGGTTCAAATGTAGGTCAAAAAAGGGGTTTTTGACGCAGGAAATGGAAGCAGTTTTATTGGTCACTTTATTGTGCAAAACACATATTGATTCTTTACTCAGCTAGCTTGATTGCCTTTAATAAAGCTGTATATAGACATCAATTTGGTGTATGCTTAGAAAAACACTGTGAGACATTACAGCTCCTTTTATAGAGTAGATCGGAAGACAAGGAGTTATCGAGACTACGAAAGCTGTTAGTCTGTACCTTAGTCCCAAAGATGAAACACACAGCTCTTCTGGTAAAGATTCTAGGACACCTCAAGCAGACTTACTACTCATATAACAGAAGTCATATATCTCAAGAATAGTAACTGCCTTTTTGAATAAAAAGTATATACTTGCAGCCATCTTTTAAATCGTTTTCTAAACCAAATGGTACAAGTAGTACTCCCGATGTAATTGCGACTTAAAATCACCTTGGAGACTTGTTCCAAAAGTCTAGGCGTTGTAGCTTAGTAACACACACCAAAAGGTCCGCAGTAACATAATTACTACAAAACTTTACCAAATGTAGCAGATCTATTACAAAATGGCACCAAAAGCAAACTCATTGCTCCACCTCCTTCCAGTCGACTTTTGAAACAGTTGTACCTTTTAGTATTAGTAAGCACCCTACTCCCTCAATAGTGTCCCCAAACCCACCAAACTCAATCAGTCGCTCCCAATAGCCTCCCTCCACCTGCAGAATACGTCGTTAGCTCGTATTCGTTCCCGTGGCTCTCGTCATACATGCCTTTTATGATTAGCATAATAAGAGTCTATAGCTTCCCAAAACGGCAAGAACAATACGAGAAAATGTGGGGACGGTATAGTGGCGTCTTATAGTGCCCGTATACACGTGTCAAGCGGCTGTGAGTTGGACAGGGGTCTCAAAATCGAAGGAGACTATAGTTCAGATCGTCATACGAGTATGTAGTGTTGAGAATTGGGGAAAAAGCTGGAGAGCAATTTGGCGTGGTTCTTTGTCACTGAAACAAGGTGTCTTTGTTAGTCTGGGTGTTTGATTGTCTTTATGGCAGGTGTAGCAGTGTTCTGAATGGTAAGAGGAGATGGTGCTCAAAATGAGGTATTAACGGAGGAAATCGTATGATGCAGGCTTGAGGGAATACAAGCGGGCTAAGGAAGCAATATGATAGCTTTCTATAGGCAAGTCTGTCTAAATGTGAGGTATTAGGCTCCTCTGACATTCTATCTTACACAAAAGCAAGACACAGTACTGAGACAGGTGTAGATGAGATGGAGTCAATTGGAGTTACTCGGTAGTACCCTTGGCCTATCTCGACAGTTTCTATATACTCTCTTATCTCCATCAATCTTAGAAACGATCATTTGTCACGATTACAACATCCAACTAACTTACTTGACAACTAACCTTACACTTACACCATTACTCAAGCTCAACAACTCACTCTATCTCGGCCAACAATATAGCTGGCTAAACCAAATTCTTACAGCACCATCCTGACACCCCCATTACCCCCCATTTCCTATTTCATCCCCTTCTGAGCACTTTCCACTAAATTTCTTTTTGCGTGCGGCTCGGAATTTGACCCCACCTTAATTCCGACCCGGCTCGGAATCGCCAATTGCTCGTTGGGTAATAACCGGATATTAATTTTGAGAGCGCCACCGTAATCCCCGAGTTTGCGCGGTCATTTTGGTACCACTTTAGGGGCAGTTGGTGACTTCTGTGAAAAGTGGTGAAGAACAGGAGGTACAAGAAGTATTGCATTTACTGTACATACGTAAACTCGTGTTAGATAGAGCTCGCTACGCTCGCTCTATCTCTACGCTCGCTCTATCTTTTCTCAATAACATCATCATTAATAATATACTACACTATTCCTAGTAATCGTCGTTGTTGTAGGAGTCGTTGTTTCGACCAGACGATCCGTAGGAGTCGTTGTTGCCTCGGCCGGAGGATCCGTAGGAATCGTTGTTGGACGAGCCGTACGAATCGTTGTCTCGGCCAGACGAGCCGTACGAGTCGTTGTTAGAAGATCCGTAAGAGTCGTTGTTAGAAGATCCGTAAGAGTCGTTGTTAGAAGAGCCGTAAGAGTCGGAGTTGTTCTTTCGGCCGGAAGATCCGTACGAGTCCGAGTTGTCTCGTCCGGAAGAACCGAAGGAGTCAGAGTTGGAAGATCCGTAGGAATCGTTGTTAGAGGATCCGTACGAGTCGTTGTTTCGTCCGGAAGAACCGTAGGAATCCGAGTTGTTCTTTCGTCCAGAAGAGCCGTAGGAGTCAGAGTTGTCTCGGCCAGAAGAGCCGTAAGAGTCGGAGTTGGAGGATCCGTAGGAATCAGAGTTGGAAGATCCGTAAGAGTCGGACTTCTTGGAAGAACCGTAGGAGTCGTTGTTGGAAGATCCGTACGAGTCCGAGTTGGAAGAACCGTACGAATCGTTGTTGGACGAGCCGTACGAGTCGGACTTCTTGTTGGAAGAGCCGTACGAGTCGTTGTCGTCGTTACCGTAGGAGGAAGACGAGTTGTTCTTTCGGCCAGACGATCCGTAAGAGTCGTCGTTGTTGGACGAACCGTAAGAGTCGTTGTTGGAGGATCCGTACGAATCGTTGTTAGACGAGCCGTAGGAATCGTTGTTGTTGTTGTTGTTTCGGTTGTTGGAGCCAAAGGTGTCGTTGCTGAAGTTGTCAGCGGCCTGGTTGACCTTGTCCTTGACGAAATCTCCGAGTCCCATTGTGATTTGAAAGTGTGTGTAAAAAGTGTGTGAAAAAGCTGTTTGTGTGCTAGAAGCTGGGCTCAGCAATTGAGCGAAACCCCGGCCTTATATACTTGGGGGCTCGGTCTCAAACCACCACCCACGTTGTGGTCTCGAGCATCCGTCATTTAGGCTTTCTTTGTTGCATTGACGTGCTTGGTTGCGCGCTTCTAGGTTTGCATGAGAATACAGTGAGTAGTCATCCCCGAGGCTTGGCGCAGCGTGGTGCATGGGGTCCGAACAGCAAAACCACTTGTGGAGCAACGCTGAAACACTCAATCACCCCGGAAACCGCTCAATTGACTTGTCAGCGCCTCAAAATACACACCCCCTCTTGATCTCCAACTTCCCCCGTCTGTAACTCTTAGAACGCACGTATTCGCGCTACAAACCTAGATCGGAATGCAGGCCCGGTGGGTCTTTGTGTGTCCTCCTACAGTCACACACGTCAGATTGGGGCGCATGGAACATGTGCGTTTGGGCGTGCGGAAAATAAACCCTTCCGCCCAGCACAATAGCCCTCCACGTTGCGATATTACTGGAGCCACCCCCTCCATCTCATTGTTAGCGCCTCCTCCTGCAGCCAACAATGACGCGCAGACCAACACTGACCAAACCTAGCTGTGGGGAAAATAAAATGGAACTTTGTGCGGGAATTGGTCGGTGTGGAGGAGGAACAAGGGCGATACAAGTAGTTTTGGGGTGTTTAAGACTGAGAAGACCGAAATTTGGGTCAAAAACTGCGTTCAATTGGTGGTAGCCGATTTGTTGACCACCCCTCCTGGTGCATTCCCGTGCAGCTCCTCTGGCTAAATCGGGAACTCCTCCCTTTGTCAAACTCTGACAATCACATTGTCTCTGCAGCCCGCACAGCCCCCATTGTCAGCTGTCTGAAACGTCAGGGGCCACTTCAAACAGCCTGACGAAATGGCAACCGAATGTTTTCAAATCGACTGGTTTTCCTCACTCCTCTGTGTCAATTGCACACAAGTAATTGTGTTTGTGTAACTTTCCTATCCACTCCATATACAAATAGCTCTCCGCTCTAGGCTAGCCCAGTAGCTGCCCACCTTCATCTCCGTAGACTATCCCCTGCATGCAACGCTTCAAGGCTCTGTCTTCTAACTGGCCAACGGTTATCAAAGTGGAGAGTTTGAGTGTGGAACCGCATGGAAGTTGAACGTGAGGTATAGAGCTGTATGGCTATGGTAGGAGAAGAGGAGATACAATCCAGGAGAAATTGATGCTACTATGCCAACGAGTACAATTACAATGATCCTACGGTTACTATGGAAACACCACTGACACAGACTACACATTTGTATTTGTACCTCAACCCACTTCCCAACAACCATCAAATTTCGTCTGCCTCGTTTGCCTCCCCTCTCACCCTCGCATGGTTTCACTTGGTCTTGTTTCACCGCCCGTATCCGGAGGGGCAACGTGGCCTGTTGACTAAAGCGGAGAAGGTCCGTAGACAAGTTAATAATAGATCGATTGACTATGACAGGATGGCAAGACAAGGAAGATTGACAAGATGGAACAAGATTGCTGACGGACATTTAAGCGAATACAAGTACAAAGCTGCTTACTAATACAAAGAGATTATGTTTGTGTCACCGACAAATAACCGAACCTCATACAATTGTGGAAATATTATCTCAAGCATAAGGATCACGTGATAATAATCCGCTTTGTCGTTCCATTGTCTAACACCCACAAGCCGTGTTCACGTCATCTACAATGCCTCACAACTCGCAAAGTTGGCTCGTATTGAATGAGGTATAAATACGCGGGTACGAAGGGTGACGTCACGTGGACATGACAGCTGTGGCTGACTGACTGTGGCTGACTAATACACGTGACACTGACGTCATTACTTCGTAGTTGACTCTCTACACTTCGCACTGTGGCTTCCTATTCCAATGACGTGCGTATGTGAATACGTAGGATCACCAACCGCCCGTAATCTGCACTCCGGATAAACACAAACTGCGGTCACACGTCACCGCGGGTGGTGAGTTGTATATGTGAAGTGTCTTTGGGTGGTTCGAGGTGTTTTACGCGGTCTTTGGGTTTGCAAGAGCATGTGTGTGTTTGGGTAACAGTTCTGGTTATTCTGATGGCATGGGAGTACTCTCCAGTCCATTTTGCGCATTTTGATATATTGAACGTAGTCACCAGGCCTTTTATATATTATTCCACATTTCATCCTCCTCTTCTACATCATCATGGGACACGGTATTCTCAACTTTATCTTGAGGGAAATCTTGAATGCAGTTGGAAATGCAAGTTCGGAATCTTGTACAAGTAAAGCGCAAATTTGGGATGCTGTAAATGTCCAAAAAGCCGCACAAATCGGATGAGCGTATTTATGGGATTGGAAGGTTACAGTGTTTCTAGAAGGTCCGAAGAACTTCCTTATACCCGAACACATACACCCTACATACCATACATATTCAATCATCATTCATTATCATAAGTCATAAGTCATAAGTCATAACCTCTTCTCCTCTACTTCTTCGCACACGTGGCCGGAGTGTTGTTCAGAGTCCTGAGGAAATCCACATAGTCCTGTCTCTCCATCTTCTGTTCAAGGTAAGTCTTGGAGTAAGTGTACACCTCCAGCTGTCCGTTGACAACTCCAGGAACAGCCAGCATGTTTCCTTTCGTCAGTTCTCGCAGATTCATCGTCAGTCTGTTCTTCAAGTCAACCACGTGACTTCGGAAACCGTAGTTGTCGTAAAACACCGCGTATTGGGGAAACAGAGGGTCCTGGCACACTGGAGAACAGGCAGACTCGTTTTTGGACCAGCAACACGAGTCGACGATCCAGTACGACCCGTTGTAGCACACGAGACCCACGTTTTTCACCTCTGACACGTCCAAAAGCTCCAGTTCTCCGTGTCGAACGACCTGGGTGTGAATACGTCCTTCCACCTCGGTTTGAACGAAAACACAGCCGCCAATAGTGTACACTGTGGGCTCAGAGTCGTACCCTGCGGGAAACTCGGAAAAAATGACAGTATCTGGTTCGGAAGAGGAGCTATCTCTGTACTTGATGTAGAGATACATACCATCCACCTCTTGATCTTCATAAACATGATCCATAACTACCACAGCAGTAGCGAGCACCTCGGGTGTACTGGAGTGAATGGCCATCTCCAGATCTCCAGAAACAGCCATACTGATGCCATATTGACTCGTGACTGTGTTTTCTGACACGACTATACCCGACGCACCAATATGACCATTATCACCCATATTGGACACTTGCTCGGCGAGTAAAACACCCACACCCTCGCCCCCGGCTCCCACGTGCACAAACCCATCATCTGTGAACGTCACCTGCGTCTCAAACAACGGTAGCTTACACAAAGCGTAGAAATCTTTGGGTAAAGGAACATCACTTTTGACGGGGAAAGAGTAGTGCAAAAAGGACCGTTTGAAGGAGTCAAGCGACTTGGAGGTGTCACGTGACCCACCGCGCACCGCCTCCAGCGCGCATTTCTTCCAGCAGCATTTCGTCGAGTTTTCCAGCTGGATCCACGGCTTGTCGTGTTGCAGCACCTGTTTGAAATCCCGCTCACTGAGCACCTGTCGCCAGCTGTGGCAGGTCTGGTAGAGAGCCACCAGCGAGCCTGTGTCCAGGTATCGGCACAGAAACGGGGTTAGTTCTGGGGGGATCATTTTGTAAGAAGTGAAGGAAAAGAACACGAGAAAAAACACTCGAAAAAGTTTGACTTTCGAGAACGTAATTTTGAGACGTGGACTGTGAAGGCGGTAGACGTGGTAGAGGGAAATGGATGGTATCAGCGTGGTGCTGAAGAGTAGGGGAGTCGATTGGTATAATTCTCTTTTCTATATTCTCCAAACTCGTCTCTTTTCGTAGAATCACTCCCCAAACACTGCATATTAGCGGAAGTCTATTTCTATGATTAGATTATCTGATTGATAGTGTTGGGACACTACGAGATGAGAGGTACGGATCTATACTGGCCTGGTGGGTGCTGTTGCAGCGTGCAAGAAGTTGGCGCAGTTTTGGTGCGTTTGAGGGGGGAAATCTGTTTTGAACACGTTGTGAGTGATTTACGTGTTTGTGTAAAAGCAGTCAGAATGCGACAAGAAATTGAGGTGTGAGTAAACCAGCTATCAGGAGCTCGAATCTAGTGTCGATTTTTCGATGGCGTTGATATCTCGGGAGTTTGTAGGTGTTGCCATATTTAAGCTATTGTGTATGATCCGGGGGTTTTTGTGTGAAAGACGTTGGATCGCGTAGAAAACTTGGTGCGTGAGTAAATCGGCTACCAGGAGCTTGGAATTGTTGTCAGTTTCTTGCTGGCGTTGACCTAAAAGGTGTTTCCGAGTCTTGTGGTATTTAAGGTATTGTGTAACCAAAAAATGAGCAGCACTTGGGACTATTTGTGTGAAAGTCGTTGGAATGCGACAATAGTTTGGGGTGTGAGTAAATCAGCTATCATCAGCTCGAATCTAGTGTCCATTTGTTCGAGGCGTTGACGCTTGGGGATTAAGAACCTCTCCTTAATTTTAAGCTATTGTGTTGGTTTTTGTTTATTATTGCTAGTATTTGTGTAAAAGTCGTTGAAAAGCTTAGAAAATTCGGGGTGTGAGTAAACCTATTATCAGGAGCTCGTATCTGGTGTCCGTTTATTCGTGGCGTTGACCGTTGACGATTCGGAACCTCTCCTCAATTTTAAGCTATTTTGTAGGGTCCAACTAATGTTCAACTGTTACTTGTTGTGTGTTACTTGAGAAATTCAACCGACAGCACACAGGCTGTGGGGCTTTGAAAGTTGTACAAGTGACAGTATTCTTGCGTATCAAAGTGCTCAAGCCCCCGAATGTCGTGAAATATTGAAAATTCGAGCTCCGGCACTTTCGTCATTGTCAACAGGCTGACCCTGTCTACTTGTAATTGTATATATACCCCATTTAGCTCACATAATCACAGCATCCCACTTTGAACACGTCTCAAATTTGTGAACCTTGAGAAAAATGAAGATTTTCTTGCCTCTTTTTGTACCCCCAAATGCATTTCATTCCCTCACACTGCTCAAATCCCTTTAAACCCCTTCGTTAACGCCCGATTACATAAGCAGACGTCGCATAGCAGCTGCAAGTTTCACCTTTTTAGAAAAAAACGCGCCGATGGTTTAGTGGTAAAATCCATCGTTGCCATCGATGGGCCCCCGGTTCGATTCCGGGTCGGCGCAACTTGGTTACGGCCATATCCTGGTGAAAATACGGCTTCCCGTCCGATCAGCCATAGTCAAGCACCAGAGAGCCTAGTTAGTATTGTAGTGGGAGACCATACGAGAATCCTGGGTGCTGTAATCTTTTGCACCTCAAGCGAAGCGCAAAGGTGCCATAGCTTTTTGTAGACGGTTTGAAGTCGCATTCGTGTGATTACTCACCATCTATTTTTGCCAGGGATAGTGAGGGTTGAGAGTGCGGAAGTTGAAAAAAAGTTGACATCAACGAAGTGAGACCAACACAGATATGGATCATCATTGAGATAGTTCAAACAGTTTGTTTTACGTCTCCAGGGTCTATTCCTGTTCAACACAAGTATACTGATACCTCGGCTCATAGGTGAAAGACATTGATGATCAGATCCACTGCAAGTGCCATAGCCACAGAAGAGTGTGGAAAGACAGACTTCCCAAAGTCCTAGTGCTACTGCTATCGATTTTTTTCCGTCAAATTATATCTGTTATACGTCTTGATAGTCTTCTCTTCATGCCTCTTAGATCTACCACCCTTGGCAAATACTAAGGCTTCAAAAGTGAGAGAATCATCAGGAAAAATGAACACCAGCTTCTTTGAGAAGCATAAAATGCTCTGATGTCTCAAAATGATAATTCAGTCCAAAAAATCCCCCCAAAATCCCCCCTTTTTCCACCTCTTAATGCCGTTCTGCACCCCCGACCCAACAAGCCTTCGTGGCCAAGTGGTAAGGCGCAGCACTAGTAATGCTGAGATCATCAGTTCAAATCTGGTCGAAGGCAGTTATTTTTGCTGAAATGGACGCCTATTCTTTTGTGTCTCGATTGGTTGGAGACGGTGTATCTCTTGAGAGTGTATGTACAGGTGTGCGTGCAGTTAGTAAGCATATGATGGGTGTTGTAGATGAGGAAGACGAATGGGGATTTGAGAATATGAGAAATATGCAGAGTAACGAGCAATGTAGCAGGTTTTCATAGTATTTGTCTGTATCATACAAGAGTTGGAGCCATATGAAGTGTCTAGGTTCTGCTATACAACGGGATACCAGAAAACACTCTCAAGCATTGTAAAGACATGAGCGACTTCTCAGTTACAAGCAGAAAGCCTCGAAAGTAACTTTTCCAAAGTTCACTTAAGTCTTTCTTCTACAGATTGTTTTCCATTTACTCTTTCTAAGTGTAGCACTCTAAAGCAATCGTGTAGCTATATGAAGACGTTGAAGTCAACGAATTGTACTCGTTAACATACGGACTCATTTGTTTCTGTGCCAAATATGACCTCAAAAGCCACCCACTCTTTCCACTTACTAAGCACCCCACAGCCCTACCATCTCCTCTCCACCGCCGAACCCATTCATGGCATCCTGGCCGAGCGGTTAAGGCGAGAGATTAGAAATCTCTTGGGGTTTCCCCGCGTAGGTTCGAATCCTGCGGATGTCGCCATCTTTTTGCCAAACTGGATTTCAAGCTGTTGTACTCGGTGTTTCTCTTTTTCTCCATTTGGTGGGTGCACGTTGGACTCTTCTGGGTTTTATTCAGGGCTAATTTGGGGTGTGGGAAGCTCAAAATGTTATTTGTGAACGTGAATAAAGTAAGGTTTTGAACTCCTCATGTATATCGAGTCATTATTCGAATAGTTATGAGTGTTGTGCTGATTGGGGGAGAGTATTTCATGAGGGCCGGATTTTAAATACAATCCATTTGAGCTTTCACTGTTGGGAGTTCTCCATATGATAATTTAGGCTCTGAAGTGTTAGAGAATCAACTCTCCTAGCTTATTACCTTAGGAATGACATGTCTATGATCCAACAAAAGAAGCAGAACACAACTGAGCAAATAGGATCACTAGAACTGACACAAAAAGACACATACCCCCGCATAAGGCAAAAAGAATGGACGACACCGGAATCGAACCGGGGACCTCGCGCATGCTAAGCGCATGTGATAACCAACTACACCAGACGCCCAAGAGATGAGTTTCGAGGGGGTGTTGGACAGAGGAGTTGTGAAAGATGTCGTAATGTTCCGGCGATAAAAAAGTTGGAAAAGCCTCAAAAGTAGATTAGGGGTATTATTTAGAGCAGAATATATGCCATCGTGTCTTTATTTGCATGGTAACTGTCCTTTTTTGGAAACTGTATGTCAAAAAAGTGATGACTAAGAGCTTCATTGGAATGATAGCATCTGAAGAAGAGGTCCTGTAGCTCCAAATAGTTGAATTATTTGCTTAGACCATCCCATGTTATAGCTTTTGTCTTTCAAACTTGTTTTATTCTACTTTTAATCGTACCCTTCGAGAATGACAGTGAGGAGTTATATTTTAAGGGGCAAACTACATCGAATACCAATAAGATGAAATTGTCACATACAATAGATTCAGACAGATCTTTCTAGCAAGCTTACGTAGAAATAGCCTACATATTCAGTGAACTATGATCTTTTCCAGTTTGAGCTATGTACTTACTGACACAGTGTATACACAGTCATAAGGAGCTAAAGGGAGATGGCAAAAGTAGGGAGAATTACTGTACCAATAAAGTACACGTATTACAAGCTCTTCTGCAGCAGATTTTTGGTTTTGAGATGAATTATCAGGACATTTAGAACAACGGATCTGCTCAGCAGTTTACACTGGTAGAACTACTTCGAGATGATCTCAGGAAGATCAAATAAGTCAAATTCATGATTCTGAGTTAAAATGTGCTGTAATGTTATAGTAATCAGTCCTATTGAATAGTCTCCATGCTGATTTTTAACGATCCACCCAGAGCCAAGAGCATTCCCTCGATCATTAGAAGACATGAGAGACTTGAAAGAACACGAATGTTGGTTGTAGCTAAAGCCATAAGCTAACTAGTGCTGGGAATCTCAATGGATCGTATTTTTCGGTTCTCAAACAAGCCAAAATTGAGATCCTTCAGCACCAGACACCTCACACTTTTGATGTCTCTCAAGAAGCCAGTTGTAGAGATATAGACAAAATAATTACATACGTATACTCAGTAAACACTGAGTAACCTCATAGTACCGCTCAAATATCCATTGCTCAATTTTTTTTCGCGGGATATTGCACCAGATTTCAGATAGTAGTGGCCACTTTTTCCTGGATTTTAAGAAACGGGCATTCTGGCCGAGTGGTCTAAGGCGCCAGGTTCAGGTGACTGAATCAATATCCTGGTCTCTCCGGAGGCGAGAGTTCGAATCTCTCGGATGTCATTTTTTGCAAAAAATTTCAAAGAGCCAATAAAGTGACGAGAAGTGACTGTCACTGATTGGAGTTTGTCATTAGCGCAATTCCCAATTTTTTCCAGTCCAAATAAGCCCAGCTATGACCATATAGTAGCTCTACCCTGACTAACCCTGGAACCCTATTGTTAACAAGGTGAACCGATTAAGGGGGTCAATTGGAGGGGTTTTCGAAGTGATAGTACATGAATTGGCGTTTTTTTCAAGCGCTAGAAGATGCTGAAGTGCCCTGTTTGCTTACTGGAAAGTCTTGCAGTTGGTGTTATGTGAAGCAGTTACAGATCTTACTATCTACGGTGCTAAACAGTGTAGTGACTAAACAAACACAGAGAAAAGTATTTCAGGAAGTTAAGGACAGTGTTCCGATCAGATTGATACTAATTACTTCAACATTGAGCTCTAGCGTGACTAATGACTCTATTGTTGACTTGAACTTATGATAGCTTTTAGAGGCAGAAGTTTTCAAGTACTGTAAGAAAAGATTTGAGAGAGGTAAGGTGCTGTTAGAATTGTCTCACAATGTTGTAACTGTCAAGTCTTCTCTGTTATTACTTGTTTACCGCCTTCTAAAGAGACTATCTTCTCCTGGAGGTGCAGCATCAAAGACATGACTTTGGAACACTCAGAAAGACACCTGGAATTACAAAAACTATATCACGTGCTCTGAATAGCCCAATATTGCTAGGAACTGTTTATTTCGAGCCGTATTTTCATTTTTTCAGCTTTTTTTTTGCCGGCTTATCAACCCTCACATCCCCCCAAATCTTACATGTCCCCGCTGGACACTCATCTCCGGTCCCTTGGCCCAGTTGGTTAAGGCGTCGTGCTAATAAGAATAGCCGCTTTGCAACGCGAAGATCAGCAGTTCGATCCTGCTAGGGACCAGCGAGGGTGTGAGTCTTCTTTTTTGAAGTATTTGGAAAAAAACTGCAATTTTTTTGGTCGGAGACATGACTGGATGGACTGTGTGAGACTTGAAGGGTTTGCATTTTTTCATAGTCACTACTCCTGACTACTCCTGACTAACACTGACTAACCCTGATCATACAGTAACTATATAAATAAGTCGTGAACACTTGGAACAGTTCTATCAGTTATCCTGTTGTGCTATGTTGTGTCATTTGGGGCCAGGGTACATACATGCGGGGTGTTGTGATTTGCCCCATGATTTGCCCCATTGTTCATCTCATTCTTAAAAAGGTGAAACGTGTCATTGGGACTTGTCTTTATACTCATCACTTGACACGACTTGACCTGTCGTTGTTGAGATTGAGATTGTGATTGGTTGAGTCACTCAAGGTGATTACCACTAATGGGGCGTCTCACTTACTCAATGGTGACGAACTGAAGTTGGTCATTAAAGTGCTGGTTGGATGTCTCACTGCTCTGTTCTGACCATTGACATCTCATCACCTCTAACACTGGTGTGACAATGTTCATGGCTCACTGACTGTACTGAGAACACACAACGCCAATGACACGCTTCCACATGATACCACCTGTCTTTCTTGGAGACATGGTCTTAAGGCTACAAGCTAGAAGTTGTCTGCTTGGACTTTCTCCGGATGTACTTTAGTCGTCAGTCCATCTATATGAAACCTGGTACCGTAGGATCATTGGACATTAAGACTACAAGCACAAGTTACTCTTAGCTGTTGTCGTTCAAACTTCGACCTTAATGTAGTCAGTCAGTCATTTAGTCATATAGCAATATGATTTAGCTATATTGGTCCTCTAGACCTTCCCCCAAGTCAGTCTTACAGTTGGAGAAACAGTGTTTAATGCGGCCAACAGCCACATGTGCTCATACTTTAGCAGCAGGATTAGTGGACAATCAGTTTACAAGCTAGAAGAACAGCAGGTGTCCTCTCAGACTTCTGCTTGATGTAGTACAGTACAGTAAGTCAGACATGTATTCTCTACAACTGTAGAATCAGTGTTGAGTGTGGTCAACATCAACAACAGCTAGATGCTGTCACTCAGACCCTCTACCTCAGTAAGTCATGTATTCTCTATAGCAGTACCAGGTAGGATCAGTGGAGAATAGGTCGACAGCTAGATGTTGTCCGCTCAGACCTTTATGAAGTTCAGTCAGTCATATCTTATCTATAGCAGTAGGGTGATAGCGGTTTGAAGGTAGATATGTCGCTCAGACCTACGGCCTTCACTCCATTTGATGTTGTCCGCTCAGACCTTCGGCCTTCGCTTCCTAGACCAGGTACACCCCATCAATACACCCAAAACCCGCAGCCACACCTCCCTCGTTACTACTCTCCAGCTTTGTTCTCAGCAACCATCCAGTCGTGTCGTTGTGCAGGATCTCCCCATCTTCCGCGTTCCACAGCACCGTTCCAAACACTCCGAGCTCCGACAGAGTGTCTCCCGTGAACAGCTCGCCTCTTCGCAAAATATGGTTCTGGATCACAGGAGGGTTGATGAGTTCCATGAGGATATAAGCCGACCATTCGTTTTTGGGCAACTTCTCAAGGAATCCCGGAATATCATCCTTGTAGATGTTGTTTCCACCTCCCTCTCTTTGAGGTTTGAGCACAAATCGCTGAGGTTCAGTCTTGGCCAAGTGTTCAGCTCGCTTTCCTCCTTCAGAGTCTTCTCCCAGAGGCAGAATCTCGACAAAGGTGTTGACGAGCGGTCCAATGTCCTTTTCAGACACAAACTTGAGCAGCTCGGTCTTGTCGGTCAGAATCTGCTGCACCTTTTTAGCGCCTGCAAGCTGCGTGTACACAGAAGGACACTTGATGGCTCTGTTCTTCTCCAAGTACAGTCTAGCGTCCCAGTGAGCCTGAGTAGGGAAGTGGTCAGGAGAGTATCCTTCTCGGAAATAAACCACCGACACCTCTGCGTCTCCGTAGTACAAACGCGAGACTCCATCGAGATCCTTGATTTCCGTCACCTTGGTAGCGTCAATCATCGACACTCTATGGGTCACAATTCCATGCTGTTCCCACAGACTGTACTCGAGATGCCGCTGGTCAATGGCGTTCTTCTCGTGTTCCTCAACGACAGCCAGAACAGCTGTTTTTGTGTCCTGAGCTCCGTTTTGTGCCACGTATGCCTTGTGAGCCTGGGCAAGTCCATTTGCAAGCTCAGAAATGGAATTCGATCGGGGAATATCCTCCAAATCGAAGTTGACGCCCTCTCCGTACGATCCCGAGGCTGCCAGGTATCTGTGGAGGTCAGCTACCTTGCTGGTGAGGCCTCCAAATGACACAGAAACAGTGTTGAACTCGACCTGTTTGGGCGTCAATTTGCCGTCCTTCTGGTCAATCATGTAGTCAGAACGGAACAGACCCAGAGTGAGAGGTTGGATAGGCTTGCCGTTGACCAGGGACTTCTTATGAGTCTCCCAGAGCTTTCCCGTAAAGTCTGGGTCTGAAGGAGCGAGTTTGTCGATGATTTTGTCGAGCCAGGCCTCGTTTGTGAACGACGAAATCTTGGCGTACAAAGTGTTGAATCCCCGCTGAGCTTCAATGCTCTCATCGAACACAGATCGAGGGAAGGGAGAGGGGTGAAGGGTGACAGGAGCATGGACAGCAGTCGCAGCGTCGTCAGTCAACATAGTCAGTCCATTGCTGAACGCCCAGTCCTGAACGGACTTGAGAAAGGGCTTTTGTAGCTCGGGTAGGGCGACAGGGTATTGTTTGATTTTTTCCTGGAAGGACATGACTGGAGGAGTGCAAGTGTGTGATCAAGATCAGAGGTTGATGTATGCAGTAGATTAACTGTGATTTGTCAGCAGGAAAGTCAAGGAATAATTGGTGGGAAAAATAGCTATAAATACGAGACTTGCGATGTGTGCACAATTGGAATCTTTAGTGATTTAGCCGGTGTTATTCATTTCTAGATGGTTTTGGTATTCATTTTCTACTAATTTTTCCCTTACTTCTTTTAGTTCTCCACATCGCTATCTATGATGCAATCGAGCCTATTATGGCTACATTAGGGCACTGTGGGCTGTCAGTTCGATCCTCCCTGAGCACAGTCTTATTAACATACTTTTACTCTGCATAAACTCTAATAAATTTGTATGCATGCATGGACATTTTCATCATCCAAACCTCTATCACCACCATGGCCAAAAGAAAGCGAGAAAACCTGCTGGGAAAGCTCGACAAGCTGCGGGCTGCCGGCGACCCCGAGAAGGCCCGTCTGGGAGCCACAAAGGAGTACCTGGAGAGCATGCAGATTGTCAAAAAGGCCAAACTGCACCAGAACCCGGATCTCGAGCTGGAGGAAGAAAAAGTCGACGAAGCTGCTGTTCTAGAAGTTCAGCGAAAGATTGCCGGCAACAAGTTGCATTTTGGCGACAAGGAGCTGGTTCGAGCGCTGAAAATCGCGCAGAAAAGCGAAGTCCAGAAGAACACCAAGAAGATCTCTCAGCTGGAGAGTGGACAGGAGCTCAAGGGAAGAGGATCCAAGGATGTGACGGTTGAGAGTCTCCAGGGCGAGATTGACAAGCTCAACGGCATGGATCTGGAGCAGCTCGCCCAGATTGTCGCCATTCGAACCCTGCAGAAAGTGTATACTGGGGAAGATAAGGAGACTCCTGCGTGGCTTCCTGAGTGGTTTCTGGACAATGAGAGTGAACGGATGACGGAGTTTCGAACGTTCAGAGAGACCGCTACACGTGAGGAAATCAATTTGCATACCCGTATGACTGCCCAGAAGGGCGTCAGAACCGCCGTGGAGCAGTATACCAAGAGACTGGACAAGGCTCTGGGAGAGGTTGACCAGGAGGAGGTTAAGAGGGAAGACAGGGTTAAGAGAGAGAGAGAAGGTGAGGAGGAGAAGGAAGAGGTCAAGTCCAAGAAGCAGGTCAAGAGGGAGGAGAAGGAGGAGGTCAAGAAGGCCAAGAAGGAGGCCAAGGAAGCCAAGGAAGCTGGAGAGACGCTTGAACTCGAAACCAAGGACAACTCTGACGTCGAGTCGGACGACGATTTCTTTGAAAACTCCGCCGCACAGTTTTCCGACGATGAGGAAACGTTCCCGCAAATGTCCATGGCCACGGGATACATTTCTGGCTCGGACGACGAGGATATCGACAACGACAAGGTGGTCAAGGGAGCTACCAAGAAGGAACGCAAGAACCGACGAGGTCAGGCTGCGCGACAGCGAATCTGGGAGCTCAAGTACGGTTCCCAGGCCAACCATCTCAAGAAACAGCGCCAGGAACGCTACGAAAAGAGCCAGCAGCTGCAGCGAGAGTGGGAGGAGCGAGAAGCCAAGCGTCAGGAGAGACGCAACAAGATGTCTGCCGAGGAGCGAGCTGCCGAGGACGAGAGACAGCGACGCAAGAAACTGGGACTCAAACCCGAACCCAGAGTGCACAGAGACGACTCGGGACCTCTGCATCCGTCCTGGCAGGCCAAAAAGGCGCAGTCAAATGTTTCTTTCGCTGGTAAGAAGATGGTGTTTGGAGACGACAAGCCTGCTGCTCCTGCTAAACCCAAGGGACCCGCCAAGGACGACGAGGGACCGCTGCATCCTTCGTGGGCCGCTAAGAAGGCCCAGTCGGCGTCAACGGCGTTTGCGGGAAAGAAGATGACTTTTTAGATTAACTGTGGATATGGGAGATGTGTGTGTGTAGATGATAGTTAGAGGTGTACTTGTAGATATCTGTAGATCAAGTGTCTATGAGATGGTTGACTGGTGACTTACTTGTATGTCTCTGTGTGTTCCTTCGTAGTTGTGACATTTTGGAATTACAGGATACTACTTAGTAGAGACCTCACTGCCATTTAACATGATACGTTATCTTACAATACACACCATGATGCTTATATAAGCTGCTTACGTAATATTCAATAGAGTTGCAATCATAAAACATTGGCAAAATTCGTATCAGATTAATGAGAATAATGCCCTGAATCGAATGGAGCTAGTTTAAAAACTGTCAGGTCATCTAGTCTTGAGTTATGGACTTTTCTTGATTTCTGTTGAAATAAGGTGGACCCAAGATTACGTAATTTCCGAGCCGCACAGCTGGGGGTGAGCTTTTTGGCACTCTCAAACAGTGGTAAAAGTTGTCAGAAGTGGATGAGATTTCTTGCAGTAACGTATTCGGCCGTTACTAAACGACTGTAGGAGTCTGAGGTCCAGGGTAGTAGAACTCGCGGAGATACTAGCTGTTGGATGAGTTCAACTAGAGCTAACTAATATACTACAGTTGGCTTGAGATCAGAGGTTAAGGTGGGTTATATGATGATGAAGGAAAGACAACATAGAGCTTTATGAAGAAGAATCTAATACCAGTATGAACTGGATTAGTTGACGATATAGGTGAGAGGAGGTACAGGTATCTACTGGGTCATCCCTAAATAGTTACGAACTGCTGAGACAGCCATTCTCCTACTGTAGAAAGACCTTGAGAAATGTCACTTCAGACGGCTATTTAGGCAACCACATAACTGTTCAAAAGCTACCGACTAACAGCAAGTGCAAGAATAACCACCCTCCTCCTCCTGCTTACTAACCCTTCGGAAGAGCACACCCGTTGAACGCTATTATTTTCGGAAACGGCCTTTTTTTGGCATGTAGCGTGCATTTGAGACGCAGCCGCAGATGGTGACGATTGCTAAGCGAGAACGGATGAGAGGTGGTAGGGACACGAAATGACGGTGTTTCTTTTTCCATATACTCTCGTTGACCTTCCACAACCGGTAACCCAACACCGCTCCTCTCAAACCTCCGTTTGCTCTTTTTAGCATCCTTTCCGCGTGCCGAAGCTTTGCAATAGAGTTGAAAGTGGGGATAAAGAATGGTATAAAGAAGAAGAGATCTTCACTGCTCACCGTTATCTTGAAGAAGAGATCTTCAATAACCGCTACAATTATCTCCAATGAATCCAATTGAACTGGAGAGAATCGAACGACGGGACTCACGGTCGCCTGCTGTCAGGGTCGACACCAAAGACCAGCTGTCGAAAAAGACCCAGGTCGAGCTGGTGTTCACAGACGACTCGGATCATCCCCATAGCTCGTTTGAAATCACGTCTGAGATGGAAACCAACAGGGGGGAGACAGAAACAGAGGAAACAAACACACAAAAGCTCATGAGTGTCAGAAACCCGTCAAAAAACATCTACAGACTGCTTGCAGCGTGCTGTTTCGGTTTTCAGCTAGGCGTCTCAGACGGAGCTCCTGGTGCTCTGCTGCCTCATATCGAAAGCTGGTACAAGATCGGATACGCTGTGGTATCGATCATCTGGCTGGGAAACTCGCTGGGATTCATCACAGTGGCGCTAGGGTCGTACTGGATCAACGAAAAGGTGGGGAGATACCTCATGCTCACGCTCAGTCCAGTGTTCATTCTGGCTATGACTACTATCATCAGTCCTGCTCCTCCGTATCCCCTCGTCGTTGTGGCTTACTACATTGGAGGTCTCGGAGTTGCAGCTGGTCTCGCTCAACAAAACATCTTTGTGTCTTCTCTGGACAAAGGACATACGTACCTGGGATTTCTACATGGAGCCTACGGAGCTGGAGCTACAGTAGCGCCTCTGATTGCTACGGCTATGATATCCGCCAACGTCCAGTGGAGCTACTTTTTCCTCATTCTCGTCGGTCTGTCTTGTCTGTCTACGGTGTGTATCGGATGGAGCTGGCTGGGCTACAAACAAGACATGGCCGGATTCGAAGGAGAAGAGGGAGACGTGGCTGTAGCTGCACCAACAGAGGGAGAAGAGAGTCTCGTCAAACTGTCGCTGAAAAACAGAGTCACGTGGCTGCTGGCGCTCTTCACCATGGCTTATCAGGGTACTGAGGTGGCTATTGGAGGCTGGGTCGTCACGTACCTCATCGACTACCGAGGAGGAGACCCCGACCAGGTCGGATACGTGGCTGCCGGCTTCTGGGCAGGTCTCACACTCGGACGATTCCTGCTAGTGGCACCGTGTCAGAAATGGGGACCCAAACGGTCAGTGGTTGTGCTGACAATCATCCTCATCGCCCTGATCATCCTGACATGGCTCATCCCCTCGATTATCGGAGCAGCCGTGTGTGTCTCCTTTGCGGGATTCGTCATGGGCCCCTCGTACCCGCTCCTCATCACAGTGGCTACAGTTCTAGTGCCCCGAAAAATCCAGGTCATCAGTATCACGGTCATGACCGCCTTTGGATCGACGGGAGGAGCGCTGTTCCCGTTCTTCGTCGGTATCACGGCCCAGTCCCGGGGTTCGTTCGTGGTCTACCCCTTTTGTCTGGCTCTGTGTGGCCTCATGATGGCCACCTGGCTGCCTCTCCCAAGAACGTACCAGAGAGGTACCCATGGGCAGTAGAGGGAGGGGTTTTGTATGTCCTATAATGAGTAATGAATAATGAATAATGAGGTGGTTGTAAGAAGCTGGACGATGTTACATGAGTTAGACGTAAGGAGACTAATATGAATGCTGTTGTGATAGATCAGATAAGCCCCCTACATCAAGTCACACAAAGCCCAACCAGTGATACCGGGGTTGGCACTGTAGCAAAGTGACACTGGATAAGCAACGACACTGTGAATGTAACCGGTCACTACAGTGAGCACCCCCTGAGCCGCCACTCCCATAGCCACCCCCACAACCACCACCCGCACCTTGTCACCACACACACCATGTCACCAATCAAACCACGTCAATACTCACCCCTTACATCACCTCCTCTACCACTCTTACCCCCTCACCACCACCACTCCTTCACAACAGGCCGTATTGGAGACATAACATGATTGCGTCCGCTGCTTTGTGTTGCTCAGGAGAATGTGGTAATAAAGTGATGTGGATGAAGAAGAAGAGAAGAGTGGGTTGGTTTAGGGTGGACATATTAGAGTGAGATGGTTTTGTGTAACATGGGTTTAAGGTGGGGGTAAAAAGGGGAGTTTTAGTCTATTTATGCGGAATATCGAAGTGAAATCAAAATAAACCAGAGAAATTATTAATAAAAGGAATAAACAGAAAATGATGGTTTGAGGGGAACAATGGAGTTATCTGGATGACTGATATACGTAATCATGAGAAATTGGCTGCCGAGAACTCTTCAGAAATGGCTCTAGGTGATGTTGTGAATGTTTTTAATTGGAGGACCTCTAGTGGCGACTTCTACTGTATCAATGAAACATGCTATCAAGAAAGGACTTTCTCAATGACATTCATACACTTTAATTAGTTATTCAATAAAATCTCCTGCTGGTTTATCTACCTTTTTCTCCACTACCTTTGGCTGCTTCTAAGAACTCAGTCCACTTGAACAGAATATCAGTCATAGTTGACAGTGTACAGCCAATGCATTTAAGGAGACTTTCTCAGATGATGAAGAATAGCTGGAATACATGACTTTTCAGCTCTCACAACATTTTCCCAAATAATCACTCGTTCTCGAACACTTCTCCATCCCCCCTCACTCCCAACTAACTTCCCAACTAAACCTGCGTACTACTTACCATCACCCAAACCACCCCAACTCCACCAATATTCATCCGATGTAGAAACAAAAACTACCAGTCTGTTCAGAATTGCACCTGTATCATTTTCACACTCTTTTAGCAGCCCCAAAACACTCTCCTCATACCCACCAGTGTTGTTCCCCCCTCAACCGCCCAATTCTATTAAACTTATCCCATCAACCTTCACCTGCATATTCTGATCTGACCTTAATCACCACCCTCTACCCTCTCCCTCATCACCATGTCCAAGCCATACATCCAATCGCTGTCGCTGGCAGATGCGCACAAAGCGGACATTTTCGCGGTCGCGACCACGGACAAGTACACGATTTCCGCCTCGGCTGACGGCACCGTTAAGCTGTGGGAAAACAACGACAGCAACCCTGCCGGTTCTGTGCTCGCTACAAACGCCGTGGGTTTCCACCACGTGGCCACAGACATTAACGGCGACATCGCGGCTGTCGTGGCGTTTGACGGAACCCTCAGCCTCTTTGATCTGCGGTCTCTGGAACCCATTGCCACCAAGATCAACGACGAGGTGTCTGGCATCTGGGCGGTGGCCATCAGCGGTAATGGTCACATGATGGCTGTCACAAACACATCTGGCCACGTGTTCCAATGGAACCTCGAGACGGACGAGCTCGTGCACAAGTTCCCAGTCACCAGACCGTCCCACGGAATCACCGTTGACTTCTCCCAGTGCGGAGAGTACATTTCCAGTGGCCACGAAAACGGAGGCCTGTACCTGTTTTCAACACAAACAGGACGACTCATGTACTCCCTCCTGGGCCACTCCACGCCCATCAGATCGGTGAAAATCTCTCCCGATTCGGCCATGCTGGCTGTTGGAGATGACTCTGGAATTGTCTACCTCTACCACATCTCCTCAGGCGAGTACTACACCAACCTGACGGGTCACGACACGTGGGTGATGGCCGTGGCGTGGAACGAGTCAGGTGAGTACGTTCTTAGTGGAAGTTACGACGGCAAAATCAAGGTGTGGTCGACCGAAAACAAGACGTGCGTGTGCACCCAGACCGCGCTGACCACCCCCGTTTTTGCCGTTGCGTGGCTAAGAAAGGGCTGGGGACAGGGCGTTATCGGCGGAAAGAACCAGGGCTTTGTCGCGGGAGGAGTCGGCAAGAATCTCGTCTGGTGTAGAGAGGCTGCCGGGGAGTAAGCGGAAGAAGGCTATTGAAGGAGGTCGAGAAAAAGGTTCAAGAGTCATGGGATTAATCAGTATGTCACGTGACTTACCCTGTCACGCGTTTACATGTCACGTGATTCACTGCCACTTGGCTCGTCTTTAAGGCACGTTTCTCTCTGCACGTTGCATCTTAGATTGTATGGCACTGACGGAGTAGCCAGTACAAGTATATACTTGATGTATTAATAGATATCTGCAATTGACGAGGGGAGTGTAGGTGGGAGGAGATGTATGTGGGTGTAAGTGAGTTAGAAGTATCCTTGTTGGTGTAGTCAGTGACAGTGATGCTTACAACAATTCGATTTAGTGGGCACGGTTCTGATCGACTGTAAGACGTGATACTTGATACTTGTAAATGTGATACTTGATAGTCATCATGGTAATTGGAGTACGTACATATCCGGATTGAGGGAATTGTTCGATGTGAGTGTATTGAACCTCCAGAGAGAAAACTTGTGGTCATTTGTTCACGACCAACTTCGAGTTGTCCAGTGCCAGGTGTTGTACTTGTACTCATGGTAACCAAGACACTTTCAAGGGCTTAGAAGTGGGAGAATTAGACAGTACTGTATACTATAAATAGGCTATACAGCAACTCCTTGTCTCTATCTCTATGTATAACCATTTTTCTATCACACCTCAATCCTGCTCACCTTGATCTGACTGAACACATCATTTGAGACTGTGATATACCATATCAGAAGATATGGAGACGGGAAAGTCAAAATAACACTTTATCGCCCTGATACAGAGCCATATATATTTCTCCATGTTACACAGTCCTTCGATCATCCAGTATACCACCTCTCAGCCATCAGGCTATTATAGAAATGATGTTACTGTACATACCATGTAGGTGAACAATACCGGTACAACTTCCCATTGGTTTTTTTTATTTAATGCAGCATTAAGGTGTAAGAGCTCATACGCGCTGTATTTGAGCCCTTGTATATCGTCTACTTGTGGGACACTTGCTCATTACAGTTCGTCAGATTTCAAATGATTGAGAAGTGATGCTCTTAAGACACACTCTACAAGCAACAGCTAAAAGTAAAAGATAATCACTGTCCTAAAGTAACCAATACCCGACATCTAGCCATCATTCCACGCACTCCACTTTCCATCAATGCAATTGCACTATATACTTCTATACTAATTGTGGTGAGATGTACCACGTTTATCCTGACCAAGTGTCTGTCATGGCTGTGCTAGCGAGACAAGTGACGAAAAAAACATCAGCAATACCATGTTGTTGCAGCTTCAGTCATGTTCTGAGAAGTCATGTCTCAACTTCAGGTCAGAGTTCAACCTCTCAGTCAGTCTCAGCTCATAATCTCAGCTCGATCTCACTACCGTACTCGCAATCTCCCAGCTTCGCTGTTCGATCGCTCATAACCTTAGTACTGTACCGCACTCGCAATCTCGCAGCTTCGCTGCTCGATTACTCGTCCTCCTCCACCTCCTCCACCTTTGGCTCCTTTGGCTCCTGGTTATCCGCCCACTGCGTCACGTCATCCAAATACGAAAGAATAGCCGCCACGGAATCCGGGTTTTTCGCCTCTAGAGGCAGAAACTGGACCATTCCAAAGTCCTCAATCATGTTGGTAATCGCCAAATTAAGCTGGTGGAACTTGGGGTTAGTCTGTGAGTTTGCTTCGTCTACCATAAGTAGAGGATCGGGGTTGAGGAACCGTTTAAGCTCTCGTTTAGGCACCTCATCCTTGATCAAATCCATCTTGGAGAGGATATTGATATGTGGCGTTTCGAGCAGAATCATGGCACTCATGGCAGACAACACTCCAGAGAAGAATTTCGGCCGATCAAGCACAAAGGGAGCCTCCAGAATGTAACACGCACATAAACTAAAACCCATGTGTCTCTGCAGGTGTTTGACAATAGTAGGCAACACAGGCACGTGTGTATACAGCTCAATTTGGCCAGGGCAGTCAAAGATCAAGTATTCGTCTTCAAACTCGCCCAGTTCTTCTTCCAACCAGTCCATGTTCTGCAGCAAGAATTCAAAACAGTACATGAGTCCTCCGTTCGGACCCAGCTCCATCTCCTCCATGACGTCATTCAGCGAAATCAGGTCCCGGATGTCGACCGTGAACTCGTACTCGTTGGGCTCGGCTGCAGGATCGAGATTGACAATGTGAGCTCGTCGGCCAATGGACTGGATGTGGGTGATGAGGGCGTTGCAAAAAGTCGACTTGCCGACTCCCGCAGGGCCCAGAACTAGAATTCCAACTCGTGACATTGTGTGTGTGTGTAGGGGGTTCGATTATTAGTGGTGGGTTGTGTTTGTGACGTTTGGTGGTTGAGATCAAGGTCTTTCGTCCGCCTCAGCAATAATTTTATCAGCATGCTCGTGAGATGCACACTGAGGTGTGAAGAAAGCTTATTTTGAGGGCGGGGGGAAGAGGGTGTGGGTTCGATTAGAGGGGGGGAAAATTTTGAGGGTGGATAATTGAGATAGAGGAAGCCGTGTGGTGCATTGAATAATCGGAGTTGATATGTATCAGAGCTTTCAAAATTATTTGGACAAGTATTGCACCTTTGTTAGACATAGTTCTACCACCTTGTTCCCGTCAGAATAATCAACTAAAATTAGAGCTACCAAGTAAAGCTTAACAATGGGCGTAGATTGCCAGGGTCTTGACTTACTGAGAATTGAGTGGAATTTCAGACAGAAAAAGGTGATAGGTCATTGCTCCTTTATTAATGGAGTTGGTCTGCCTACTGTATAGGTACTTGTAACCCATTCCATAGCTTCCATTTTGAACATACAGTTATCACTGTCACCCAAAGTAGGAGACGATAAGAGGAGCTAGAAGCTCAGTTTACTGTACAAGCCATCTCTGAAAACAAACAACAGTGTCTTCTTGATGTACGAAGTCCATTCCTTTTGTGTTCATTTCTTTTGTAACCAAGTCATTGTATAACATTGTATCATCTGACGACAATACTACATGCTCTCTCGTTCATTACTAATCACGACTACAGCCTGAATTTCTAAACTTGAACAATTAGATAAATTACGTGTATGTACATTGATGGGTGCATCAGACGAACAGGTCAACTGTTGTGAGAATTTGAAGAATAAGAGGAGTGGTGTAACGAAAGAAGTCACCACAGGCTCAAGGAGTGTGCTGAAGTGGAAATAAGTGAGACAAAACGAACGTCAAAAAAAGGTTCATTTTTTGAGACTCGAACGAATACAGTAGACTATTCGCTTTGCTCATGATCTATTTTCGAGTGTCAGACCATTCGCTTCGCTCATGGTCTTTGCTAGAGCCCTCGCTTCGCTCGGTCTCTAGCAACAGCAATCCTCCCCCTTGGGATCCTCAATCTGAGCAATCTGCATCGTTCTAGCAACATTGTTAAACAAAATCTCTCCAAAAGCAAGACCCAGACAAATGGCAAAAAAGTACACCAGAACATAGGACATGGCAGAAAGCATGAGAGCGTATCCGATCATGTAGTAAGTGAACGCAACCACGACTCTGATCAGGTCTCTAACAGGGCTGATATTGGCGAAAAAGCCAGAAAGTCCAGTTTTCGCAGGAACTCCAGTTTCCTTGATCTTCTCTCGATCAGCTTGAGCCCATTTGGCCTCCATGGTCTGTCTAAGAAGAGCCAGGCCTCGGTGGAACATGCCTGTGAAAAACAGAGCGCAGAAAATGGCAAAACACTTGCCGCCAGTAGAAGCAGTCATGGTCTTAAACAACACAGGGTAGTCTCTCCAGGCAGTGGTCAGCCACATGTTCATACCCATGTGTCCTCCGTGATCCATACCTTCCATTCCGCCCATGTCCATGGAAGAGTGGTCCATGGAAGAGTGGTCCATAGTGGAATGGTCCATACCGGTAGCCATGGCGTTCATAGCTGTGGAAACGGCAGTAGTGAGGACAGAAGTGGCCATAGAGGCCATGTTGTGACCCGAGTGGTCCATAGTAGCGTGGTTCATAGTAGCGTGGTCCATGGTGAGTGTCGTGTGACTATTCTATGGACTTGGGAAGGAATTTCGGACTCTTATATATCGCAGATCATTGCATAGGAGAGATATCTGCTCGAAATTTGCTCGCAGGTGGGTATAGGAGCAATTTGAGTGGAAAAACAAGACAAATCAGGTGACCAAAATAAATGGGGCGAATCTGGCAGTGATATAGAATCAGTGCAAATTACCCTCTTATCTACCGCCTCTACCTATCTCGTTCAGTGTTCTTGATCATCTCTTCAGTTACACAGATCCAATAGAGTTCTTAATTTAGGTTTGAAATAATCAGTTTTATCAAGATTCTTTTAGACTTTCCGTTAGTCAGGGCGATAATGTATGTCAAATGAGATGAGAAAAGAAGCGTGCTAACGTCACCAAACGTCTTGTACCAGTAAACCACAAGCCACATGACATCATTCTAGATCACGTGAACAACACAAAAAGAACTGTTCCGTTATCACTCTCGAAAAATTGAAGGCAAAAATCACCCCAGATTCAGAAACATGCGTCTGAGGTGTGGCCGTGAGCAAATTTCGTGCGGCTGCGTAAACGGCGAGCACAAGGGGTAGGGAGGAAGTGTACAAGTAGTCACGTGATTGAAAGGAGGTAGACGTGACTCATCGTGGTACATGTCACGTGACTGACTATCAGTTGTCTAACCGTTTTTGTTGTGTTACAGATCTTTAGAGTAACGTTCAACGCGGCTAACTTTGTCCATCGTATTCCGTATTCCGTTCTCTGATTTTCCACTGTGGAATAATTTTTGATGAGTGAGCATTTTTAGAGCTCTTTGTGTATTTCGATAGATGTGGCGGGTGCATTTAGACACCAGATAAGGACAAGGGATTAGTCATGAGGCTGAGTAGAAACAGAATAAAATGTCCGAAAAATGAGTGTTGCTTTGGTAACCTTGGATGTCTTAGTTTGGTCTCACCATGACTTTCATTTAGGGTCATGATGTTTAGTGTATCAGGTTGACAGAGACTTATCGTAGCTTCACTTTTTTTTTCTCCCTGTGGCTAACGTTGAGTCTTCGTTGTGGCGTGTGGCATACGAGCAATATACGAGCACATGCTAGAAGCAGGCAGAGCGCGTAGGAGAGATGGGTTCCGCATTGAGCAGATATCGAAGGGAGGAAAGTGGGTAGGGTATGCGGGTTTAGGGTCGATAGCCGAGTGAAGAGAAAGGGGTAAAGTGGTGCCTTACGTAATGATGCTGACTAAGGTTGGAGTATGGTGGGTGAAAAAAGGGGAGTATTTCTACAAACGTGGCTTGATTTTTTCTTCTACTTGGAACTCCTTGTCTCATCTGAGAGCTACAAGCAATTACAAAAGCTACAAGCACTGCCTCTTGTACTTCTTTACAGTGATGATCAATGTAAGCACATGATGCTTAAGGGAGACTTGGAACTCAGAAGAAAGTGAATTAACTAGGCCAGCTATTGAAGTTACAAGTACTTGTACAAGTACAAGTACTTTTATTTTGTCGTCTTTTTCTCTCACTCGACATCCTTCTGTCTCTATAATGACAAGATTGAATGCATATACTGAAGCTCTATCAATAAGCGATATTGAAGTCAGTGAAATGGAAAAAGCTTTGAAAAGTTTTCAAAGGCATCAACCAAAGCCTTCAGACAATCAATTTCAACTTCTTACTCTTTTTCCTGTCTTCTACTTGTAACTTGTACCATATCGGTAATTACTCTTGACATTGACGTTAAGGTAGTTGCTTGTACTAAGAACACAGGAAGAGTATTACCATGGCAATAAAACAAACTTGAGATCGATCATCTATAAAGCCATTTCTGCAAACAACATTTCTCTTATCTAGAAAATACATCCACTTCTAAGCCTCAATACTTCCCAGTGAGGAAGACAGCCCTGATTACAATGCCGTATGAGTTTGTGAGCTAATGAGGCGGAACAATAAATGGGAACTAATAATCCTTGAGTTCAGAGCCACAGTTCTGTGTAGCTATCGACATGCGATCATCAATTGGCGATATTTGGACCTGGATCTAATGTCCCCTACACAAATGCAGAACTCTGAACTGAGCCAAAACTCGCCATAAGTAGTACCAAAAGAACCGCAAAAACGAGCTCGTTTCAGCAGTACAAATATCAGCCATGTCAGATTTCTAGGTCCTGAGAAAATCCACTTTCCCTTTATCACCAAAATTAAGGTGACGATGTGGGGAATTTCTGAGCCGCACGGTTTGTTGAAAGGTGGCTGAGAGAGTCAAGTAATTGGCCCTACAATTTTCAACAATGCTGAAGATGAGAAAAATGAGAAAAAGTGAGGAAAACTCAGAGAAATCAGAGAACAGTTCAGCTGCTGAAACTGCTACGAACAATTAAAATGAAACTCTACCGTTAGTTAACACACTATAAGCCATTTTTCTATCAATTAACACCTCGAGAGTATTTCAAGGATACACTCCTGTAGCTACCGGTACTTCCAAGCTAGCTAACACCTGAATGGCAGTTGACCTTCCGGTTTTTCACCAAACCACATGTTATCGGCGAATATCAAGTCACATTCTCAAAAGAAACAGCTACAATCAAATCAGTTGACTCTGGTGTTTCGCAGTATGATCCAACAAAGTGTGAGCCAGTTTACTCAGCTCCACTTACATACAGCTCTACAGTCAACAATTTCTCAAGTACAATTGTCAAAGAATTGTGTGGTTATGGAACAAAAGTACACTCGAAACAAACAAAATCACTCGCAGGCTCGTGATTCCAGTTTGTTCCTCTACGTTTCTCTACAGTCAAATCAGTTCAGTATGAAATCTGATTAATTCTATAATATGTACGTTCAATTAGTAATTTTTGTTTACGCCTTCTGGGCCTTGGACTTTCTAGGGACTCGGAAGTAGTAGTAGAGAGCAAAGGCGGCAAAGATGTTGAAAACCGGGTAGGCCCAGAGAATGCCCCAGTTTCGCCATCGCTGGGTGTAGGAGATGTCGACCGAGTTGAGGAACTGGTCGGACGACTTCATGGGACAGTACTCGCACATGTCGGAAGAAGAAGAGACAAGGTAGCCAGCAGAGTCACCAAGAGCAGACAGGAAGCCGTCCATGTACTCTCCACAGGTTTTTCCAGGAACGGCGGGGAATTTCACCAGCTCATGGGGAGAACACGTGACAGGAGCTCGTCCCATACCCGTGGCCATCATGCCTCCGACAAAGTAGGTCAGGGGAGACACTCGGTACATGAAGATCCAGAATCCGGGCATCTGTTCCTTGGTGGCCAGGACACCGCAGAAGAGCAGCATGAGGGTGAAGAGCAGCGTTCCAATCTGAGCAGCAGTGTCCTTATTGTCGATTCCGGCAATCAGCATATGGGCAAAAGTCGAGTTGTACAGGAAGAGAAGAAGGACGTACAAAAAGAACAGTCCACCTCGCTCATGAACAGCATTGTTATACTCGGCAGTCCACTGGAAACCCACGGGGTAGTAGAAGCAGAAGAAGACAATGACGCCCATGAAAAACTGCCAGGTGAGCTCAACGACCATGTTGGAGCCCATGAAGACCTGCCACGAGTAGGTTTTTGAGGACCGTTCTCGCGCCTCGTACAGCTCTCGCATCTTGTCAAACTGCGGGATGATCTGCTCGACGACCGTGTTGAAAATGAGGAACAGCATGAAGAAGGAAAACATCTTGTTCTGGAGTCCCTGCATGTCGTTGGGGGCCTTGAAGAAGGAGAAACCAATGAAGATGGCAGAGGCAGTGCACAGAAAGACCTTGGACCAGAGATACGAGGGAGTTCGCCAGAGAGCCTGGAACTGCCGCTTGCTGACAACCTTGAACTGAGTCCACCATCCAACCGCAAACTGGTCAGTGTCGAGGTATCCGGTAGAATCTCTCTCTGTGGAGTTGGTCTGAACACGTTCAACAGTCTGGGCCATATCGTCCAGCTCAGCTCGTTTGGCAGCTCGCTCAGGAGACTCTTTCCACACAACAGGCCAGTCTCGCTTGGCAGTGGTTCCAGGAGCAGCTCCAATCACCTCGAGCATCCATTCGGCGGGGTTACCCTGCTTGGGGCACGGATCAGCGCCGTTTCGCTCAAAGTACTCGGTCAGAATCGACGACTGCGGTCCAATGTCGCCGTAGTAGACGGTCTTACCTCCAGAAGCAAGGAACAGAAGCCGGTCAAATTCCTGGAAGAGGATGGCAGAAGGTTGGTGAATGGTACAGAGAATGGCTTGACCGTTGGCAGCAAGTTTCTTGAGCAGCTTGACGATCGACCAGGCAGTTTGAGAGTCCAGACCAGAGGTGGGTTCGTCGAGGAAAAGAAGAAGCTCAGGTTTGGCAGCAAGTTCCACACCGATAGTCAGCCGTTTTCGCTGCTCAACGTTGAGACCTTCGCCGGGAACTCCAACAACAGCATCGGCATAAGACTCCATTTCCAGGATTCGAATGACTTCATCGACGTAGGCCAGTTTCTCAGACTCGGGGATGGAAGACGGTTGACGAAGAAGAGCAGAAAACTCGAGCGATTCTCTGACAGTGGCAGTGGCAGTATGCAGATCCTGCTGCTGCACGTATCCCGTTTTTCGCTGGAAAGAGCCGTCTCGATGTTCTCCGTTGACGAGCATTTCTCCAGTGACAACTCCAGTGGCTTTTCGGTCAGCCAGGACGTCCAAAAGCGTCGTCTTTCCAGCTCCCGAAGCTCCCATCAGCGCAGTCAGCGTTCCAGGCTTGACAAAACCGTCCACGTGGTCCAAAAGTCGTCGTTCTCCGTCCTTGACCTTGATATCGTAGCAAACGTCCTTCCACTGGTAGATACCTCTCTGGGCTTGAAGATTAATAGAGGTGTTTGAAGACTCACTCTCATGGGCACCCTTTTCACCTGCCATGGTCACGCCAGACTCGATATCGTCGTTCTTTTCCTTTCTCTGCTTCTTGATGTGCTCCTTTCGGAACACCAGCACCTCGCCCTTGGACTTGGCGCCCTGGATGTACTCGACGGCAAAGAGGTAGAAAGCGCCAAAGAAGAAAATGAAGCCGAAAAGGATACCGAGGTTTCGCCAGAGATGGGCGTTGTAGTACTCGTAGGACTGGCCGATAAAGGCGTCTCCGTTGACGAATCGCAGTCCAGGTTCAGCTCCAACAGCAGCACAAGATCGGAAGTCGAGAGAAACGTTATCGTAAGCTCCTCCAGAGGGCACAAACATGGAGCACTCGTAGTCTCTGTTTCGGAACTCGTTGACCATGACCGCTTCGAAACCGTAGGCCACAGGGTTGAGCCAGTTGATCCATCTAGCCCAGCCGTGCATGTACGAAATAGGCAGAGAAAAGCCAGTGTAGATGACAAGAGCTAGGATGATGATAGAAGCGGGAGCTAGGGCTTGTTCCAGAGTCTTGGTAATCGAACCAATCGTTCGGAAAATCATACTCATGGCCATGGTGCACATCAGGGAGAAGAGGAAGAAGATGAAGAACGGTCCGACTTCTCGTCTGAGGTTGGTCATAAAGTAGATGGTGAGGTTGACGGAAACGAGAGTCAGCGTCTTGGTCGGGAACGTGGTGATAATCGCAGCTAGAGCGTCAGCAGCAGGATGGTACATGGCGTACCGGTTCTGTTTATCGACAATCGGACGTTGCTCGTAAAGGGACAGGATTTCGAGAATGGAGGCAAAGGCGTTGATGAGAATGGCAAAGAAAAGAAGAGCTCCTCGCGAGAAGAAGGAGTCCGTGGTTTGAGGCATATTGTAGAACATGGACGAGAGAACCAGAGCCATGACAAAGTTGCCGAAAACAGTGGCGATATCCGTCGACATGTCGCCCTTGATTCGCAGGAAACCTCTCCAGAGACAGAGACGGGTCTGCATGGGCCAGGAGATGGTGTAGGGAGACTGAACTCGGGTATGTTTGGCCTGGGCGTCCTTCTTGAGACCCATAAAGTTGTCCAGAGCAGGTCCTCCAGGCACAAACTCGGCGTTGAACTCGTCAATGTCCTTAAGCAGCTGCTGACGAGCCTGAGACTCCAGCCAGCACTTCTCAAAGTCGTCAGGAGTTCTGGGCACTCGAGATTCCCATCCAGGTCGGATGATTCGCTCAATGGGGTTGGTCAGAGAGGTCAGGAAGTCTCCAGTGGTCTGACGGTCAGCGCAGTCGAAACCCAGGTCCAGGAAGAACTGTTTGGCCTCGGTGGTTTTTCCAAAGAAAATCTGACGGCCTTCGTAGAGGACACAGACCTTGTCAAACATGTCGTAGGCCTCCTGAGACGCCTGGTACAGAGAGACGAACATGGAAGCGTCGGTCATCTCGGCAGACAGACGCAGAGATCGGATGAACTCGGTAGCGTTGGCAGCATCCAGACCTCGAGTCGAGTTGTCCCAGCATTGAAGGGGAGCTCCACAGACGACAGACTCGGCAATGGAGACTCGTTTTCTCTCTCCTCCAGAAACTCCCCGCACAAAATCGTTACCCACCTTGGTGTCCATCGTGTGGGTGAGGCCCAGCATGGCCATGGACACGTTTCGCACGTGGATGGCGTGCTGTTCTCGAGAAACGCCCTCCAGACGGTTCTGGGGAGTTCGAGCAAGAGCTGCGAAAAGGAGAGTGTCTCCGACGGTCAGGTGGGGGAAGTGAACGTCGACTTCGGCGTTGTACACGATTTCACCGCGGGCATTTTTCTGCATGATTTCTCTGGGGACGCCTGAGTTAGTACGGTAGTGAGGGCCGTAGGTCCGAACGGACAACAACATATCAACGGAACGAAGGCCGTAGGTCTGAGTGGAGTCATAACAAACGGAACAAGTATGTCTGAGTGGTCAACATCAAGCTGGTGGACTACTTCAACTCAAGCTAGGTCTGGGTGACACCAAACAGTGAGGTATTGAATGGACTTCAATTGGTCTGGAGAAGAAGCTCTGGGTGATCTTGGAGAGGGTGCATCTAGATCGTCTGGAAGCACTGGATGACTGACTGAGTATTCAGAGGAAAGGAGATAGTCCTAGAGATCAGATAGTCAGAAGCTAAAGCCAGTCAATCCAAGCAACATGCCCAACACTGGAAGTATCGATCATGTCACAAGATCAGAAATCAGAGCCCAGAACTCAGAGCCGGATACTCCCAAGACACCAGCTAAACTCAGAGAACCAAGCAGTGATACTGGATGGTCTTAGGATCACCACACAGGACATTTCGTAGATACCAGATACTCCCAGAACAGTTAAGCCATATGAAACTAGAGCCATGAAGAGATATCGAAACAATCCCAGAGCCTCAAAAAATGACCCATTGAAATATCAAGATGCTCTCAAGTACCCAGAAACAGCCAAAGTCCATCCTGAGAAAAATCTAGACACCCGCTTAACCACCCAGTTTCTATGCCCCAAAAGTCACAGCCCCAAAAGTCCACCCAAGTCACCCAAGTCCACCTTAAACACAACCTCACTCAGACCAAGTCACGTCTACCTTAAAATTGTCCACTCAAAACGAAACGTGTCTTCTTAAACTCCACTTGTCACAACAGCACAGCACAACACAACAGCACGGTCAAACACTGTGAGTATGGATGTTGCCATAGTGAAATGCACAAGTGAAATGGCACAAGTAGTGCTGCTATCGTGTCAATGTCACAAGTGACATAGCACAATTGTCAGAACCACCTGTGTCAAAGCACAAGTGATACTGCAATTATGTCATGGCACAATTGTCAATCCCACAATCGCAGTACCACCTGTGTCACCGCACAAATACACCATCCTGCGGATGCTGTATTTGTGCTACCGGTCCGCTCGCATGCTTCGCATGCTCTCTCTCTCTCTACTCACCCTGATAATTCCACTCCGATTTCTCTCCCAGGTGAAACCCATAAGTCTCACACGCCACACTCTTCAAAAACGTGGTGCATCCCGAACCCGGTCGTCCAAGAACAACACAGGTCTCGCCAGCTCGCACCAGGCCGTCAAAGTGTCGCAGAATCTGCACCTCCTGGCCCTTGTTTCCTCCAAGAGCCTTCTTGATCATGGGGCCAATGGCAAACACAGAGTTGGTAAACGTCTTCTGGTAGTCGTTGCCGCCTCCGTATCCAAACGCACTAAGGTTCTTGAACGAAACGCCGGCGGAAATGGATCTGTTGTTGCCAAACCGCTCCTTGAGCCCCAGGATCGTCTTGATCCACTTTCGGGACGAAAACTGCTTGGACATGGGGTCCATCTCGGGGTCCGACGTGTCCAGAAACGGGTTCACATTCAGATTGGGCAGCACCGTGTTGGTTCGGTGCAGCTCGTCGTCGTCCTGGGTGCTGTCGGTATCGCCGCCCTGTCGACGGGTCTGGTACATGGACTCGGCAATCGACCGCACCTCGGCGTCGATGGTCTTGTCCAGACCAGTGTAGTCCGGTGGTGTGTGTTCCATCGTAGATAGTGTGGTAAAAGTCGTTTTTTTCTGCCCTTTGATCCAGGGCCCGCTTCCTTTTTATATATTTGGCTCGTGATTACACATCTTGTGCAGAAGCATGTAGGTTAAAGGGGATTGAGTTTGAGGGAAAAAGTGGTTTTGACAAAGATATAGTAGAGATATCGCGGTAAGAAATAGCTCATTCGATAGCCCATGCTTTGATTAGTATCTGGAAATATTTTCATATCTCCACCTCTTCTCCACCGCTCACAGTTCCGATTCTTAGATCTTCCCCAGATCAAGACGGTTAAGCCGTACATCTGACAAAGCTTAATTTTTTTAGGTCAGGGTCGGATCGGATGCCAAAAAGTTCGGAACCGGCCGAGCCGAAGCACTTCCGATCCGAACGGGGTTTACAAGACAGGCAACGGACATGACTAACAGGGTCTGACGGGAGTGCGAGAGACGCCACCGGGCCGTCAGGGAGCGTGGCAAGAGGGACGGAGCGTCTCGAGTTCATAAAACGTCTTTATCCGTCGAATAGTCGGCGGAACTTTTGCGGATACGGAGCAATGGACAGTGCAGAGATCAAAACAATGGGTGGAAAATTGGAAAAAAAAGAAAAATTCAAATAAATAAAATTAAATTCAGAAAAAGCTCGCAAAAACCACGAAAAAACCGCCAAAATTCTCGCCTTGACAGCCCGTATAGAATAGTCCCGGCCATTAGCGTGGAGCTATAATAGCGGCTACGGACACTAGCGCAAACTCTCGCGTCGTATACATCGTTCACTTGCGTGTGAGACGTGGCGGCTGTGTTCTGGTGCAGCTCAGAGTGCGGAAAAGTGCGCATCTGGCAGGAGTAAGGGTCTGCTATGGTGAGCAAGGGAGTGATGATATCAGTGAAAATGTGGCTTATTTGGTACGTTAGTGGAGGCAAGGGGCTGGGTAAGTAAAAGTAGACCATATGGTTAGATGGTTAAGTAATAAGGTGGGAGATGGAAGTGTCTCTGGAAGACGTCAGAATGGCGCTATAGAGATGGGAGTTGGTGGGTTTCAGTCAGACGGAGTTCAATAATACATCCAGCTATCTATCAAACAAATATTCTGTCTATCTCTATCTTCAAATTGCCACCTAACATCCTCTTCTCGTGTAACTCTATATGCCACTTGCTGCAAACCCCTTTAGGCTGCTTCAGGCCCTGTAGATCTAGTGATGGGTTATAAACGAATTTTCACCAGTGTGATTGGTCAGCGAGTATACGTATAGATAGCGAGTCACATGATCTTACAAGAGCTCAGCAATCACATATCTAAACTAGTCCTCAATTTATCACCATCATGATCACCTCTTCATCCTGTCACTTGCACCTTCCTCATCTGTTTCATCCTCATCAACTTTCAAACCTTCGGAATGCTGCCTATGAATTCTGTTTCCGGTCCGAAAAGTGCAAGGGGAAAGTGGAGCCTATCCGTCGGAGATTATGAGCCGTTGCCGCGACTGAGACATGGGGCAGGTGAAGCATATGAAGATAAGAGGCAGTTTATGAAATATGAAGCAGGTAAATAATAGATGAGAATAAGGATAATATGATAGCTAAATGAAGACTCTTGGAAGATGTCAAAAAGTTGCTACTTGTATACAGAATGGCAGATGTCACGTGACTCTCGTAGACAGTTGTTTCCATTGGATTGCTACAAGGTGACCCAACTTTTCATTGCTGCTAACCACATCTACCACTGTCTGTCTATCTCTCTCATCCACCTGACTCACAAAGCTTGTTTGTAAGAGCAACCGTGCGGCTGAGTTAGACTCTGAGTAATACGATAAAGTCCGTAGGTGGAGTTAAGACATGTGGGGAGAGTTGAGATGGAAAAATTGGAGAGTAGGTAGAAAGTAGTACCAAAATGATCTCCAAGTTTAGGGGATTATGATGGTATACTTATTTATTTCACAGCGCTACTAAATCATGAGATATGTTGATATCTGTTTTTGTGTCAAATTAAGGTGAGGGAATTTCCGAGCCGCACGGTGAGATTTGAGACTTCAAATTTCGAGCGTAGAGGGCAGATGTATCGCTGAAATTGATGCTATGTGTTGAACGGACGGTCAGACTCTGTCAGTTAACCATCAGTTGGGTTGGGAAGTTCTTGGGGTAGATATGAGACTAGTACTTGTAGTTTACAGTTGTATTGATGACAAATGCTTGACCTCCACTGGCAATTGTTTTCCTTCTACCTCTACAAGACTGATTTCATCATGTTCATCCACACGATGACTTCATATAATTGCAGGTATATCTCTGATAACAAAGAAACATTTCATGAATAGTATTTGCCACCGAAACCACACTAGCCCTTGTTCTCCTGACAGCCGTTGCTAGCGTTAATATCGGCTGTTTCCGGTCGCTTCCGTGATATTATCGTGGGGTAATAGTCATAGTTCGAGTTATCGTCGATCAGTTGACGAGGATAGAAGCGGCGTAAGTGAGTCTTTCAAGCTCGAGGTTATTGACATGTCAATGAACTGTCGATATGGATGTGTCGAGTTCGAGTGCTAATGCATTATGTCATAATTGAACATGAATTCTAATAAAACAATGAGAATCATGGAGGGGCTCTCAAATTGATCTTTCTAGGTTTTTGAAGCATCTAATGAGTCTTTCAGCTGTTTTGATCTAGTATATGGGTTCTCCTCTTCGTAGTGTTATAGGACTTTGCTGTCTTCATGTGAGGATTGTTCCTAAACAACACACGAAACAGCTAGAGCTAAGAAACCAGTATCATATCCAAGAAACCACCACCTTTGCTGAACAACATAATTTCAAAGTGATTAGCTGATAGAATAGAAGAATTAAAATAGAGCAATGCTTCTATTGTATCGTAGGTATGACTCGATTGTGAATAGTAAGAGAGTGACCGAGCTTGACTGTACATACGAGGTTTACTTAGAATCCAGTTAAAGGGAAAGTCACCTAGGGACTCATATACGGTGTTACGAAGATGGTAGAAAGATATTATTAGTTTTGAAAGGTAGCTGATCAGGTGATTAGTCATATGAGATCCTCTTTGGCTCAACTTCCAACACATTATTTTCTCCTGACGACACTTGCAATTCCTCACACCCTCTCAATTTACTCAACAAACTCTAACCCAATTAAACCCTTAATTACTTGTACCGGTATTTTTTCCATGCGAAATTCGGTGACTTATCACACCGCATTCTGCGCCTTTGGCACCACGGTTACCCGGACGTGGAAAGTTGGGACTTCCAGTTACTTGACTTAGCTAAGTATCACCAGATCAATGACAACCCAGGATTACTCCACAACAAGATATTTTTGTAACGAAGCTACTACCAATCTTTTGGATTAGTCATCGAAGTAATGTGCCTGACTACAGCTATACATTCAAACCCTCTCTAGCACCCCTGGAACACCAAAAATGAACCCCTAGCCGACTTTTTCCTTCAACAAAGTTCCAACTAATTAGCCTAAGAAAAATACGAGTAGCCTGCAAGAAAACAATTGATTTCATATAAAATCCTCAAAAACTCTCCAAAGTTAATTTCTGTTCTAATCACGTGAACACCAAAACCACACCATCTCAGTTTCACCTCAGTCTCACCTCACTATCGTCTCAGTTCACCTCAAACCAACACCTTAACTAATGAACTAACCCTTCTCAACTATACCACCAAACTCTCTCAAAAGCTACCCTAACCCAACCACCCTAACCCCCAGACACCTAACCCATCCTCACCTAAACCCCAGCTTACTAATCCTTGTCAGTCCATCCCATAACCACCTCCTCTCTCGCTTATGCTTAAATAAAGTCTAACCGCGATAGGCATCCGTAGCCGAGAAAAAGAGGTGCATTTCCACGGATCACGTGACCTGCATGCGTCTCGCATGCACGGACAAAAGTGTTGGACTTGAGACAAGTTTGAGAAGAGACGTGTTCGACACGTGTCAGAGAGTGGATCGATCGAGGGAAAGCCACTTGTCAGCCCTACGCCCTGAAACATGCCCTAGCCCTGGTTCTAACCTAACCCCAGGGTTTTATCTGATGCCCTAGTCCAGACTAAGGAACAAAGACGGAGATGAGCGACGTGGGCGAGCAACCGAAATTCAAGGTGAAACCCTGGCCCTCAACCCCTACCCAACCCTTACCCTACCAGGGTTAGGGCAGCGCAGTATTTCCTACATGCCAATTTCTGAAACGCCATCATTACGATCTCCCCTCCCCATTCTTGCTAGCCGTGGCTTGGTCTCAGACATGTCGGTCGTATCTGCAGTGTCAGGGTTAGGGCTTCCCGATTTGGACCTCTTCCACTGGGGTAAAGTCTAACCGCGGGATTTAGAGAGGAAAAGGGGAGGTGATGAGGTGGTCGTTTTGCGTGGTATTACCGCCAGTTCCCTAGCCCTGTTTATACCCTTACCCTACCCATTCCCTAGGGTCAGGACCACCTCAGCCCTGTCCTATTGACTTGCTTTTTCCCTGATATTGGTGAGGTTGTGTTAATTCAGTCGAAACCGTGATAATTGGGTTTCTGGAAAAGGGTAGGTGGTTAAACGGGGGAAAATGGGGAAATACAGGGATATTAACGGAAAAATTGAATTCTTACGGCTCTGATTATGTTGTGTTCTGTTTTTTCCACTTTTTTCTCCCTATAGTATCTATCTTATTCCTATCAAGACCCCTATGTTGTATTAAACTTTAGGTGTGGATGTAGATGTAGATACATGATTAGTCAGAGGAGATGGGGTAAGCCATAAGCCCTTCTAGAGGTGACATTACAAATTTCATGTGGTGGGTATTTGTGCCACGTCATGACTTGTGTTTGTGTAACCTGTTCTTCTTTATATATTTGCTTAAGGTCGCTGTTTTCCTCCTCTCCTTTTCCCCCTCTACACTTGCCAACTCTATCATGCATCATCTCCACATCGATTAGAGACCTCTCCATCGTCACGACACCATGAACAAGGACTGGGCGCAGATCAGTGCGCCGAAGGCGTCGCGCAATCGCAAGCTGTTCCGGTCGATTTTCGAGCGCAAGGAGCGGGACACGAACCCCGGCCACAAAAGCGACCCCAACAAGAGCGACAAGAGCGACACAAACACCGACGACGAAGGCGAGGGGTGGTTGAAGTTGAGGAGGGGGAGGAGTAGCAGGGCGACGTCAAGAACGGGGAGTAGGGCCACCTCAAGGGCTGCTTCAAGAGCCACGTCAGAGGTTCCTACTAGTCGAGCATCAAGTTCAGTTCGTCCTACTGGTGACATCCACGAAGTCACAAACAAACTGAACACCCTGGCAGTGACTCCTACGTCGTCTAGGCCTTCGTCGATGACAGTCCTGCCCGAAGAATACGTTCGCACCACCCTCATCGAAGAATACAACATTCCTGCTGAAACGATCGACCTGGAGAACATTCGGTTCGTGTTGGCGTCCAAGTTCACTCAGAGTGACACAAACAAGGCCGTTCAACTCATTGTGGCCTTCCGTAAGGCTGCTGCGGGTCTCATGCACCCCTACGTCTCCTCCCAGGGAGAATACACACGTCTTGTCGGCGCTGACAACTGGAACGGCGTGTCGTGCTACTTTGACTCGCTCATGGTCGCCATGTTTGCGCGGATGGACAACTTTGAGCCCATGCTGTACAAGAACTTTGAGTTTGACGAGCGCAGAGAGTCCCTGGCGACCTTGTTGAGGTTCTACGTGACTCTCCTCCGCCAGGGATGTTATATTACGACTGACATGACTCATAAGCTGATGGAGTCACTGATGGAGGCTGACTGGTGCGATGGACAGACCCTTCATCGTCAACAGGACGTGTCTGAGCTGTTCCAGTTCATTTGCGACAAAATGGACATGCCGTTGTTGACGCTCAAGGTGGATATCGCCCACGGAGGAAAAGAGGTGAGGGAAGATGACCATAAGCTGGTCAACGAGCGGATGCTTCATATCCCTGTTCCGGGAGACGATGGTGATCCCCCTATTCTCCTGGAACAGTGTCTTGAGCAGTATTTCTCGAATTCCGTCAACGTTCGACGTCAGATTGAGCGGAGAAAGACGCTTGATCAGCTGGACGCTGTGGCCTTCAAACGTCCCCGTTCGTACTCCACGAAATCGAAAAAGTACCATGTCCATGTCGAAACCGTGGAGATGTTGGAAGGGGAAGGGGGTAGTCCGAGTACTTTGGCGTCAAGAAGGACGTCAGTGTCGTCAGCTGAAGATAAGGACAAGAAAGACGTCAACACCCTTCGAGAACTGCAGTTTGTGGACCAGAACCGGTGGTACAGGTATGAGGAGGAGGGGGATGAGGCTGGAGACACTGCTGAGGGAGTTGAGGGAGAAGAGAATGACGATTCTATAGCTGAATCTTCAAGTTCAGCCGTAGACTCGCCTGTTCTCCCAGATACTGCTTCAACCTCTACCATGGTTAAAAACCCCCGTGTTTCTGAACTGATCCGCAAGGGATCTATTTCTGGTCAGTCTACTCGGTCCTCTCTGTGGAACGAAAACAGCGAAATCACCCTTCCCGCTTGGATGTTTCTGCAGCTTCTCCCCTTCTATTCCAACACTAAAGGCGACACTGATTCCCCTGCGGCTGTGTATTTTGCCAAGTCCAAGCCTGTTCTTGTCATTTGTCTGAAACGGTTCTGTTGGACGGAATCCGGGGTAGCCAAGAAGAACAACCGAACAGTGGTGATTCCAGACACCATCCATTTCCCCTCGTTTGTGGCCGACCAGAATCTCGATATGGACTATGAGGACAGCGAGGAGGCGATTTCCGATGAGGATTATGAGCCGCCTAAACACCCCGGAGCGTTCAAACTGGTGTTGGAGTCGGCAGTGTGCCACAGAGGCACGTCTGTCCATTCCGGACACTACATTACCCTAGTGTCCGAGCAGGCGTCACGTGATACTGTTGGGGGGGTTTACAGTGCTGCCGAACGTCCGACCAAGCCTTCCGACGACGTTGACGTTGCTGGTGCTGGCGCTCGTCACCAGTTCCGAACGCGGTCTGGAACCGTGTCCTCCAAGTTTTCCGCCACCAACGAATCTTCCCGACGCAAGTGGCTGCGGTTCGACGATTTTCAGCCACGGGACCAAAAGTTCCAGGAAATTGACTTTGAGGACGCGTTCACGCAGGAGTCGCCGTACCTGCTGTTCTACCGGATGGTGGCGGACGGCGAGGACGAGGACACCAAAACGGAGTACGTGCAGCCGATTCCGGACGCGCACGAGTCACGTGAGTTTGACACGGACCCCATGAACGCGCACAAGCCCGCGGTGGCTCAGGGTCACAAGCCGTCGATTGGAAACATTGATATGGACAATGGTCGGGGTCTTGGACGTCTTCGGGCGAATTTCGGGATTGGAGGAAATGCGGGAAACACGTCTGTTGGTGTGACTGAAGTGTCATGTGATTCAGACGATAGTGATAGTGATGAGTACGATACTGTGCGTGTGAATCATGTGACTGAGGGGGTTGGAGGGACGACTATTAATGGACTTGATACAGAGTCCGTTTTTGAGGGTGAGGGGGTGGTCGAAGAAAGTACTCCTACTCTTGGAGTTGATACCACACATTTGGCCAGTTTCGGAGCAGCACCATCATACGAGTCGATCCCCTCGTATGACGTTTCTCCTACGGATACTCGAGCTCCTGCTCTGCCTACAGTCTTTCCTTCCCACGATTCGTCCGACAACGTCTCCACACGCAGCAACATGGTTCAAGTTCCTCCTCCGCCTATCACCGTTGATTCTCCCGAGTCTCGTTTTGGGTCAGAGTCTACGGCCTCTTCCATGTCGACGCACCCTCTGGATTCAGAGTCAGACGCCGAACCGCATCTCAACAAGTCCAAGAGTTACTCGTCGATCATGTCGTTCCTCAGACGCGAGTCCTACGTCGCTCCTGTGCCTGAACACGTTGAACTACCCCGCTCAGGCGCTGCCACTGGCACAGTAACGCCCACAGAAGGATCTCTTGCTGCTGGAGCTGCTGCAGGAACAGTGCCTGCGTCCAAGAAGCGTTTTTTCTTGAAGAAACTGGCTTCTCACTCGTCTGAGGATGATGGCGAGCACAAGAAGGAGGACCGTAAAGAGGAGCACCGGCGGGAAAAGGAGGAACGCCGGGAGCTGGAAAAGGCCGAGAAGCGCGAAAAGAAGGAGCGCAAGCGGCAGCAGAAGGAGCTGGCCAAGGAGATGCGCGACAAGGGTAAGGGCAGAGCGAGTGATACGCGAGCGAGTGATACGGCTCGGTCGTCCCTCGATGATGAGGACCGTGAGTTCAAACAGTACAGAGATGAGAAGTGTGTTGTTAGTTAGAGGGGGGGATTGGATGGATAGGATATAGGATGGTAATGCATGTTTATTATAGACGGTGTAGAGAAGTATGGGTGCAGTAGAGGAGTTTTAGCCGATTGGGATAATGAGCTTGTGATAAATGATACTTCTACATTGCATCGTGTGTGTTTTCCTTCAGCAGTGACCTTTCGTTGCTAGACAGTATCGGAATTGAATCAAGTTGCTATTAATCTGTATCAGCTGTGAAATGATTCACAGGCATAAATGACTGTTACTGTATGAATCCACTTTACACATTATTCTGAGGTAGACTACGTCTTTATTGGACTCAACAAATTCGTTAACCCTCTCAGTCTATTTTCTAAGTCTGTTGTTAGACCATGCTATTGTTTAGTGACCTGATTTTTTGTGGACTTGAGGGAGTGCCGTAGTGTATCAGCAGCAGGTGTGTTGTAGATGTTCACTGATTATGTACAGAGATGAGATTTGTTGCCAGATAACTGATAAGTGATCGGAGATGTTGGTTCTATTGTGCGAAGGACTGCTACTGATGCCTAAGAAGAAATTACTGATAACTAGTCAATCAACGAAGAACGTGCAGTTAAACAATGGGAATGCTATTCAAGCATAGTAAAGGAATAAATCTTGTGTACAGCGGAATTAAAAAACTGGCTATAGATCTAAATCTACAAAACGGGCTTGTTGGGTCACAGTGTTCCTTGTTACCATTGAACCAATACTGTCAAGAAACAGGAACAAAAAAACTGAAAAGGAGAAGAGAAAACAAATACAGAACCTTTACTTTAAATAGCAGACACACCATCAAATAAACTAACAACACACACTTATTAATTATTAATTACAGTTTGAGAATCTGGGTTGTCTACCATCATGGGACTTCTCAAACTCACATCTGGACACACGGAATAGCCTGTAGAAATGCGTACAGAGCACCAAAACCGGGTTTATCTATACCATTCTGATCCTTACAGGCCGGTGTACGTAATGGTACCCCCCACTAACCTCCTACTGCTCTCGCCGGCTCAAAAAAGCTGTCCTCCGATTTCCGCGATTTTTCCCCCTTTTCAGCCAAATTCGCGCCGATGGTTTAGTGGTAAAATCCATCGTTGCCATCGATGGGCCCCCGGTTCGATTCCGGGTCGGCGCAGCTTGGTTACGGCCATATCCTGGTGAAAATACGGCTTCCCGTTCGATCAGCCATAGTCAAGCACCAGAGAGCCCAGTTAGTATTGTAGTGGGAGACCATACGAGAATCCTGGGTGCTGTAATCTTTTTCCCACAGCCCACGAGCGTCAGCGAGTGGGCTGTATCTTTTTGTAGGCGGTTTGAGCATGTCGTTGATGTGTTGTGTCGTGTCGTGTTGACTGATTACAATTACAAAGATGTCCAGGGTCAGTCAGGGTTGACTCTTAGAAGGGAGATTGGGAGTATCATCAGATATGAAGATAACGTCAACCGAAGGGAACACGTTCAACTCCAACATAGAGATCATTCATCACTGAAAAAGTGGTATTTATACTGAAAGGTGCCTATGAGTATCACCTACCTGGGCGATTGCATTAGACTGTACTTCAAGCAAAACTGCAGTGTCGACTTGAACTTTTCCATCAAAATATGCAAGTTCGTGCACTATGAGACTTTTCGAGCACTCCATTCTGGTTTTCATGGTGTCTGTTTTATATATCTCGCTTTCACTCCATCTTCAGATGCTCCTTTTAAAGTTGTTATCATCAAGCTCCTGCATAATCTGCTTCGTTAGCATTCTCTTGAATAGCTTATTTTGTCGGTATTTTATGGCATGGATTTGTGTCTATAGCTTAAATTTCAGGTACTTTATGGCAACTTTTGTGGCTATAGCTTAAATTACGGGTACTTTATGGGACCTTTTTGTGTCTATAGCTTAAATTCCAGGTACGTCATACTCTATGCCTCCCGTTTGTGTCTAGACAATCTTAGACAAACCTGATGTTAGCTAAAGGAACCTCTTGTGAAAGAAGAGGTAGTAAATCAGCCTTGTTGTACAGTATGTAGAAGCAAATGTAGACTGAATACTTGTACGAGTAAGAGACGGAAGGCTCAGGAGTAGTACGAGTAAGAGATAGGAGACGCGTGGATGTAGTCAGAAGCCTCAGAATCATTTGTTCATGTGAAGGCAGTCGGTGTTTCATTTGAGAAGAGAAACATGCCTATGTAATCTGCTCAGAACGTACGGCGAAGCATTTGGTGTGAAAAGGAGATAGACCATCAGAGTACTGTATCTAAGGTAGATGTTGTGACATTCACAAATGGGAAGCCAATAATGAAATCATTACTCGTACAGTACATACTGTACAGTACCGTACTTGCAGTGGACGACAGCCATGATTTACCGTTATCTAACATCATTAACACCACATCTAAAACAACTTATCCTTGAGGAAGACATGATGCTGTGTTAGTGCCAGGTATGGGATACTTACACCTGATGTATGTACTCACTAGCAGTACCCGTTTGTTAACAATCAAAACCAGTCTGGACTCTCACTGCTTTTGTATTCAATCTTTTTATAGGTGTTCATGTCAAGAAGTAGTTACAATAGCACAAGAATAAGCAGGTAGACGTGCAGTTCTACGAGTGCTGTACATACTAGAGACAAGCTGATACAATATCTAATGATACTATCTCAGAATGACGAAATGTGGATACCTGATTACTACTCCAACCAAGAAAAAATAAAAAAAAGAAAAAAGAAAACAAACCGACAACAACAACAACACATACACTTAAAGCACACAAACCTTCTCTCTTTCACAGATTACCTACATACTGTACCTCATCACTTCCTCACAACCTGAATATGTCCCTTGTGGACCTCATGAATCCATCCCTCGATACTCAGCCACTTGGTAATAGCCACCTTGATCTTGGAGAAACCCCCCGGTGAATGGGAACCTGGGCCGGTGTTCAGAGTCAGTGGTTTGATTTCCTTGGGTGGTTTATCCTTCTCAACTTCCCACCAAGAAGCTACCTTCACTTTAGCCACTCTCATGGCTTCCGGAACATAGAGACCATGCAAGTCCGTGTACCAGATGGTTTCGTTTCTGGGCATGGTCAGCTTTTGGATACGTCTCTTCACACTGTTGTTCTTGTCCTTGAGTTCGTTGTACGTCTTCTGGAACTCGTGTCGAAGAGCAGGGTCTGTAGTGTTGAGCAGATTTGTCTTGGCAGTCTGTTGAAGTTCATCGTACTGCTGAGACTGCTGAGATAGAGACATAGAAGCCCGTACCTTCTCCGTACTCGCTTTATCTCCCACACGGGTGAACTCTGCAGGTTGAGGTTCTTCTTCTGCAGTCTCCAGACTCGGTTGTTCAATGCCTTCCACTTCAGGCAAGATAAGCGAGTCCCATGCTCCGAAATCGGCGATTTTTTCGGCAATTTGGAACGCCTTTTCGCCGTTGCCCTTGGTGAAGAGACACAGACGCACGATGACCGGCCAGGGGATCGATTGGAAGACCAAGTGTGTGTTTTCAATCACCTCAGTGTCTGCAGCAGTAGGAGCATGAGTTCTGGCTGTGATGATGAGCTCCAGGATCGTTCGTTGGGGGTCAGCCTTGATTTGTTTCCAGTGGTAGACCCGTTCGACTTTTTGGTAGGGAATTCCAAGTAGATCAGAGATTTCTGTGATTTCCTGGGCAAAATTCTTGACAGACGTTTGAGGCACTTGGGAAGTCGTTTTCAAAGGAGTGAAACTCTTCTGGGGGCTCTTGGCAAGCTGGGCACTCTGCTTTCGAGGAGATTTATTGTACTGCGTCTTCTTGGCAGGACCTTTAGGCACCTCTTTGCCCTTTGTGTCGTGAGACGTAATCAGAGCTTCCAGACGTTTTTCAAAGTCGGGAATGTCTTCATCGGGAGACACGAGTTCAATGTCGTCAACGGAAGCGCTGACGGGTTCGCTGATCACTTCAGTTTCGTCATTGTCGAAATCGTCCAGGTCAGGATTGATACTTCGCAACTGCTGTTCAGCCTCGGTTTCCGTGTCGTATTCAGAACACACAGCTACCACAATCGCCTCACTCAGAGAGGGATATCGAGCACAGAGCCAGTCAATGTCAGGAGAGCGCATGAGGGGGAGTGGAGGAGATTTGATGTGTTGGTGTGTTTCGTGTGTCGTGTTTTTTTCGTTTGTGTCGTGTGACGTGTCAAGATACCGTGTTTGTGTCAGAAGATGATCTCAGTAGTCAATCCAATCGTATCGCTCAATTGAATTGCCAGCTTCCTGCCCTTTTCAAAACAGCTCGTCTTATCTGTCTGTGTAAGTGTCAGAAAAATGCTAACATCTCTCTTGTCAATGTTTAGGTTGGTGAGTGGCTGGATGCATGACCACACGACTGCACAAAAAGGGGTGTTAGTAAGCCGATAGAACCAAATTTTTGCCACATGGCTGACTAAGCAGGAATAATGAAATTCCCACATTTTCAGCCATTTCCTATATATTTTCACCTCACTAAACTTCTTTCCCCTCCTCCTCTTAGACCTCCCCACTCAATCTAATTTTAACTCCTGGAATTAAAAGTCGAAACTCATGCATACCCGTAAATACGGAACATCGAAAATTCGGAAAAATCAAAACAATTTGCAAAAAAAAAGAATGCCTTCAAAAAAACCTTCACGTAATCTCACGTGATCTCTCCGCAACGGAGAATTGAACTCCGGTCCCCCGCGTGCTGGTACAGACCTGACAGGCGGAAATTCTAGCCACTAAACTATTGCGGACGGTGAGATCCGCGGTGCAGAGGAGAGGCAAGTGTTGGGGAGGGATTAGTCAGCGGAAAATAAAAAAAAAAATGGTAAAAAAAATGGTAAAAAAAAAATGAGAACCCAAGACTACCGTAGTCGTTCCAGTCAAAGAGCTGTCATTCTCCGAATAGTTTGATCTACTTCATTTGATACTCAGGCCACAAGATTAACGCCACTGTATTTTTACTTAATTTAAAATCAAATAAATTGAGATAAATTCAATAAACTCAAATAAATTCAAATAAATTAGAAAAAATCCAAAATCCGCCAATTATCGTAATTCCCTACTAAACCCTTCCAATTCACCAGTGCCTACCCCCCTCCGTCTATTCAGGTCGTGTATTTCATCTATATAAATATTCAGTCATCTTGTGTGTCTCCCCCTATTTTCGTGTTTTTCAAAACGGCAACTCTCAAATCATTGAACAAATCCTTCCCAAGGTCCACCGAATGGTCATCCATGACCTTCATCGGTTCTCTAGGTCCTCCATCTCTGATATCGATTATCTGGTTTTCAAAATTTTCTAGGAGAGCATAAATGCATCTCCAGTTGTGTCCTTAGTCTCAAGTAGACCTCTAAAAGTCACTTGAGATATCATGTGATCATGATCAACTATTCACGTGCTAAGTCACGTGATCAAATCAACAAATCACGTAACAACTCGCAACAACTCGCTTCGCTCGTTGTCGCTCGTTACTTGAAGTCATGCCCCAACTGCACTCTCTGAAAATGCATCAACCCCTTCTCCTTGAGCATATCCATCACAAACGCCATTCCCTGTCGGCTCTTGGCGGTGTTCTCTCCAAACCGATCAAGCGACCACTTCTCAATTCGGTCCTTGACTCCCCAGCCGGCAAAGTTGCTGACAAAGGAGACTTGGTTCTGAGACCAAGTGCCGGCACCCTCCCGCTTGTAGGTGGTTCGCTCCTCGACCTTGAGAATGTACCGGTGCTCGAGATTCGAGCTCCACGTCTCCATCTCCATGGAGTTGGGGTCGACGACGGACTTTTCAATGATCCACGACTCGGAAATGTGTTTGAGGAAGGGCTTGACGAACCGGGGGAGACGGCCTTGTTTCAGAACAAGACGCGTGGTGTGCAGCTTGCCATTATCGTCGACGTAACGTTCGATCGTGTCGGCAGCAAGCACGTGAGAGGCGTACGGGTTGGGGTACCGGTTGAAGAAGGCGAGAGAGACGGTAGCGAAATCGTGACTGGGTTAGTAAACGGAAGCGAAGGCCGGAGGTCTGAGCGGACAACAACAGACGGGTAAATGACAGAACAACATCAAGTCGTTAAGCAACAAGATCAACATTGAGCCGTTGAGTTACAAGAACAATAGTGATTGTTGAGGAACAGAACAACAGTGGGTAGTTATTCAACAAGACTGAGTGCCAAAGAACAACCACGAGTTGTCAAGTAACAGACACACCGTTAAGTAACAGAAAGCCAAGTAACGGATGTAAGGTGAAGTAACAGTGACATCATGAGTCGTTGCGTGACAGCCTTGGGTGTTGAACAAGATCACGAGTGTTGAAGAAGGCCATGGTGTTAAGTGACACTACAATGAGTGCTGGACGAGTGTTGAATAACAGAACAAGGTCGTTCAGTAACACACCAATGAGCATCAAATCAGTCAACATTGGGTGTCAACGAATGCAACACTGAGTAGTTGAATACCCTGCAGTAAACCGTTGGATAACACACTGTTGAACAACACAATGGGTCCTGAAATGACAATGCAAGGGTGGTCCATTCACAGCATCCAATGAGCGTTCAATGCACGGATCTTGTCCCTAAGGTAGGTCGTAAGAGGGCCTGTTACAGAGAGCCTAACAGGGTGATGAGTTGGTACAATACTCCCAACCAAAAATGACACACTAGAAGTAATGCTTATCCCAACGTCTCACTTCAGGTCCGATCGAAAGAGCAAGAAATGGCAGGTTGAACAGAAGTGAACAGATTGGGCTGAGGTGAGCAGGACTGTTTTATCAGGTGAAGAAGACCACAAACTGACCTTCAAAACACGCAATCAGGTCAGTGCTAGATCTCAAGACTCCTAAACCATTGTTGATCACCAAGTGATACAACCAGATCAACCAGAGGTGATCAAGCGGTTACCCTGTCCTTTAGAACCATTCTGTAGCCTTCTGAGTCGTTGATAGCACTTCTGCGTCCCCCTGTACCACCCTCCACAGTCCCCATATCCCCTTCCTGTCTGTGTTCACTCCTCTCATAACCCTGACACTGTTCATGTCACTTGTGCTCTAGTAACGAGTAGCCCTTCTAATAAAGGTCCTCCTCCTTCTGTGTTTGTGTCCGTCGTTAATGTTTCATACTCACTCGTAGGAATGGCTGGACTGGAAGAACTTGACCATTTTCGAACCGTTTGTGTAGCCTGTTTCCACTCAAGTAGTGTTGTGTAGGATGCTAAGATGGGTCTGCAAGACCGGCTTCTTCTACAAAAAGTAGATTTTAACCGTGGAGTTTAAGTGGAAGGGGAGGGTAGGATAAAACCACAAGTAACCAGTCGAGAACGCTGAAAACTGGTACATACACTAAACAGACCACCTTAAATCACGTGACCAAATTCCAGCCCTCTATTCCCACTCCTTCACCCACTAATCATCACCCACCATTCTTCACTCATGCAAGTTAAAAAATCTCGGTCCGAGTTAAAGCCGACTAACACGAGGTGCGATTCACGAGGGATATAAGCTTGGGTGTGATTGGACGCTGGCTAATTAAGGAGCGCCCCGTGTTTGTTGTGGTCACGTGACAAATGAGGGACGGGTAATTCAGGGCGTGCAAGAGGTCACGTGACGAGCTGGACGTGTCGTGAGCGCGTTTTCCAGCGCACAAATCCGACCACTCTGCTGCGGATGTCGGTGGATGTATTCCGGTGCAGGTAGGAAGGATATTATTCGAAATAAAATCGGAAAATTTCGAAAAAAATTCGTAAAATTCGGGGATGCAATATACGACCTGAATAATTCTTTTCCACTAATTAAATCGTCTCCTCTCTTCTCAGATTCACCGTCTACCTCTTTCTCTAAGCCGACTCGGCATGCAATGCATCACAGCCGTGTGGAGTGACATGTGGAGTGGGCAACAGGCCACAAGTGCAAGCCGAGTTAATTGATGAGGTTTTGAGAATTCAATAAAATAATCGAGGGAAATCGTACAAAATGGATATAAATGTGGGTGTTGCTCCTGGGTGCCTGTTTTGTCATTCTCCATCTTCCTAAACACTTCCCACTTCGTTTGCATTAATATTGGGGATGTTAACGACGATCTGGGGAAGCATGTGAGCCGAGGCTTGTGAGTGCATTGGGACCAAACGGCATTACGTAATCATCCTGCCGCTTATTAAATTTAACGAATGGGAATTTATGAAAAAGAGAGAAAATCGGAAAAAATCGGAAAAAATTGAAGGGGTGTCAAAAGTGTGGAGAATTGGTCTAAAAGCTTTTGACAGCTGATCTGATTAGATTTGTGTGTTTTTCAGAGCTCCATGACCTCGTTATTGACTCAAAATGGCTTCAAGGTCAACTTGTGAGAGGGTAAGTAAATGTCAACTAATAGCTGAACCTTACTCCAGGCTTAAACGAGAACACAGTTGTTACCAAAAAATCTCAGAAAACATGGGAAAACAAAATATGGTAGTTCAAACCGGCTCTTCAGAGCTCCATGAGTATCCCAGTACCACTCACTATATTCTATGACCTCTTGATCCTTAGATAAACACAATCGGTGATTTCTCAAGTCTACGATAACAGGTGAAGTGGTAAGACAAGATGATCTCTATCGAGAGCACTCCAGAGTTCTCAAACTGAACTAAACAGCTCTGTGTTAGCTCCACTTGCTTATATAAGCTGTTGAAGCAGTCATTAGAGATTAATATTAGTCTGATCACACCCCTTGCTTACGTCACATGTCTGTACCAGTAGTTAATTTGGAAGTTGAGTAAGCAAACATCGAGTAATTGACGGCACTGAGAGCTCCATGGAATAGCTCAAACACCTCAAGACATTTTATTCGATTTTCCGTTTTTCTTCATTTTCTCCATTTTTATTCATTTATTAATATCCAAATAATAATCCTTAATTTCTGTACAATATATTCTCGAGCTACGCTCTCGAAATTATTGGCCACTTACCCTACCTGTTCTAACTCGTTATCTTGCATGAGATGCATGTCATCTTGTTCATAGCACACGACTTGGATTTCAACACCACACAAAACGACACATAGACAAGATCCAGCTAAACGAAAACCACCATTGGAATCACGTGACTCGCACCAACCGCCAGATACCTTCATATATGAGTTTCACGCCTTTTTCGTCGTTTTTGGAGGCCTCTTTCTTCCAGACCCTTGCCTCCAAAAAACTCAATGAGTACAAACTCGACGATTCGCCACAGAAAATCTCAGCAGAGTACACGTGGCAACAGGGCCGGCTAGTGTTTGATGGAGACTCGTTTTCTCCTCGAGAAGGCTACACAAAGGGTGTTGTTTTGTGTCCTGGAACTCTGCTCAATTACAACACGATAGAGGAGTTCAAAGGTGTGGACAAAAAGGCTCTTTTGGCCAAATGGGGCGATACTCTCGTTTTGGACGCCATCAACAACGGTTCTGTGTTCCAGAACCCCGAGATTCTCAACTCGTTTGTGCTCATCACCTTTTGTGATCTCAAAAAATACGTGTTCATCTACTGGATGGGAGTCCCGTGTTTGAACATAAAGTGGGACTTGAAGGAGGTTGACAGTGCGGGGTACTACACTGATTTGGGGTCGAGAATCGCTCCTCTCGGTGACTCGTTTGTGATCATTGATCCAGATGATAACATTACCCCCTTTTGTGAACTGCAAAACGTGTCTCGTTCTGAAGGTCCCACAATCGCCTTCCTCTCCCCCACCACCCCCGATCTCACTCCCTGGACGGTGAGAAACGTTTGTCTGATGTTGCATGTTCTGGATTTCAAACTGGCTACGATTGTTGCTGTTGGAAGGGACAAGAACCGGGTTTTTGAGTGGAAAAAAGGCCCTGAAGAGCTCGGCAGTTGGACTGGGTGGGAGAAAAACAGCGCTGGAAAGCTGTTGCCCAAACAGACCAACCTGGGACCGCTTTTGAACCCTCTTCAGCTGGCTTCTCAGGCGGTAGACCTCAATCTCAAACTCATGAAGTGGAGAATTGCCCCTGAACTCGATCTGGACACTATCAAACATACCAAATGTCTTCTTCTAGGCGCTGGAACTCTCGGCAGTTATGTCTCCCGTTCTCTGCTAGCTTGGGGAGTGGAACAGGTGACGTTTGTGGACAATGGAAGTGTGTCCTTTAGCAATCCTGTTCGTCAACCTCTCTACAAGTACGTTGACTGTCTAGATGGAGGCAAACCAAAGGCTGAGACTGCTGCTGAAGCGCTAAAGGAGATTTATCCTGCTGTGAAGACCTCAGGAGTGACCCTTGAAGTGCCCATGATCGGTCATAGTCTTACTTCCAGCAGTGAACACCGTGTTCATCAGCAGTATGATGAGCTCGTGTCTCTGATTGAATCCCATGACGCTGTATTTCTGCTCATGGACTCACGAGAATCACGATGGTTGCCTACAGTCATTTGTTCTGCTCTTCAGAAGAACTGTATCACTGCTGCCATTGGTTTTGACTCGTTTGTGGTGATGCGACATGGTATTGAAGGTGTCAACGAGCTCGGTTGTTACTTTTGCAACGATGTGGTAGCTCCCACGGACTCCATGAACGACAGAACGCTTGATCAGCAATGTACCGTGACTCGTCCTGGTATTGCTCCTATTGTGTCTGGATACGGAGTTGAAATCCTCCAGGCCTTGTGTCAAGACGAGCCCTCAGCTCCTCACCAGCTTCGGGGCTTTTTGCACGACTTTTCCACCGTCAAAATCACAGGTCAGCGGTTCAAGTGTTGTTCGGCATGCAGTCCTGTGGTTGTCAAAGAGTGGAAGGACAGAAAGTGGGAGTTTGTGAAGAAGGCGCTGAATGAGAGAGGGTGGGTCGAGGAGCTGTGTGGGTTGGCGGAGTTGCAGAGAGGAGTGGATGAGTTGGACTTTGGAGGGGAGGGGAGTGAGGAGGAGTGGGAGATGTAGCAAGGACTGCGGTAGCAGTTCTTGCCAGTAGGGTGGATGTAAGTGCAAGTCGATGGTTCTTGCAAGTAAGGGTGAATGTAAGAGCTGCTCTGACAGCTCTTGTCATGCCAGTAGTGTTATTACACTGACGATATACTAATACATGATTAATGATGGAGGCTGTGGGTGGTATTGGAGGTGCTCGTATATAGTGTTATTAGAAGGGTATATAGTTCTCGGTAAAGTAGTGAGAACTGCTTGTTTAATGGTGTATGCCTGTCTTCCTAGATACATTGAGGAGTCACTCGACTTTTGATAACCACTGCTTACGTAATCTGATTACGTAACATTCGATAGGGTTGCAAATTACAGAACTCTGTCAAAACTCGTATCAAATTGACGAGAAAAGTGTCCTGAATCGAATGGAGCCAATCTTAAGATTGTCAGATCATCCAGTCTTGAGTTATAGACTCTTCTAAATCTCTGTTTGAATAAGGTGGACCCAAGATTACGTAATTTCCGAGCCGCACGGCTGGGGGTGGGCCTTTTGGCCATCGCGAGTAGTGGTAGAAGCTGTGGGAAGTAGATGAAATTTTTAGCAGTGAATTATTTGGCAGTTAATGGGTGACTGAGGAAATATGAGATTCAGCATAGTAATATTTGGGGAGATCATGTTTGTTGACTGAGCTCAACTGAAGCTAACTAATGTACCTCGCTTTGGTGCCGAATTTTGGAAAGCTAAGTAATGTATCAACTAAAGAAAGTTCAGTCAAGTAATCAGTTGAAGAGTGAATCGAAAATACCTCAAAACACAGGCGTTTCTGTAAACCCAAGTATTTCAAAGCAACTGAGCGCTCACCAGATCGACCTCACTACCGATTCTTTCTCAGTTGCTTCTCAATTGATGTCAAACTAAACACATGACTAACCTACCTCCTTCTCAAGCTCATCGAGTTTACGTAGCCAAGATCAGTTCAAGAGCAGTAGTGGTCAAATGGATGGTGATCAGCTGAGAAGTCCCGGATGAGCAGCAGTTATTTCTTTGATCGTTCATGTGACTGCGGTACCGGTATACCTGTTCCGCTATAATATCCAGTCAAGTGTCGTCATCTGAACATCATACCCCATATCCTATCAATCTAATCACGACCCCATCCCCGCTATCATCCCCGCTATCTCACTATCGCCCCCTTCGATTTCACATGACGAGATTCAGGTGACTGAAATCTCCGACCAACTTTGCGCGAGATATACGTAAGTGGAGAGAGTTAGCACTGAATTGGAGTTAAGAGATATATGAGTTTAGAGAGAATAAGTCTGGTCGAGGTAAGATTGCTCCTTTGGAGTGGGTGGAATGGATGAACGTGGAGGAAGGGGTTGAGGTTCATCTTGTAAGAATGAGATTAGTAAGCCATAGAAGTGAATCAGACCGTGATCTAGAACCTGTTTGTCAAAGTCTCGAACTCGCTACAGGTGTTATTCTTATTCCTGCCGTCTACAGTATCCCCCTTGCTTGTTCTATAACCATCTTGAAGACCCACTCACCCTACATTCACCAACGTTCAGTGCCGTAGTCACCCCTTGGTTGAAGACATAGCCACATTCCTAATCCTTCTGTCAAAATATAGTCACTGCTTATTGGTTGACAGAGATAGATACGGGGTGACAGGACGTATCATTATAGGTAAGACCGACCAGGATCCACTCAAAAGCCGTCTTCCACGGCTCTGTCAAATTGAAGTTTTACTGTCAACTCCGAATTACAGCTTCATCGCGGCTATGAAGGTCTCTTTGAAGGTCTTTGACCGTTAAACCCAGAATGCACTCTAAGTGGATCTTTGAGCTGTCAGAGGTGAAAAAAACGTCAGATATTCGCGGTGACGTCTTCTAGAGCCCTTCTAGAGCGTTCCGGACGGGTGGGTGGGCTACAGTTGCTCCAAGGGGTTTGGTATGTCCTGTGACACTTCATTTCAGACGGTTCAGGCAGGTACAGTATTGGTCAGAACGAGAGGTGTCTAACGAAATATTGTCAAGGGGATAGAGCAAATGGAGGTTATGGGATAGTCAAGTGACCTTGCTCGAAAATGGGAAGCAGCTTGGTAAGTCCGAGGAAAAAGGCCCTATGACTAGACTTAAAGCTACAAGGAGAGTACAAGCAACAGACCAGTCATTCTAAAGAAATGAACAGTTCGTAGTTGTCCACGTAAAATGACACAAAACCCGGTTACCACTCATCCACCCTTCAGTCTCAACTTGCACTCTCTCCCCTTGGACTTCCTCTTTGGTTAAACTCGCATACATGCTGGAGGCAGGCACATGGTCAATAAATGTTATCTCGATGGGTTTTGTCTGAGAGCGAGATAGTTTGTGCTACTTGTACTAAGTTGATGGTGCCACTGGGCAGGTTTCGGGCGGATATCCACTGAGACAGCTCAAAGCGGTTTCCCAAACAGGCCACCCAAAGGTGCAATCTTTGCGACATGATAAAGTCGTGATAACCGAGTCCAAGGGGGATGCACAAACTCAACGTCTATACAGTGCAAATAGATGTGCGAAATTATTAAAAGCAGAAAAAATGACACAAAAGCAACTGCCAATTCAATGGTCAGGTTTGTTGCCCCTCATTCATGGCACTAATGCCAGGGAGACAGACTGACATGTGTCATCGGGGTTTGCACAATGGTGTCAAGTTAGTCCATTAGTCGAGTCTTGTGCGTAAGGTCTTTGAAATGAACTTTTAGGTGATCGACAGTTTACACATGACCTTTGTACATCAGAGAGAAACGGAGGCTATCCTGATGAATACTGGTTTATTCGATTTCCACGGTTTCCCGATTTCAACGAAATTTTCCACATTTTCCGAGATTCATGTATTTTCGTTCATTTTATTGTCCTTTTTTCGTGTCCTTTTTTTTCGTGTCCTTTCATTGTCTCCTTTATTCTCTTTTTTTTTGTCTGCTCGTATTTAATGTGCGTGCATAGAAACCCTTCACAATGTAATACCTCTCCAACTTCCGCAATAGTTGACCAAACCTTTTGTTTTTTGCTCCACTCCGCCGCCCCACCGCGCTCCTCTATCCATCTCTTTTCCAGCTCCAAAACTCCACTTTTACGCCCAGAAACCTCCCATTTCCCTTTTCCACAATCGAGGCATTTACTACGTCATAGGCTTTGCTTCTAAAGGAAAGAAATTTCCGCAAGTTAAAAAGTCTATTTCTGTTTTGGGCGGATAGGGCACCAGAGGAATGTACGTTGTTGCACGTGAACGGGAGGTGCCAGTGGGTCAATGTCACGTGAGGTGGTAATTTGATGGTACACAAACACGCTGAGTTTCTTTAACCGCCTAAATAACCGCCGAAGACCCACTTATATCGCTAGTACGGCTGACAGCCACTCTACACTGGCCCGATTGAGACAATTGAAAGTCTAAGCTGGGGGACATGCGTAAACCTTAATTGTATATCTCGGAGAGTCTGAAATGCCTCAGAATAGGGCCATATTTGTTTACGAGGGGAATAAGGGGGGGGTACGAGTAACTGAGGGGGGGAAAATATTGATGAACAAAAAGTTGGAAAAGAAAAAGAACAGAACGAAAATATAATACCGTTCATGCGGATACACGGCTTCTCCGTATTGCCAGCCCCCCTTATTACTCCGTCGTTGCTGTCTCCATCTTGCTAATGTCTATCGACCTTTGGCTTTCTCAGATACTCCACACTCTCGCGCTCCTTTTCTTTTTGCTTTTCAATATACCGCAGGTTAAAGTGATTGTGCTATGGATTTATAGTCCGGTTTTTCCTACACCAACAGACAACTAAGATAGCTACACAACTGCTACACAAAGAGAAAACAACAGTTGCGAACACTCAGCTACACAAACAATACCCACCATCAGCTCCATTCAGCTATTACACAAACACCTCCTTACAGCACAATTTCTCAACAGTACACAGAAACAATCCCAACTTGTTCAACAGCTAACATCCGCTTCAGTTGCAACTTCATGAACAGTTAACCATTCAACATATTTCACTCACTCACTCACCACTCACCATGACAGACAAGGTGATACAGTACTACGAGCATTACTACGACCGGTCTCGAGACCTGGAGGCTCTGGCAACGTACGTGGCCAACCACTACACCCACAACATGCCCATCATCATCGGCACTCTGTGCTGCATGCTGTTTGTGTGTTCCTACGTGCTCCACGACATTATCAACGAGAGCAAGGAGGTGGAGAGTGACGAAAAGGAGCTTCCTTTGCCTGTTGCGAAGCCTCGGCAGTCCTTGTTTAGAGAGTTCTCTTTTGACTCACACAAGGAGTACGATAATGACGAGGTGGATCCTCTAACGACTCTCGAGGAGCTTAAGGAAATGGAGGAGGAAAGGAGGAGGGAGAAGGCTAGGAAAGAGGAGGAGAAGAAGACGCTTGAGCTCAGTAAGACGGATAACACGCTGGAGCTTGGCAAAACAGACGACACATACCCTCTTCTGGACCCCGTACATTCCTTTAAACAGCCGTTTTGGACGGACAGCAGGGAACCGTGGGAGACGGACAAGTGGAAAGAGCCCCAGATTACTCTCCTTGAAGCCCTGGCTTAGTAATGCGCTGCACATAGCCGGAAGCGCCCGGCGGTTATTTATTATGCATTAATACAGCACGAGCTGCGCAGCAGTGAGTGAACAATACGAGTACAACACGAGCTGCGAAGCAGTGAGTGTAGACCAGTACGAGTTGTAACAATACGAACTGCGGAGCAGTGAGTATTGTCAGAAGAGTAGTATCTGTAGTTTGTACAAGTAGTACCAACCATATGAGCTGCGAAGCAGTGAGTATTGTCAGACAGGTAGTATCTGTAGTCCATACCGTTGAGTGGAGTACGGCATCATTCTATAGCTGTACCCATATGAGCTGTGCAGCAGTGAGTGTTGAGTGGAGTATCATCTTGAGTACTGGTACTTGTGTTGTGACTAGAGTATATATGTGCTGTAGCTAGTACATACCTCTAGTCCTCGGTATTAAGTGGACTATCATCAATGAGCTGCCTAGCTTTAAAGCAGTGAGTGTTGTAAGAGGGGAACAGGCTATTGTATCTGGAGTCTTTGCTGACTTTGCGGTAGTGACGCAAGTGTCCTTAGTGTCTCTGTCTCCAGTGTCTACGGTCAGTGGCATTGGCAGTCTGTATTTTCTACCTGTTCAGTATGGGTGTCAGAGGTGTCTGTAGCTCAAGTCGCCCTACCATGTCTAATATCTTTACGAGAATGTAACACCGGCTCTTGTGTGTACTATCTCTACTATCCTAGGTACCTCCACGGGTTCAGTGGTGTCTCTAGGATCTCTAGGATCTCTACGGTCTCGTGATATTACTGTGTCTAGTTACTCTACTTAGCTCAAGTATCTCTAGTTGCAAGCAGTCTTACCAAAGCAATACTTGTGTTCTATCTTCAATATTCCTGGTATTTGCAAAGGTATTTACTGTAGTGTCTGGTATTTGCTATCTCGACTGAAGTCCTCCTAGTGAGAACTTTAGCGTCATCTGGTATGCCCACTGTTCACTTCTACAGCTCCTCCTCATCACCTCACCTGCTCATTACTTTTCCACTTTCAGTAATCTTCCCTACCTGTACCTTGCTCAGGCAGTAGCAAGTGGGCAGGTGGAGGAGAAGTAGATGGTCTTCATAATCGGACGTTGGGTGAAAAGTATGGAAGATATTGGTACCATTGTAATCCCCTCAATCGGGCGGTCATTCTGATCCAATTTACATCCCTCCACCACCTCTACTCGTCTCAATGTTCACCCTTACTCTCTCTCAGACCTCTACCTTCACTATCCAAAGCCACGAACCACCACCGAACTTTTAGCAAGGCTTGCTACGGCTATCTTTAGCAACCGCGTACTCTCTCCAGACCGTTAGAACCCTGACAGCCCTTCAAAGTCAGGCATAGATGTCGATCGACATGGATACGAGCAACCGCATGTCGATTTGATTTAGCAAGGATTAAAAGGAAAAGGAAAGGGAAAAAAAAAGAAAAAACCGGGAAATAAAGGAACCGAAAATTAAGCCAAAATATACAAAAAGCGGGATTATTCAAACTATCGACCTGCCAACAGAACAATTATCTACTACCCCATAAAATCACCTGATATTCACCCCTATCTGCTCAGCCTCGAATTCAACAGATTTCAAGTCCAACAGAAAGATATTATTGACAAGACCTGGAGAATTATCCACACTGTGCATTATTATCGCGATATTATAGCCCCTGCTTAAAAGTTGTGCGACGAAAGTGCCAAAAGAATAGTTGCTTAGTATGCTGAGCGGTGTGATTAGTAATCAGGGCCGTGTATTATGTAATAACCTTGAATGATAAAATAGTAGTGGTGCTTAGTAATCAGCTTAATAAGCAAATGGCTGGAATATCACCTTCTCCCAGTCTACAACCAGATTTCGACCTCTGTTTCATCCAAACCATGCTGTATTTCTGCTCTAGTATACAATATATAAATAACTATTCTATCTGGCGGAGAATTGGACTGTGTTAGTTTGATTGAAGTTGTGAGGCGTTTATGTTGGTGGTTTTGCTATTCTAGAGATGCATCTAGAATGTGGTGTGTGAAACGCTAGTGTCTTAAATCAATGATAGATCAAGTGGTGAAGTGTGACGTCAAGTAAGGCGTTTGTCAGACTTGGACTGAGTAAATCAGACAATCAGACTTGGTGAACAAGGCGGTAAGTCAGATAGTCAGTCAGACACAAGACCAGGCAATGAATCAGAATGAATCAGACAAGAGAATCAGACATTGCCAGGCATAATCATCAGAAACAAACATTAGACAATGGTGCTGTTCTTCGATCAGATGCACAGCATGAACTTGACAAACAAGATTAGGGCATCATGTCTGAAAATGAGCATCTGAATGATTAGACAGGAGAGGTCAATCAGGAATCATTCTCCTAGAAGTAGTCAATCATGTGATCTCAGCCCCTTGATCAACCCAGGATGTTATAGATCATGTGATGGATTATGATCAACTGAAGATGGAATCAGCATCAAAGATAGAAGTTTCTTCAAACGAAGTTCCACCTTTATCTGATTATCAAACTCCTGTAGCTTAATCTCTTCCTAACTGTCCATCTCATGACTTGATGCCTATCTTTTTAAGGCACCCTTTGAAGCTCATCCAGCTCCCTGTCGTTTGTCTGTCGTCACCTGCTGTTGTCGTCACCTGTCGCTATCGTCACCTGTCGCTACCGTCCACGTGAAATCCTCTCGTCATCACCTTCCTCTTATTGTCGCCACATGGTATCTCCCTTGTCTCTCGCATCAGCTTCCCCTCAGCAACACCACGTATGTCGTGAGTAACACAAACACACAAACACCCTCATTTTTTCCCCTCTTCTACTCACCAGTGTAGTTGGCCCGCTCCTTGTAGAGTACTCGGTGACCGCACTCCTTGCATCGCACCGGATCGTTTCGCTGAAGCACCACCTTGGACGAGCAGTTGGCACACAGGTACTTGACGGCGTACGACTTGTTGTTGGCCACGCCGGAGGCCGAGGCAGACAGGTTCTGCGAGTCCAGCGAGGGCGAAAACGATTCCTTGTTCATGATGCCGTGTGTGTGTTGTGACGATAAAACTGAAGAAGACTGATGGCGAAAATTCCTGCATCTGCATCAAAAAGTTTAAATGTTTTGCTAGAGAAACGTTGTTAGTAAGCAGGAGGGGGGGTGGTGAATAATGAGTCGTAGAGTGGAAGTTGGAGGGAAAGAAATGTGCCAAAACGTCAGGGTGGTGTTAATTGTTGAATTTGACGGCCTTGTTTTGATTATATAAGCAAATATTGGCATGTTTGGAGACTCTTGGTTGGGAGTGGTATATTGAGTGTTGATAGGGATTGTGAGTGGGAAATGGGTGGAATTTCAGAAGCTCCAAAAGTCGAATTTTTGAAGGGAAAAATGGAAACAAAAGTTGGCAGTATTGCAAATAGGTCACTAATAATTCAGTGGTTTACTCTTCTCTCATTTTTCTTTCATGATGGCACTCCTTTGAAGACCCATCTTTTCTCTCTTAGGTTTGAGAGTGGTGAAATAATGAAGGAGAACCGTTTGTGGAGTGTCTATGAAAGTTGTATCATGAGACCTTCAAAAGTTGTGCTTTAGAAGCGTAGGAATACTCTTCGAGCTTTCTAAGAGTTCAGAAATTGGTTTTCGAGTCTTTCTAGACATCATCTGCCAGTTCTAGCCGGTATGACTGTTCCTATTGTTAGCCCATAAGTTAAGGTTTCCAAATCGTAAGAATATTTTTGGGACCCGTTTTTGGAGTGCTTCTGAGTTCAACCTCCAACGTTTGACGATGTTGATGATGAAGTGACAACTTGAGGATCCTAACGTCACCATACAGCTATAGAAGTAAGCTGATGAAGATACAGTACACTGATACAAGTGATGGTAAATATTCATATTCATCTATTAGGAACCATGCCTGTTCGGTACGGATACTCAGATGACCTCTCCACTGCAGATTATGAAGGTGATAAGTCGTCCAAGTCAGTAGCCATGAGTTGCTAAAGCTTACTAACAGTCACATACGTCGTGATTATAGGGACATCTAGTCACAAAGCTGGAAAAAATAGGCTCAAAGGAGACATACAGCTCAGAGACTACGAGCAGTGCTGCATCCAACTTACCGGTTTTGTACTGGTACCAAAGTGTTTGGCCAGAATACCCAGACGTTCACCAGTCACTTCCAGCCTATCAGCTTCTCTGTTTCGATTGAACCTTGTACAAGGTATACCAGTCCGTGGGCAAGTACAAGTACTTGTACCAGCTGATCCACTTGCCAATGACAACAATCTGCTGAGGATGCTCTTTGGGCACCATATGCAACTGCTGGTTGGAAGATGGGCGCCATGGAAGCATACATGGTGCTTCACTAAGTGGCTTGCTACAAGTATAAAGCTCAATAAGAATGGGTGAAGAAAGCATGAGAAACATGACTATCGATGTCTTTCAGAACATTCCGAGGTTCAGGATGCCATAAGCTAGACTAGTTGGAGCTTTTTGTGCTAAAAGAAATGTACACTCTCGTTGAGATCTTTGATCTAGAGCATGGGAAGATGAAGGCATTGAAAGGTCTGTTCTCAGTTGTACTATCGTTTGTCAGCTCATCATGAGTTGACATGAGGCAAAACAGCAACTAGATATTCTGAACACCTAGAGCTCCTCAAGGATAAAAAATATCAAGAATAGGGCATCACAATCGCTATACTCTACGTGTAATTACTACGTTTTGTTTTAGTTACAAAATATCCATTAAATAAATTAGCCGTCATCATGTTTTAGTTAACACTTGCAAGACTCGCAAGAACACTTGGAGCAAGAGCAGGAGTTGGTGGGCTTGTCAGCTGGCTTGGAGCAGCAGCAGTTGTTGACGAGATTGTGCTTGGAAAAGGTCTTGGACTTGTGCTTGCCCTGGATGAGAGAAGCTCCAAAAAGTGCGCTAGTGAATTCCATTGTAGGGGTGTGTGTGTGTGTTGGTAGGTGTTTGTGTGTGTGTTTGTGTGTGTGTAGATGATAATGATGAAAAGTAGGACTCTTGACCCCTATTTATACCGCTCTTGAACTTTTCCACAAAGTTCCAAGATCTGATAAAGTTGTATTCAGCCGTAGCACAATGCACGCTTCTGCATAACAAACGGCACTAATCTCGCAAACTATGAGGTTGACAAAGAAAGAGGCGCGGCTGTAGCATAACCATCTCATCCGAAAAACCGGTTTAACAATGTCTTTGTATGAGAAGAGTATGAGAAGACGAAGAATGTTTTGTCAAAGGATCTTATTGAAGAGAAGTACAAGTACGATACCGGTAGCAACAAACTAGCAATGCTGAGGAACAGATACGTGATTCAAAGTGGTAGCTGCTCCATTTTCGCCACATCTTCCTTCTCCATCATTCTAAATCAGTTCGTAGATCTTCCTCTCACATTCCATCGGAGTCCGATGTAGCTAATCTGACTCATTTAGCACTAAAGTCGGAGTCCGAAAGCTAAAAATACACACTATGCTCGCCACTCTTATCAGATCTTCCAAATTCCTCCTACAATTCCTTTGTTAGACCCCTTTTTCTCTTCCTCCATATTCGAGCGGTTTATGCTGCTAAGGTTCAAGATTGTATGCAAGGTGCGAGATTATCGCTGCGGCTGAAAACCAACAACCTTATATCCGGATTTCTAATCAGATGGCGGAATGTACTCGAAAAAAGGAGGAAAAAAAGGGGAACATAAATAGTACCAAAATTCCGGTCATTTTCATTATCAAACACATACACACACACACTCACAAGAGACACACATCTCTCTCTCTCACACACTCACACAATGGAATTCGCATCTACTTTCTTCGGAGCCTCTCTCATCTCCAACTCTACCAAGTCTGTCAACAAGCACAACTTGGTCAACAACTGTTGCTGTTCTACCAAGACCAACACGCCTTCCACTTGTGCCTGCTCAAAGTGCGGATGCAGCACTTGTAAGTGCTAATTATGTAATTTGATTTATTGACTTATTAAAAGTTTTACAAAAAAGAGATCTGCTCGTATTCTTATACAACTATGGTATAGTACCGGTACACGTATAGTACACATAGTACTGAACACTTGTATCCAATGGAAGATATCCAGTAGTAGTATTTATGAATCTGACAAGCTTTTGGAGGACGTAAGACATTGTCCCACCACTCGTCAGTTGTGCCACTAGATAATGCACATCTCACGTACAACGGCAAGACAAAGTATTCAGAGTTATACAGACACTTGTACAAACCTATTGATAGAGACCATTCCATCGACTCAACAAACCACACAGTCTACATGATCTCAAACAAACCAACATGGACACGAGTTCTGAATCCACTGCCAAGTGCCTGTTCAAAGTGCAGACAGATTTCTAACATATCTTACCTCTTGCTCGTGCACCAAGTCTTGGAACTCCTACATTTCCCCTAACAACATCTCTGGAGGCTCGATCAATCAGCCAAGGTTGACGGTGCTGGCATTCAGGCTTGTAATGTATCGTCAGGGTTAGTCAGGGTTGTGGACTTGTGCCATAAAGTACCCGGAATTTAAGCTATAGACAGAAAATGGTGCCATAAACTACGGACAAATTAAGCTATAACCAAGATTATGCCATAAAGTACCGGGAAAATAAGCTATAGCCACAAACAAGCCCCATAAAGTACCTGGAATTTAAGCTATAGACCCAAAGCGGTGCCTTAAAGTGTGATGTATTCACTATGAACTGAAAGCTGTCAGAAGCAGCTGCAACAAAGGGACAGTTCCAAGTAGTGAACATACACGAACCGTGGTACAGTAGGAACACATACTCGTGTTGCTATGTGTAGTAGCTCTTAAGTATGAGCTGACTCAGAAGTGGAAGCACCAGTACAGCTGTATAGGGTGATACGGCGTGATTACGTGATGATGTTTTCCCGTTAATGTTCTTCTGATAACGTGATATGATGCCCAAGTCGTCAGATTATTGATATACAGCTTCAATATGTTGGACTGTTGTCATTGAAGTCCAACAAAATACAGTCACTATCAAACGTAGAAGGCAAACTCTTTAGACAACCACCTAGTCTCATATGTTCTTACATCTACTCACACCTCTTCAGTAGAATACAATATATACCAAATAAAACTACATGCACGTGGCCACAAAGAGTGCGGTGGCCACCCCCAATTCCCCAACTCCCCAATCCTCCCCTCCTTCTCTATTTCTCCTGGTTGTTGCAAAAGTCGATAAACTTCTTCTTGTGCAGGACACCGACAAACTGGCCGTCTTCAACAACACAGATCTGCCTTACTCCGAGCTTGGAAAACATCATTTGCACGAGCGTCAGTGGAGAGTGCACGTCCAGAGCCAACGGGGCTCGATCCACAAACTGCGTCAGATCAGTCGCCTCAAACGGCAACAGTCCGTCTTCACAGGCGCTTGAATTGGACGACTCCTCCGGGTCAGTCTCACACGTTTCCCTTGCCTTCACTCCAACATAGTAGTGGTGGAACTTGGTGATGTCCACGTCCTTGACTGACACCGTGCACACAATGGAGTCCAGGGAAGACGGAGGCACCACAGCTGGAGGAACAGTAGGAGGAACAGGCAGACTGAGCTTCAAGCCTGTCGTCTCGTTTGGCGGCGGAGAGCCAGGAGACGGTTCCCCTCCTTCAGCTACAACTACACCAGCCACTTCCTCGTACCACTGGCTGATTCTGTCCAGAGCCACCTCCAGCTCTAGGGCAGGCAACAGTCCAACAACATTGTCCTTGCGAACCAGCGGAATCGAGCCGTCAATGCCGTTGCGCACCTGCACCTGGGCCAGCATCTCCTTCAGCTGGCCCACAGTCACCTTGGCACTTCCGTCCTCGTCTCCCTCGTCCATATCGATGCACAGCTTTCTGGGAAAGTGGGAAACAAGGTCAGCGAGCGAGGAGTCAAACGCCAGCGTCTTCCGGTTGTCCAGGAACGGGTAGTCGTTCTTCTTGATCTGCAGCTCGTACACAGACTTGGGCTCGATCAGATTGGCGACCCAGTTGGCAACGAGAATGGCAATGGAAAAGGGAAGAACGTAGTCCAGGGACCCGGTGAGCTCGAACAGGATGACTGCCAGAGTCACATTCATCCGCGTCACGCCGGCCATGAACGCTCCTGCTCCAATCATCGCATAAGTGCCGGGAGTAATGCACTGAAGAGCTCCTCCAGGACACGTAGCGAGTGTGCCGAGGAAGGGGGTGGTCAGGAGAGACAAAACCCCGCTTTGCTTCTCGTTCAGCATCTGGTGGTAGAGAAGTTGTGTGCCAAGACCCAGAACACGTCCAAACAAAGCGCCAATGATCATGGAAGGGACATAGATACCTGCAGGTACTTTAATGCCAAAAGTGATACACGTGAGGAAGATTTTGAGCACCAAAACCCAGGAGAGAGCTTTAGCCACCCCGGGAATCTCACTGATAGAAGTGGGACACAGTTTGCTGAGATCTGGATTGTCAGGGTCACAGGGAGATGCAAGCTGGAAGAGAAGTTCAGCGACTGATTGACGAGTAAAGGGACTGGAAAAGGATGTGAGACCGGTGATCAGCGTCACTACCAGAACTTCAATCGTATGGTGGCCAAAGAAAATCTTGCCGGGAGCTCTGACTTTTTGAGGCCACCAGGCGCTAAACTTGCAGAATAGAGCGCCAAAAATACCTCCACAGATGCCCAAGATGATAAAGACGAGAATCTCCGGAGAATGCCAGTCCTGTGTGTACTTTACCTCAAACAGAACAATCTTGCCCGTCTTGTAGGGGTCCAGCAGTTTCAGAAAAAGGGCAGACGTCATGGCACAGAAAAAGACACGGAAGAGCTGTGCAGGCATGAACATGTAGGAAACCTCTTCTAGGGAGAACAGGACACCACCCAGGGGAGATCCAAACGCTAGAGCTACACCTGCAGACGCAGCAGCAGCCAGAATCTGTCGTCTTCGCAAATCGTTATGGGAAAACTTTGTGAACAAACGGCAAGCAATGTTTCCCACACAAGTAGCTAGATGGACGTAAGGGCCTTCTTTTCCAAGACACAGACCGGAAGAAACAGCCAGAACAAGACCCACAGACTTGTAGACGAGCGTGTGGGTGCCTAGGAAACGTCGGATGACGAAACCGGACAGAATCGTCTTCACTTCAGCCACTCCACTGCCGTAAGCAGTATAAAAGACTCTCGGTTTGTTGTCTTTGAGGGAAATCGGTGAAGAAGTCTTTGTTCTGAGAGTCAGTCTCACTGCTAGAAACGCCAAAAGCAGCATGATGGAAAGATAGGCCAGAAAGTTGATATGGTGGGCATTCAGGAACGGCAAAAAGTGTTCCGCACTGGCCAAATTACTCCACAGCATCCATTCGCCCTTACACTCGCCTCTGGGACTCAGCCAGGACGAAGAGCAGTATCCGAATTTGAAATCAAACAGCGTCTCTTCCACTCTATCGATTGAGTAAGCGATCAGAGCAAAAGAAGCCGCAATCACCGAAATCAAAATCCAGTCTTGGAGGGAATCGAACGAACGAATAAGACGGCCTCTGAAACCCGGAATCGACTGGATATACTTGACTCTTGACGAGTCGTTGATGGTATCCCTAACCCAGTCGACAGTGGTGAAATCGTCGTAAAACCGTCGTTCCGGACCGGTCTCCGACATCATCGACTGGATGCCGACACGTGACTGCATGAACTGCGAGGCTTTGTGCACGATTCCGTGGCCAGACGGTAACTTGAGGGTAGGAGGGTTAGGGAACTCTACCGATCCGTACCCAAATGTCTGGCCTCCATAATCGCTCTGCGACATTAAAGGCTGCGTGTCTGCATCTCCCCACAACATGCGAGTGTCGTCACAGTCGCTGTCTTCGTTGTCGGTGAAGTAGGACGACTGTTTTCGCTGGATCTTGGGCGATCTGAGCGAAAAGTTGCCGAGGTGGAACCGGGAAGCAAGTCGTTTTGTGCCACTACTAACTGCTCGTAACGAGTTGTGTTGATGGTGGTTTTTTGACTTGAGAACCGGACTCTGAGGTTGAGACTGTGTTTGTGGCTGTTTCAGTTGAGCTCTGGTACTTGGACGTCGTTTTCGTTTCACTGACCCTGTCGTGGAACCATCTTCCGAGTCGTTTGTGTCATTACTTTCCCAGTTGGAAGTACTTGTGGTCACTGTCTGTTCGCTTTGAAACCGTCGAAACAGCGGTTTTTTGATCTTGTTGAGCCGCGGATTCTGCGGTCTGGAATCCGAATCTGTCACGTCCGAGTCGTGGTGGTCCGTCAGATGCGTTTCGCTGTCCATTTTGCGGTGAAATGAGTGTAATAAGTGCTGCTGAAGCTGAGGAGGACAGGTTTGATTAGGCAAAAGTCAGATGTCCAGGGGCGTTAAAGATAACTTTATGCACCTCAAATGTTGATAGAGGGAGGGAGGGTAAAAGGAAGATGCCGAATGAGAAATTGAGGACAGGACGAGATGAGTAAATGGAAGAATTGCCAAAGATTGAATGAACTAAGTCACACAAGCCACTAAACCACACCTCTTCTCCTTAGCTACGCATCATCTGACAGACTAACAGAACCCTAACGGCTTAGATGTAACGTAAACAACGAGACCAAGGCGTATTATCTGGGGAACCAGACATGCTGCAGAAAAGGGGGAAATGCAGGGGCTATAAGGAGAGGCAACTAATATGCCTGGCTTAGTCATCTTGAATATTTAGTCAATCAACGCCTCTCAAAATCACACCCCTCCTCCTTCCAATGACGTCATGTTTACAAACTATAACACTGATAAGCCATTGTGTGGGGAACTAGCGTGAGGTTTGATAGGTGAGGAATGAGTGGAATGTGGATGACGTGAGTGATGCACATAAACACAAGTCACGTGATAAGAAGAGGTCCTTATTGAGATCCAGCTATTTGAACACAAGCAACGTGTCTTCATGAGTACCTAGTAGTGGTATGCTCTTCGCTCATATACTTTCCCTGTCTCAGACTATTTTAGAACGCGATCAAGGAGTCCAAAAGGTGGAGAAGGGGTTAAGGAAATTGCGAGAGAAAATTATGAACAAGTGATGCTAAAGTGATGCAAAAATTATTCACAATCTGGGGAAGCAAAATTGGTGGTAATTTGTCTACAATACAAGTACGCGTAGTTGGATAGATGTAGCAGATACCAGTTTATCGTGTCTTTGGTGGCTGCTGTCGATCACATCATAGGTGGTTCAGATTGTTTACTTCTGGAGATTAAATTGATAGGAAGATTAAAACCGCAATAGAGGTCGGATGGGGAAGTGAAACATACCGGGATGGTCGCACAGACAGGGCCTGCACGGGGATGTACTTATTTTGACCCTGTGACCTGTATTACGGGACTTGGATGGTTTTGGAGATTGGGGGTGTGAGGGAACGGAAGAGGGTGATAAAGAAGGAGTTATGAGAGGAACGTTTGACAGGGGACTTATGGGGGCATTAAGGGGTTGGTAAGATTGTAGTTTGTATTTATCTATTATTGCACGTGCTCTACTGAGTGGTTTTAGAAGGGTTGTATCTACTTAGCTATGCTAACTAACCTTGCATATTGTAGTGGAGGTTTTGTAAAGATAATTTTCAAAGATTGAAAACAAGGTCTAAAAGTGGAGTGACTCCAGAAATGTAAGTCTTCGCAGTTCTCTTAGAGCATTAAGCAGATAATTACACTGTTTGTGAATATATAGTCCTGCCAGATCTCACGTTTACGACAATACAACCCATTTCACAAAAGTAGCCATATAACGCAGTTGAGTGTCCAAAATTAGACTCTCATTCTACATAATGTCTATATATACCACTTTGAACACCTCCTCACCCTCCACCTCCGCTCACTCTCTCTCAAATCGCCAAAAACCAATTTCTGCTTACATAAGCAGTGATACGATGGTAGTGGCCACATTCTCCTCGTCTGGAACCGTCGGTTGTGTAGTGTAGTGGTCATCACGTCAGATTTTGATTGCTGCAATTAACTTTCTGAGAACCCCAGTTCGAACCCGGGCACGACCTTCTTTTTTTCTCATATTGCGAGTATGAATTTTTGCAAAAAACTAAATGAAGTCAATGAAGGGCGCTTGGAGAGCTCTAAATTTTTTTTTTTGAACCAATATACCCACTACCTGAGCTGTTTTACGTCATTTGTGAATTAGCATGATGTTGACTTTCAAAGACTGTCTCTCTGTCTTGATGAAGAGGTGAAACCTATATAGAGACTCAGGATGGGATTAACTACATCTTTAATTGATAAGATATACTCTCAGAATGTTTACCCCCTTGTTATTATTCGAATTAATGCCCCATCAAGTCTACAAGCACCACCATACCCTGCTAGTCTCCTCACTCAAACATCCAAATCAATAACTGTCAATCTATTCTTTTTGTGTATCCTCATACGAGATACCGTTTCTTATGTATGTCATCTAAGAGGTCTAAGACTTCATCAAATGATATGATGACGTTTACCTCAACTAAGTCCTATCCAAGTGAACATCCAACTGGACATCAAAGTGATCACCTCAGGAGTTCAAAGCCCAAAGTTCTCAAACCCACACTGACTATGCTGCACAGATCTTCAAATACTCCTCGAACTTGTCTTTGCTCAACCCCTCAGAGAATTATAATGCTCTCCAAGCCCGTAGCTATGCTTATAATAAACCAATTTCAGCTCCTCTTTGCTGCCCTCCTCGTTCACTCGATGGACAGGACGTCCGCTCATGAGCACAGAAATAGGACAATCATACACTCTAGCAAGCGCCAGAATCTCCAAATCTCCACCCCAAATCGCCGTCTCCTCCAGCTCCTTTGTGTACGAGTCCACATCTTTAATAGACATGGTCGCCTCGTCGAACAGAAACGGAATATAACTGTTTCTGTCTCGTCTGATTTCAGCAGCACATTTAGTTCTCAGCGTCTGAACGTCAACATCCACCTCATGTCGAACAGCCAGCTGGTCAGCAATGGACGAATACAGACAATGGCCGTCCGGAACAATATCATGGACAGTGGTTCCGTTCAGCTTCGTCAACGAATCAATGTTTTCCATCTCAATCTTTCTCAGATCAGGCTGCAGAGCTGCCTCTGACAAAGCCTCCTGTCTGATAGCTTCCTGCTCTGCGGCTTTTCGAGCAGCCCGCTCCTTCTGCCGGTTCTTCTTGGGCTTGGGACCCGAGGAAACCTGACTTCCCTGAGGTTCGGCAGCTACAGGACCCTTCTTTTTCTTGCTGGAAGCCTCCTCCTGCTCTTTGGCTAATTCAAGCTGAGCAAGCAGTTTTTCAGGCGAAAACTCGGCTTCCTCATCTTCCTCGGTAGCGTCTGCTGATGCCTCAGGCTTGGAATCACCTGATCCTCCGTTATTCAGCTCATCAATCTCCTTCTGATGACGTTCCTTGAGTTCTCGCTCTTTGTCTTCACACTGCTTCGTCACCTCCTTCTTCTTCTTCTTGTCGCCCGAGACTTGCTTTTTGAGGGTGGTGAGTTCGCCAGCAAGGTCCTTCTTTTCCTTTCTGTGTCGTGCAAGTAGTTCTTCCATGGTGTTAGTGGTGGTGATGAAGAGATGGAGAAGGTGGTTGACATACTTCTATGCATGTCAGAACTTTATGCGAGTTGAGGTAAGAGGTCGAAAAAAAGAAAGGTACTGGGTCACGTGACTTGAAAATGGTACTAAGAAGAGTCACGTGATAAAGGATGTGACTCCTTCAACAGTTTTTCAAATCGACCGAGTACTTAGGTCACGAGAAGAAAATCTCTTGAGAACTCTACTGATTGGACTGTCTCGTTGACACACGTGCTGTGCGTTAAAAAGGGAGTGTAGTTGGGAGTTGTTGAAGAAGAAAAGAGAGCTTGAGTAAAATGGGAGTGGAGGTTAAGTAACGAAAGAGCAACATCAGGATTACTGTACGTTGTAGGGCTCATATGGTAGTTACCAGGGAGTAGCAGAGATCGCAGAAGTTCATTTTCAGCGGGATTTGATGAACATAGAGATTACCCTCTCTCAAACTGAGTCCTATTACTGTAGCTGACAGTGTAGTACCTTCATCTTCGGTATACTCCAAACACTATAAGACTGTGATTCCAGTACTAATGAGCCATCTCATAAAGTTGTTATGGCTATATACATATTTACCGCCTAATCGGCTAGACCGCAGACAAACCCTTATCAATGGTCAACACCGAACCCGTCTGCTCTTCTGAAGCTGCCAGATACAACACAGCATCAGCCACTGACTCAGCAGACACGTAATTTTCCTTGCCCACACCTTGCAAAGGCGACACAAAACCGTTCTGAACAGTCACATTTTGAGTCATGTCTGTTTCCACCAATCCAGGACACACACAGTTGACTCTGATTCCTCTGGCTCCTACTTCAACAGCCAGAGCCTTGGTGAAGCCCACAAGACCTGCTTTTGCGGCACTATACACCGTAGATCCGCCTGTAAGGCCACGTAGTCCCAAAACCGAAGAAATGTTGACTATACATCCCGATTTGCGTTTCATCCAGGGTCGCATGGCATACTGGCTCATTTTGATTGCTCCTGTGAGATTGGTGGAAATGATGTCGTCCACGTTCTTTGTGGTCATGAGGAGCGACGTTTGTGTGATTCCAGCACAGTTTACCAGCAAATCCACAGACTTGAAGTCGATATCTGGCTGAGAAGATGCAGAAGCAATATCGTAAGATATCGAGCTGTGTTCAAGCTGTGACGAATCTTTCTGGTTCTGTGTAGCACCCATAACCCTGGGAAGCTCTCCAAGTGCCTTTTGGAGCTTCTGCTCGTCTCTGGCAAGCAGGATCACTCGAACTCCGTTGGTTGCGAGCTTCTTGGCAATAACCAGCCCGATTCCTCCCGATCCGCCGGTGATCAGGGCGGTTTTCCCCGTCAGCGATGATGTGCTGATCGAGTACTGTCTAATGAGGGGGTTTGCCGCTCGATTGAGGGTTAGTAAGGGTCTGAACATGTGTGGTTGTGAGGAAGAGAGTGGTGAAATGGAAGAGGTTGAAGTAAGATGCATTTTGGAGTAAGGTTTATGGGGTATATACTGGGGAAGATGGGGGTGTCGTTTACTGGGGATTTTTGTGTGGCACTAGTATTAGGAAAAGCTACCAATGAATTAATAAAGGCGTCATTACTGGATCAAACTCTTTCTATTCTTGCTTTGGCACACAAATAATGCAAGCAACAGACACCTCCTTTCCTCCATTTAAGTCAACTAATTTACTTGAAGGCAACTCCCAATTGGGGAGAAAACGTGTTGATTACTTGAAAATTGTATGACACCTGTGCTATAAGAAGGGTTCGATGACGTTTTTAAGGCATCTTTATCTGATCTAACGCTTTTAATTAGTTCTTTGCCACACAAATAATGCCAGTAATTGACACACTGTTTTCCTCTTCCAGGTTAACTACAGTATTTGGGGAAGATGGGGGCATCATTCTCTGGAGATATTTATAGGGCACCCATACTTGGAAAGGCCACCAATGACATTAAAAAGCATTACTATTAGATCTGATACTTCCCCTTCTACCATTGCCACACAAATAATGCCACTAATTGACACCTCTTACCCTCCTTCAAGGTCAACTAAATTACTTGACCACAACTCCCAACTGAACCTTGGTGGCATAGGAGGAGATAACAGGACTGATTAAAAGGTGAAGAAATGATGGTACAAACACAAGGAGCTGGAATTCATCAGTTTGACATCAAACAGTCAGTTTCTCCGTTTCCATTTAATTCTTACATAATCAGACCTCTTTGTGTCCCCTTATTTAAACTCACCTCTGTTTTGTGTCCTTGCCTTAATTTACTTAACCTGCATACTCCCTCCCTCCTCATGATCCGCACCAACTTGTCGAAAACCTGGTTTGCGTCTTCTCGCCTGATTCGGATCGCCACGTCGCCACTATTGATACCCGCCCGAATGATCATCAGCGGCACCTTCATGTACCCCTTCATGGGGATCTACTACTTTTTCACCCACCCCATTCTGTGGGCCTATCTGTTCACCATCTTTTTGCCGCAGATAGTGCTGACCATGGTGGTGTTCTTCTTCATGTACCTCTTCTTCTACCCGATTTCGGCGGCCTTTGCGTTCCTGTTCAACGGACCCACGGGTCTGTTCACTGCTTGGATTGCGCTACTACAGCAGTCCACTGTGATTGCTGGCATCCTAGGAGATATGTTCCTGTTGCCAACTCCAATGAAGATGTTGTTTGACAGTGTGAGTATACAGAAGTGACGAGGAGGATGTGATACCGAAGAGGATGTGATATCAGTGATGTCTTGGGGGTTGTAATACAGCTCATCAGTGACATTGCAACTTCGAAGTAACAGGAGACGAAGAGCTTGGTTTAACCGCATATTGAGTCTGAATCAGATCCTGTTCATAAACATGAGATTCTTAGGATATCTGATGTTGGATGTGCGTCTTCCTTCAAATGGCATATTAGACATCAGGTACTCCGAATCATGCGATACCTCTGGATTCTTCTTCCATGACTCATTTTACACCTCAGATACCTTTGATACCTCTCAGATACCTTTCAGATACTGTACCTTTCAGATGTCTCTCAGATACCTTTCAGAAACCTGTCAGATACGATTTGATACTTGTCAGACATCTCTCAGATAACTTTCAGATACCCCCCGAATACCATTTGATACCTCTCTGATACCATGGCTAGCCTCTTCATACCCCCCACTAACTCAGATCATGTCCCGTGAAGGACTGGACGACATTGTCGTTGCAGGCAAACAAAAGCGACCTAAGCCCGTGCCTCCACCTCAAACCAGAGTCAAGGTGCTCCTCAAACACCTGCCTCTCACTCTGGTGTTTCCCACGTGGCTGGTTCGACTCACAGTCACCGTTCTTTTGCATTTCATTCCCATCATCGGTCCGTTTGTGGCTATCCTTGTGAACGCCCCTCGACGAGGACGAAACGCTCACGCTCGGTACTTTGAGCTCAAGATGATGCCCAAGGCCGACGTGGAGCAGTTTACACGGGTGAGACGGGGCCAGTACCTTGGATTTGGTATGGTTGCCGGTGCCCTAGAGTCCATTCCCTTCCTTGGACTCCTTTTTGCGTTCACCAACTGCACTGGTGGCGCTCTGTGGGCCGTAGCCATTGAGAGACGAATGCGAGATACTGCGCGGCCTTCTCTCAACAATGCGCGTGCTCGGGCTCAGCAGATGATGATTGGGTAGTTGATGCGAGATTGCTGGATGCTTGTCACATAATTAATTTATTGCTTTAGATGAGAGGGGAGGGGAGTGTGCTCTTCGGAGTACTTAGCACACTGGGTGGCATTGTAGATCTAATGACTTATTGGATGCAGGTGTTTCTATGATGTAGGCGATATACTTGCAATTGGCCGTTTCATATCTTTGACTAAGAGTGCAGTGTAAACATCAATGCGCTAGCTAGAGATGTACTCTGACCTAACTGCAGTGTCGTAGAAGTGCACCATGAGGATTGTTGATATCTAGTTGAAATTGAATCAATTGAGATTATTCACACCTCAGTCTATGGTGCTCTTTCTGCTGTTTGTTTCAATTCTTTGTATGAGCCACAGTATGACTTCTAGTCTCTCCCACTGGTGCCATCACATCCGGATAAATCAGTTAACGCCTTCTCATCCCACGGGCAGCTAATGTGACACTAAGTTCTGAGAGTATTATCTGATGATCTATAGCTTTGATCGGCCCGTGAAAGAAGAAGGAAGACACGAGTGAACTTGTCTGACGATGAAACCAATTAGGAGGAGTGATAGTAAGAAAAAATCGTTTCTGAGATGATAGAATCAAAGTCAATTGAGCTCTGAGAGCTACTGAGAAGATGTCCCACAAGTCACTGATCAACTAACCTCAGCTGTTCCTCTATCGTCCAATATATGCACCTCCACCGTGATATGCCAATGTGTTGTACCTGCACTGTTTCACACGTGCAAACTTCCAGCTCCGTGATTCACCCTCTGCTCCCAATTGTGTCTAAATCTCTCGAGCCATGTCTCACGGACATAAAAGATTGATCTGATAATTCTGAGTTTGAGCTTGAGTTAATTAGGTGGTGGGAAGTGAGTCAGAAAGAGGTGTTAATCATCAACGAGCAGACTAATAAATGAAATAAAGACTAATATGTATACCAGAGGCAGATAAATATCTTTCTAATGGAGCCTCTTCAAAGTACAAATTGATGTTTCCTCATTTCCCCCTCCTTCTTCCATCTGATAACAACGCCAAGAGATGAAATAGATTAGTTTGCATAGAGGTTAACCGTGAGGCACTAACAGACAAAGAACCTAACGATTGACAAATTAGTCCGAAAACGGACGCCAGAACTCAATTGGCCTAGAAAGGTCATGTTGTCACATTGTTTGATCTCAATTGGTCTATATAAAGCACATAGTAGTCCTTCTCATAACATACAACTTCCACCCTCTCCTTTGCGATGAAATTCTCCACCCTCATCACCTCCTCTTTGGTTTCCCTCGTTCTGGCCCAAAACTCTACCGCTCACAACGGCACAGTCCCCAGTGAGAACTCCAAAACCACCATTGTAGTCACCAATGACGACTCTTGGGCTTCAGCCAACATTCGTGCTTTCTACAACGAACTGAAGAAAGAAGGATACAACGTGTTCATGTTTGCTCCTGCTCTCCAGCAGTCAGGCACCGGAGGAACCTTCAACCTGCCTAAAAACGCTACTCTTGCCAAAGGAGCCGAGTGGTTGTCTGCTCCTGTTGGAGCTCCTTCTTGGGGTCGAGATGAACAAGATGACCACATCTGGTACTTTGACGGCACTCCTGGAGCAGCCATCTCGTTTGGATTCGACTACGCACTGCCGAAATTCCACCCCAACGTGTCTGTGGACCTCGTTGTGTCTGGACCGAATGAAGGATGGAACCTCGGTCCGTTTGTCTACACTCTGTCTGGTACTGAAGGCGCCATGTACACTTCTGTGCTCCGAGGCGTTCCTGCGGTTGCTTTTTCGGGTAACAACGACCATACCTATTACGCTAACGCTTCGAAATCAGACACTGCTGCTCACAACATCTACGCCAAAGCGTCCACTGCCATCGTCAAGAATCTTATTGATAACGCCAAAGGAAGGCCTACGATTCTGCCTATTGGTGTGGGAATCTCGGTCAACCTGCCTAATGTTGGTGATATCGATCCTTCCGGAAAATGTGTCGATCCAAAGCCCATTTTCACTCGTCAGACAGGACGAGGAGCTGCCACCTATAAACTCGTGTTCAACGAGACGACGGGCGTTTTTGACGAAGACGAGAACCTCAAAACTCCCGCTCTGCGAGCCTGCTTTAATGGAGACTGTTTTCTGCCAGACGAAACAGACGTGGTCTCCAACTGGGGCTGCTACTCTTCTATTTCTGTCGTCACTGCTGACTACGACGCTCCTGCTGGCGTGGCTGCTGAGGTGCAGTATTTGAACAGAGGACTGGTCAAGTTTGCCCCAACGGGATATGGCTCCTTTTTTCCTGGAAAGTAGGACAGAGATGACACCTTTTAGATTCTTTACTAATGATTGATGATTAAGATAAGAGATGCACAAGTAGTCTGTAGTAGGAGTTAATACTAGGGTACTGTCTGGTAGCTACAGTCTTGAAGCTGTACACCATATTCAGTGAGTACAGTCTTGTGACTATGGTCCTCATATCTACATTCCCTTTATCCATGATTGATCAGTAGTAAGTGCTGAGTCTACAGTTTTCCATATCTACAAGAACCTCACTCGTGAACTTCAGTACTGTTTCACTCCTATTGTTGACCTAGTCTATGATACCGTAGTCTGTACTTGTAGTAAGCATTAAGTCTATAATATCATCAGTAGATACGCCATCTGATATCACTGATTATTATATTCAGTACTGTACCCGAATCTACAACAATTTACTCATCAACTGCAATAACTATTTTCTTACATTCTTTCCGTAGTAAGACTTGAGTCTATAGTATTCTCAGTAGATCAGTTCATCTTGAATAGCTACGTATCATTTTCAATCGCTACAAATCATCTCCAATAGCTACAGTTCACGTTCAATATCAACAACTTCACTCATGATATTCTTACTTACATTTTTCTCATCCATTCACGTCTGATAAACAGGAGGAGCATCCCCATTGAGGTTCAACGCCACCTTGGTCTTAAACCTCACGTCATAATACTTTGCCTTGTTATTTTCCCAAAACTGAAACCTCAGAGTTGTCGATACCAGATGCGACACAGGATACGGATGCTGGGGAGAAGTCGATGAATTGAGAGGCAGGTTTTTGACGGTTAGCGAGTAATCGAGGGTTTTGGGCGGGTTCTGGTCCCTCAGAAGGGAATACGTGCTTGTAGTTGACCCTGTTTGTTGAGTCAGAACAACTTCTACACCTTTCAGTTTGATTGCGTTTTTCTCCGGCAAATAGTCCTGCAACGGAGTCACGTGCATTTTGAGGTTGATGACGTCGTTGACAAGTTTCGAATGCTGCAACTGGAGCGTCACATCGGCTCTTTGGGGCCACAGATAGCGAGCTCCCGTGTCTGTGTCTGTATCGCTCTGTGGAGCGTTTCTCAAAATCGTCAACGGCAACAAAGCCGAGACTTTATGTGGTTTTTTGAGAAACCTGCTCTTTGGTTTCGCCACGTACGACACGCGTATCGAGTACGACAGGTATCCATGCACAGATTCCGGCGTGGAATTCTTTATCGGAATGCAGACGTCTCTGAGAGTCGAACCCACCATGTCGGGCATATGGGTGCCTGGACTGAGAACCTGGGCCGACCAAATTGTGGTGGACTGCGTTCCTGAGCCGAGGGGGCATTTCTGGACAAGTTCGATCGTCAGCGGTTCCTCCAGCTGCAGCAGATCCGTGTCTGTGGTCTTTATCGCTGGGTAAAATGGCGTCGATTCGAGTGCTAGTTGCTGGATCGCCTGGGAGAAGGAAGGGAGTTCGTCCTGCGCCTGCGGAGGAGTATGGAGGCCTTCGAGGGTACTATCGTCGAGTTCCGCGTCGCCCAAATACGGCAACAGCGCCTTGGAGTTGGTGAGCACAAACATCAAGTGTGGTTGGAGATAAGAGATGGTTGATAGTTCACCCTTGGGTGCGGTGTTTAACTGTCTTACTAAGTGCGGCTGTGCTAAGGCGGTGAACGGAGATTTATATAAAGATGTGAATATGGGGGAATGAGGCACGGCGCACAACGAGATTTCACTGAGTCACTCGGAAACCCGTTTCCTGACTCACATGAACGGAGATGATAAGTCTACTTAGGAAGGGGGGGGACGAGAGATATGGCTATAGTTTGGGTTACAGAGGTGGTGGAGGGATAATGAGGGTATGGTTGTGATCAGCGAGAAAAGGGGAGTAAGATGATATATACATCTTGCTGTAAATCCGGTTCTATCACCCTCAACTTCAGATACCCCCCATTCCTAAGTCCGCCCATTAAAGTTCGTCATGTACAACGATGAGGATAGCGTTGAGAGGTGCAGGTGTCATGTCGGAGGTACGCCGCTTGAAAATATTGACTTTGAAGAAAAAAAGGGGAAACGGTTTTGAGGGGGTTCTGAGAAAGCTGGCGGTCCAAAAGTCTCGGTGTATGCTAAAAACGGCTGTCTGACTACATTCCAACTTTTTCTACCCCGATTACTCCCCTAAATGGCTCAATATCCTTGTTCTCTCCTACCTCGGCAATTGATCGGATGCACATGATCGTCTTGGCACATACAAGGAGGCGGGAAACAAGAGCGATTGGTAATAAGTGTTGTTTATGGGGTTAGGAGGGGTTGTGTGGATGTGGTTTGAGGACGAAAACGTGACGTTATTGTACTTGTAACTGTGAGTTCATTGAGGGCTCATCATACACACCTTGGTCTGTCCTCATACCTTCCCACATATCTCGTGCACCCCACTCAGGGCGGCTAGAGACGGCATACATGTCGAATGCCGATCCAGCCTGTTTGATGTGTGTATGAACTCGGTGTTTGACCAAGCTACTTGTAGTTGTCGTATTATCGTGGTGTGGGTATGTCAGTCATAGCTAGATGTTAAGTTAGACTATGAGGAGTGAGAGGGTGGTAACAAGATAGAGACACAGGGTAATTACGTAAGACAGTTGAAAATGTGAAAACAATGATATGTTACAACTCCAGCTTTTACTTCCAGAGCAACCACACCAATTACCCGCCATCTTGTTTACTTACATGAGTCATGCCTCCTGGGGTAGAATGGACACAAGTCAGATGATGCTTGGCGTCTTGGCGGTTGTAGAGACGGATGATAGGTAGTTTGGTGTTCCCAGTGATATATTGATAGGTCGTTTTTCATGACATTGGAGGTGAGTACAGAAAGTAAGCACCAGAGGAGATGGGATTCAGCCAAAACAAGCATGGTGGTTACTCTAAAGCATGATGGACCCACAGATCATGTCTTCTTACCTCATGACCTTCTAACTATCTTGTTTAACGAGGGGTTAGTCTTGGCTCCTCTAGTCCTCATACAAGGGTATGGAGAGATGATCAGATGATACATTTAGTTTTCGACAGAGAAATGCAATCAATTTGAAAAGGTCTCCAAGTTGCTCGTATTCATAAATTTCTTTCAAAGTGCCTTCAATGCTTCAGGTAGACACTCCAATCCTCATGACAAAAACTGTCAATCAAATATGAAGACACTCATCACAAAAGCACCAGCAGTGCTTAAAGATCATCTAACAGTGCATCTGAAGCACCCCATTGATCTCAACTATGTCAATATCTCTCCTCAACGTCTTTGTATCGCCTATAAACATCAAATTACTTACTAAGCACTCCTTCTTCGAGTTCCGATGTGACCACTATGAGTATCCTGGATACACAAGAAGAACCTCATGATGGCTGACTAGAACAACAAGTAACAAGGCCAGACTGTTCAAAAAGTCCACAATCAAAATTCTTTGTTCAAGGAATTTCGGTTTCTCTACTCCTTCTCACGCCTCACAAACTCTAAACCAATTAAAGCCTCTGATATCGGTATTTTTTGCCCTGCGATTTTCGGTGACTTCTCACACCCCATTCTGGACATTTGACCATGGGGTTACCCGGACGTGGAGAACTCGCTTGGCTTATATGCCGGATAACACCAGAACAGGACACTCTTGTAAGGAAAGTGCCACCAGACTTTTAGATTAGTTATCAACATTGCGAGTTTGACTACATCTGTCTAATCATCTCCTCTCTAGGACCAAATGAACCCCAAAAATAAACCCCTAGCCGACTTTTCCTTCTTCAACAAAGTTTCAACAACATTGTCAACTAACTCCAAATAACTAATTATCTGCAATCATTTTCTTCAGGATGTCTTCAAAGACAATCTCTACTAAAGTCACGTGAACACCAAAAGACGCCATCTCAATTTCGTCTCAGTTTCACTTCAGTTTTACCTCAGTTCACTTCTAACCAACACCTTAACTAAATGAACTAAACAGCTTCAACCACAACACCCTCAAAAGCTACCCTAACCCCACCGCCAGGATTTGCCCCAAAGTTCTCGGGTTTGATGACTAAAACCTGATGACTAAGCAAAACCTGTATTTTCAGAAAATAACAAAACGCTTCTAAAAGCGTCAGACAGGGTCTTCAAGCTTTTACGGCAGTGTTGATTGACTGTACCGTTCCCTCTTATGGTGACAAATCCAACTCATGGCGATAAGCTGCAACAATGTCTCAGGAGTCTCGAGATCGAATAAAAAGCAAGTGGCACGGCTGGATAGCAATGGAGATGTGGAGGGGGGTGGAAATGAGCAAGGGAAGGGATGTGACTCAATTGTCTCGGATTTGGGTAGATATGAATGTCTAATGTGTAAATGGTGTTTTAGTCCCAGATGTGTGCTTCCCAGAACAATGATGATAGAATGACAATAAGGAGAATATGGGGCTCTTTTCTATGCTGTGAATATGCCCTTCTACTGTGATATATCTACTACTCTTCTTTAAAACCCAACCTGTATTCTATTCTATAATGCAAAATAAGCCTCTCAGCGACCCTGTTAAGGTCCAGCGGCGTGCTTCTTTCCCTCCTCCTTAGCGGGAGCCTTGACCTCCTCCTCTTCGTCGACAGGCACGTGTCGTCGGCTCTTGGCGAGCTTGGCCATCACAAATCGTCGCTTATCCTTGGGCAGGCAGCAAATAGCAATGGGGATCTTGAGATCATCAGGGATGGACTGGTGCTTCTTGGAGCCAAAGTGGAAGGTGGCATCCAGCGAGTTGAGCCACTCTTCTCGGGACAGTCGCTCGGGCTTGACGACAATCTCGTCGTCCTCGTCGTGGGCCTTGGGGGTCTCCTCGACAGCGGCAGCAGCCTCATGGTGCTCAGGGGCCTCGTCCTTGGAGTGGTCGAAGGACTCCTCCTCGGAAGAGTGAGCAGAGTGCATGGATTCAACGTCAGACATTGTAAATGGAGTGTTTGTGTGTGTTTGTGTTTGTGGTGTTTGTGAGTGTCAGAAAACTGATGTCGAAATATGGACGGCTACAGCTGGTATTTATATTCTTGAGCGACTTTCCACGAGAGCTCTCTTCTAGCGTGATGCACTCAACGTCTATACTTTATCGGTGCATGATAGGAACTTTGGAATGAAGCTGGGAAGTTTATTTCGTCCGAAAAAATCACCAAACCGTAAATCGAACATCCGACATTCTCCCAACGCGGGTTCGAACCTCCGAGACTGCCGATTTAGGACGCTTAACACCTTACTCAGGAATGTCCGAATTTACAGCCAATGGGAGGAGAGGGCTTTTTCGGATTTGAAGGGAGGGCAAGTAGAGGGGAAATCAACGATATGGACGAAAAGCGAACATTTTTCACTCTTTAAAATCCCAATTAGATCAAAATCACGTGTTAACTACAATGTCGTTCTCAGAATTCCAACATCTCTTTTATTCGTCATTTTACGGACATGTTGTTCACCTCCTCACCATCTGAAAAACCCAATCATGACAAACTCTCTTGGGGCCACTTGACACCAGCTCTCGTGAACTCTCCACAAGCCCTTCTAAAAGTAAATACCGGACCTGCCGGACCTGACGTGCTAGCCAAGGCTTATTAGCCCCATTAACGGGAATGCGGAAAAAGGGGCTTGTAGAAGGGCTACGTTTCACATTTGTAGATCTGAGGAGGGTATGATAAGAATGGCAAGTAAAAAGATCAATCAGGGAATGTACAAGTATACAAAACAAAAACATAACCAATAATATATGGCTACAAATGCCATTTACTCAACTACAATTCTACTTCTTCCTTGTTTTACATCATGGATATCATTAATTACATGCTTTCTTTCTTGGTCAACACTTTCCTCCTCGATACGGGGTCACGCACCAGCTCACTTATTAGCGTTTTGGTCGTGTCGTCGGAACAGCGACGTGAGCTTGCTGAAGAGGCCAGCCAGCAGCACCTCGTAGAGCCACACAAAAATGCCCCGGTGGTCGCTCACGGCCTTGTGGGTGGAGGGTGCAGGAGCAGCAGCTTCAGCCTCGGTCTCGTTGATTGAGCCGTAGGACACGTTTCGAGCTCGGACTCCATCAGACTGAGTCTTGGGAAGAGCCTCAGCAACAGGCTCAACCTGCTTAACGGGCTCAGCAGGCTCAGCAGCAACGACAGGCTCAACTGCCTTCTGAACAGGCTCAACTGCAACAACCTCAATCGGCTCCGAAGGCTCGGCACACACAGGCTCAGCAGGCAAAGGTTCAAGCTCAGGCTCGGTCACAGGCTCAATCTCCGACTGCGCAGTAACCATGCGCTCGGAAACTGCAGACGAGGGCCGCTCAGCAGCCGCAGAACCGTCAGCCTCGGGCTTGAGAGCCTTGTTGACAACAGCAGCGGCTCCTGCAGCCAGAGCAGCGCCGGCAGCCACGGCAGCGACTTTAGCGGTGGAAGACTGAGACTCGGTCTCCTCGGCAACAGCTTCCTCAGTCACAGGCTCAACCTCAGACTCCGTCTTGACAACCACAGACTTGCTCACGGGCTGGACTGAAATGGGGAGGGGAGAGGAGGTGGGTGAGGTGGCAGGCTCCTTGGAAGTTTCAGGGACAGGCTCCGAAGCAGGCTCCTCAGAAACCTCAGCAGGCTCCTGGACGACCTCCTCAGTAGCCTCGACAGCCTCATTCGCCTCAACCTCAGCGACCTCCTCAACAGCCTCGGACTGCACAGGAGTCTCCTCGACTTCAGCAGCCTCCTCAGCAGCTGCCTCAGCAACCTCCTCAGCAACCTCCTCAGTGGGCTGCTCAACCTCAGCAGTCTCAGCGGTCTGAATGGGCTCAACTTCAGCCACTTCGTCGGCTACCTCCTCAACCTGCTCAACCTCAGGCTCAACCTCTTCGGTCAGGTCAACAGTCTCGGGCCGAGTAAGGTCAACGACGTCAGCAGGCTCAGCGGACTCGGCAACAACCTCATCAACGACCTCAGGCTCAGCAGCTTCAGTCTCGATCTCAGTCTCAACCTCCTGAGCAGGCTCCTCGGAGATGGCCTCAGTGACAACCTCAGGCTCTTCAGTGACAGCCTCAGATGCCTCCTCAACCACCTCAGACTCAGGAACAGCCTCCTCGACCTTAACAGGCTCGGAAACCACCTCAACCTCAGCAGCTTCAGGTTCAGCGACAGGCTCAACCTCAGGCTCAACCACAGGCTCGACAGACTTCTCGACCACCTCGAGCACAGGCTCAGACTCCTCGACGGCCTCAGTCTCGACAGGACCCCCGACGACCTCTTCAACGGGCTCTTCGGCAGCCTCCTCGACAGCCTCCTCGACAGCCTCCTCGACAGCCTCGACGGTCTCAGCAGGAGTCTCAACCTCAACAGGCTCAGAGAAGGCTTCAACTGAGGTCTCAGTAGTCTCCTTGGCAACCACCTCAGCCTTGGTCTCCTCAGCAACCTCTTCAGAGACCTCCTCGGTGACCTCAGCCTCGACGACAGGCTCCTCAATAGCCTTGGTCTCAGCCTCAGACTTAGACTCCTCAGTAGCCTCAGCCTCAGCAATGGGCTCCTCGGCAACCTCATCGGCCTCAGCAATAGGCTCCTTGCAAGGCTCAGCTTCGGTAGTCTCAACAGCTGAAGACTCCTCCTTGGACTCCTCAACCACCTCAGGCTCGACCTCCTTAGCCACCTCAGAGACCTGCTCAGTGGTGGGCTCTTGAGAAGCCTCCTCGACAACCTCAGCAACCTCAGCCTCCTCAACAGACTCAGGCTCCTCAGCGACAACCTCCTTGGTCACCTCAGAGACAGTCTCGGGCTCAGTCTCAGGCGTAGTCTCGGAGACCTCAGAAACCTCAGAGATCTCGTCGGCCTCCTCGGCAACTTCAGAGACTTCAACGACAGCCTCCTCGACCTCAGGAACCTCAGGTTCAGAGGTAGCCTCAACTTCAGCCTCAGGCTCAACGACCTCAACTGACTCAGTAACCTCAGACTCGGTAGGAGTAGGCTCAGAAACCTCCTCAGTGGAGACGGGCTCCTCGGCCTCCTCAGCCTCTTCAGTCTCAGCTTCAACTTCAGCCTTGGTCTCTGTCTCGACCTCAGCTTCAGTCTCGGCTTCAGGCTCAGCTTCAGGCTCAACCCCCTTGACCTCCTCAGTCACAGGCTCCTCAGCGGTCTCAACCTCAGCCTCGGCAGACTTGGAAACCACCTCGAGAGGCTCAGCCTCCTTGGCAATTCCAGTCTCAGAAGACTCGACAGGAGCTTCAGTCTCGACTTCAGGCTCGATCTCAGAAGACTCAACAGGCTCCTCCTCAGTCTCCTTGGTTTCAGTAGGCTCAGAAGTTTCAGTAGACTCCTCAATAAGGTCAGCCTTATCCTCAGGCTTGACTTCAGAGTCTTCAGTCTCAACCTTGTCTTCAAGCTCAGTTTCCTCAACCTCCTTGGTACCTTCAGCCTTGGTGGAAACAGCAGCAATTTCCTCAGAGATGGGCTCTTCAGAAACAGGTTCCTGCTTAGTAACAGGCTCTGAAACGGCCTCGGTTTCAGAAACAGGCTCAGAAGGTTCCTGTTCTTTTTCCTGCTTAATAACAACCTCCTTATGCTCCATTCCACTGGAGATAAGCTCATCGAGATCGTCAAACTCTCCATCGACCTTGGACAGATCCATCACTCCCGCCTGGTCAACCACAACCCACCGAGGGTCGTCTACGGCAGAAGTGGACTCCGAGGAAGCCGTGGGAGGAGGCGTGAAATCGTGGGACGAGCTCTGCGACTCAGACTCCCCGCCGCTCTTCTGAGCAGCAGCCTTGGCCTTCTTTTTCGCCTTTTTTTTCTGGTTTTTCTTGCGCTTGGCAGCCGCAGCTGAGGACTCAGCCTCGGTGATGACGTGGTTGACCACTCCGTCTGCAGTAGTCACAGTGGCGTTGTTGTCCTTCTCGCTCAGCAGCCACTCGCCGTCCACAATGAACTTGTACATGTACTGCACACCTGCCTCAGGGTCAAACTCGTACGTGTACTTGTGGTCCTCAGTCTTGGTCATGTTTTCGGGCTTCCAGTCGCTGAAATCGCCCGCCACCTGGACACTTTCAGGGGTCTCCAGACTTTCGTAGGTGATGATCATTGTGTGTGTGTAGAAATGATGACTTTTGTGTGTTTTCAACGGTTGTCGTTTTTTCAATTTTCCTCTTCCCTTCTTTTTGCCTTGTCACAACACCAACCAGGTCAGATCAAATCAATCTATATATATCCCCTCCTTTTCCAATCCAGATATTTTGCCCATGCAGGTCTACTGTACAGTGCGAGAACAAGGAGGGTGTTTGGCACGGCCAACTTGGTCACCTGACTTGAACCGCCCTCAAAAATACAGACCCTTTTTTTGCCACATATTCCCTCTCCTCCTCATCACCAGCTTCTCCACCTCATCTATACCTCTTCACCCCTATCTCGTATATCGTGAACCGTTTCCCCGGTAACCTTGTGAGGAACTTAAAAATAAGCAAATAGGGTTGGGGATAAGACTGAGGGGGATGGTGAATAAAATGAGATTGTAGTTGCTCCACAGCGTCAAGCTTTTGCCAGACTGCTGTTCTGAGGTCAATTAACTCATCCTCAAAATCTCAGCCACTTCGACCGGTTATTACCACCTGTTTGCGTCGCCATCTGGCTAGGTAGCCAAAACCTTAATCTCAACCTTACTTTGCCACTATTATCACAGCTTAGTGCGGTGAAAAAATATTCGCCTGAAAGAAAGTCGTCACTTGACCTTTTAAAATTGCCTAGATTGAGGTGGTCAATAAATGTCCTTCAGATGGAGTGTCCATGTGGTGGCTATGTAGGACCGTTCAACCACTTTGAGAGCCCCAAAAGATTGCTCACACAAATCCGACTGGTTTGTGCGCATGTGCATGCCACAATGCGTTTAGTGGCGCTGTACAGTGCAATTGGTGTGTATCGCACCGAGGTCGGTGTGAAAGTGCCTGGAGGTTTTAGGGGAAATTCTGCTGGGGTAGCGAGGATAAGGTTTAGAATGGGGGATTATTTTACAAGGGCTGCAAATGGGGTGAAATTATAAGGTTTTGAATGGGGGAATATTCTACTAGCACTGCAAATGGGGTGGAGGATGTGTGGAGTCTAGATTTGTCAAGTACTTTGAAGGGTTTACCAATGAGGATCATTGAAGCGATCAAAACATGACTATTGTTAATTCGGCACTGTATAAAAGACTGGTTACCTCATATACAATTCCGACGTCTGCTTTTCTACCGCTAAAATCCCAACTATAAGCCAAGTAATCTAAAGCCTTGGGAAATTTCTGACCTGCGAATTGCTCAGGGTTGAACTACTTACACGGGCAAGTTGAATATCTATGGCTCATATACACTGTTTGAGGCACCACCTCCAACTTTTTCCGACTCTCTAGCTTGCCCCTAACCTCAAAAACTAGCCCCCAGCTGACTTTGGAGCTGAACTAAACGCTAAGTAAACTGCAGTCGGGAATTGGGAAATGTACAAAATTCATGAGACAGTGAGTTGACTTGACACAGGATCTACAGTGACTCTAGACGAGGTGTTAGAGAGTGAAGCTGTAAGAACACAGGACACATTGAACAAGACAGCTTGTGATAATCCTTACCTACTGGTGGTATTTGCAGCATGGTACTTGTATATACGGTAGTTAGTACATTGCTTCACAATCATACAGAACCCATAGGCTATTACATTGACTATCATTCGACTGATTATTGTACACTTATCGGATTGATTGTTAGAGATTAGAACGATGCACCTCACTACATCCCTTCCACTGCCTTAATTCTCACATCTAATGTATTAATCTGTATAGGTCTAATCCACAGCACTGTCTACTTGTCTGTGGTGTATCTGGAGGAGGCTGTAAGGTGAAACGTGAGTAGTGATTAGGAGAGTTCTCTTGAGACATTCGCTTCGAGTAAAAAGCTTCAAAGCATCCACTTAGAACACTAGCCTGGAACATGAGCCTTGACTTAGTTCACTCGAAACATTCGCTTCGCTCATGTTTCACATCTTATAACTCAACTCCCACCCAGGCTCAACATCCGCAACCAAATTCCCCTTCAACTTCTCAATCTCACCCTTACTAAACCCGCAGTTATCCATGATCCATTTCTCCGCACCTCCAAACTTGTTCTCCAACAAATCCAAGGCCTGCATCATACTGTCATACCGAGAAGACAGCATATTAGCCATCTTTTCAGCCATGGCGGGATCACTCCATTCAGCTCGCTCAGTCGACAGAGCCTCAATCAGCCGAGGAACAGCTTCTCTCAGTCCAAACGTGGTCAGCTCGTACTCTCGAGAAATGGTATCGTGATCCAGTCCCAGAAGACGCAGAACAAGAGCGCAGAAGACTCCTGTTCGATCCTTACCAGCGGTACAATGCACAATCATGGGAGTCCCGGGGTTTTCAAGCAAAAATCGCAACGGTTTCTCGTATGAGGGACCTCCAACGGTGAGGATCTCGTCATAGGCCCGTTTGAAACCCTCAATGGGGTCCAGAAAGTTGCGGTATCGCTCAGCAAGAGCTTCAGGAGACAAATCCTTGCTCTTGAAAACGGGAGTGTGGATTCTCTCAGTTCCATCGACCTTTCCAAAGCCGTTTCGGGTGACTTCAATTTCAGATCGGAAATCAAAGACAGCTTTGATTCCAAGCTGGTTAATGGTAGCCACGCCTGCGGGAGTCACAGACCGCAAATCAGCACATCTATAGAGAATTCCCTGGACAATGGACGTCTTGGCATCAAGCTGGAACCCTCCATAGTCTCGAAAGTTGTCAATTCCATCGACCTCCTTAAAACGAGTAACAGTACCGATATTGGCCATATCGTTGAGAGCACGGGCATGAAAGGCGTCCGATTTGAGCCAGTCAATGATGATTTTCGTCACCCGGGGATTGTAGTTGACCTTTTTGGGCCGTTTTCCAGGCTCAGCTCCAGGTTCAGCGGGTAACTCGTCACCGTAGAAATTATGATCCGCATCCCTAATGATGGTCAGATGATGCCGAGGCTGCAGAGCGTTGGCAAAGTGGCCAGCGTCTTCGACATTAACGACCTGGTCACGTGACCCAAACACAGTCAGAGTGTGTCCTCCCGCCTGTTTGTACGCCTTGCAGTGACCAGGGATGTCCGTGTTGGCAATCGACGTGGGCTCCTCGATGCTCACCAGCATCTTTGTGTATTTGCCCTCAAAGTTTTCCACCGATCGGTACTGTTTGTGTTCCTTCCACGTGTACCCGTACCCCTCTCTGAGCTTGTCCCAGATTTCGTGGGTTTTGAAACGGCCTGAGCAGTTGACAAACGCAGGCAAAACCATGTCACCTCCGCTTCCAATGAACTTTTTGGCGTTGATTCCGTTATGGAACCACTCCATGGCCGCCAAACAGCCTCTCGAATGGGCTACAAGCGCACAAACAGTGAGTCCCCGCTTCTGAAGCCACGTGACAGCTGCCTCAATATCTTCAGCGTCTCGCTTGATAGTTCGAATCGGCTTGGTGACCTTATATTCAGGCCAATTGACGTCCTTCAGCTTGTGGTGATCGTCCTCGGTGGACTCGCCACATCCGCGGAAATCCAGCCGGAACGTCCACATGCCGTTGTCGCCGGGCAACTCCTGGCCAAGCATACGCTGGTAGCAGTAGTCTTTGTGTCCTCCTTGACCATGGAGAATGAGCACAACCTTGGGAGGGAACACGGTCTTGAAATTCGGGTTGTCCACGGCCGAAGGAGGCTCCGCGAGGACTCCAACGAGTTCGGCGCCCTTGGTTCCCACGGGAATTGTGTGTTTTGTCTCGGAAACCATTGAATCGAGCAAGAGTGGTGGGGAAGTTTCAAGTGGGGAACATGCGTATATATATGAGCCCAAAGTTCAACGGTGAAAAGTGGGGGGAAGTGGGGTGGTGCAATAAAGGTGCTGGATAAATGAAAGCCGGATAGAAATGCTAATTCAAGGTCAGGGAATTGATCCATGTAATTTTCAGCCCTCCTCCTCTTCCACGTCACCCACAATTCAACCCCCCTCTTTCAACCTCGGCTACATAAAGTTCAATGATGATGTAATCGACTGTTGGGTGGAAAGCGTCTAATTTGGACGGTAGTGGGGCTACAGACATGGGAGAGGTACCGTTTTAGTCGGAAAAGACAGGAGAGTCGGTATAGCCATTTTTCACCCCGCTAGCTCCTTTTTCCATCATCACAACGTCTCCCCAATACTCAACTGAATAGGGTTGTTTTTGGAAGCAGTAACAGTGCAGTGAGAGAAGGAGTTGTCCGTGAAGGAATGTTGTAGATAGAGAGGTTTATGTAACCAGTTATCTGTTACCTCTTGTCCAAGTTTTTCACGTCTTCTTCTGTACACATTCTGTTCAACAAAATATTCCTCCCAACAACTTTACTTGGCTAGGCTGAGTAAGCGCTGACTAATCAGAATGACTAATCATAGTTGGGCTTAGTAATCACATATTCCGGCAATTAATTAAGACACGACCAAAAGTCGAAAATTCAAGAAGAGTACCATTTTGTAGCCCTCAATTCGGTGACCAGTTCTGTGCTACTCCCGTCCCTCTACCACCTTTTCATCACCCGCAAGGATCATATCATTAACTCAGTTCTCTACTCACGCGAACTTAATTTACACGCGTCGCGATTTCATCTTCATCACTCACAACACTCAACTAACATCGCTTTATCATGCCCCGACCTGTCCGAAAACGTGTGGCGGTAGCTACGGACGAGAACTCGGTTGTTGCGCAAAAATCAGCTCAACAGAATGTCTCCAAAGCCGATATTCGAACACCTTTGTCTACCATCACTAATACCCAGGTTTCCAGCACCCCAGTTCGATCGTCTTCTCGACACAGAAAGCCTGTGGTGTACACTGAGGTTTTTGAGGATCACGTGAGCGACGAGCTGAGCGACGATTCCCCTAATTCCTCTCAAACCGACCAGATTGAGCACGATCTGATGCTTCTTCCAGAAGTAAGAAAGCGACCCAGAGAAGATGACGAGGAGGAAGAAGAGGAAGAAGAGGAGGAGGAAGAGGAGGATCACGTGAGTCATAAGTCACGTGAGTCGGACAAGGAGCGCGCGGCTAAATTGAAGCTCTTTGAGCAGGAGCAGGCTGCCAAGTTTGCTGAAATCGACGACTTTGAGCTGCATTTCGAAGAAGTTGCCGAGGATAGTTTTGACAAGAGTATGAGTGAGGTGAGCGAGGGTAGTCAGGGGGAGGTTGAACTGGCTGATATTCTGGGAGGTCAAGAGGAGGATTAGTCGTTTGTAATGTAATTTATTGGTGTGGTTATGGTAATACAAGTAGCGATGCGATAGTCTCTGGAGTACTCAGTTATATATCTTCATACCTGTCATTATTTACTGTGTATCAATATACCTATAATTATCGAATTTCAATTTGTTGTGTGTCGCTGACTAAGGCTTTAACCTTATTTTCCCAGTAGTTTATGGGCTATATTTAAGGTTATCCAACAAACACAAAGAGAAAAAACACACTCCCCATTACTTCATGCATAAAAGCGACACAGATAGTTCAGTATTTATCAGAACTTTTTGGGAGCTAGATCAAAATGAAGAGCAGCCTCTGGGCAATGTACCCAAACCTCCTCTTGATAGATTACCCTGGATCTGAGAGTGAGGTGCTAAATGCCTCAACTTTCTCAACAAGAAAGTACAGAATAGCTTAAATGTCACGTGTAGCTTACGTAAGAATGTGGGGTACTTTATGGGAATCAAATTAAGGTTACTCAACAAGCACAAACACACATCTGACTATTTTGTGCATCAAAGACACACAACTACTTCAATAATAGGTCAAACACGATGAGAGTTTCACTAAAAAGAAGCGACTCTGGAGATTCGAATGAAGTCTTCGGAAAGGAAAACTTGTGATCTGAGAATGCTGTGTTAAATGCCTCAACTGCCCTGACAGAATGGTGGATAATGGCTTATGTGACTGTCACGTATGACATGCTTACTAGCCATTGCTAGAGGGAATGAGTGCCTGGTTTACACTTTAATTCGCTTATGTGGAGAGGTATAGGACCAGAGATTTGAATGAAACAGACCATCGAGCCCTTACTATCTAAACTTGAACGTCTTTGAAGATCGTGAGCTTCATTCTGACCTCTTGTGTCCTATCGTTCTCTTCTTACACTTCCTAGGCATGTGGCATCCCCAACAAAACTGATGAAGAATCTCTACATATCTTCCACTACAGCTTCCACCTAGTTACTGTATCCTCCAAGTTTGAAGAGGACAAAGGTGCTCGTTTTTATACTGGTACATACTCAATTTGATCGATATTTCAGTGTCCCTTCAGACAACGATTAACCACCTACGGGCTCCTGATGAACACGTTTTTCAGGCCTCCCACATCCACCTTGACCAGAGCAATGTCAAAGACTCGGCAATCGAATGACAAAGTAAATCGAAAAAGATTCTGCACATCTTTCAGGCTACAAGTCGATTTTCCGCTCAGTTCAACGTCTCTATACCTTGAGGTGTGTTAGCTTCAGACACAGAGCAGCATAAGAAGCGCTGAACAGCAAGAGATACGACGTCTGCACATGAGAGCTGTGCAGTACATGCTGATGCAACAAAGATGGAGCTATTGTTCTTCAGTCATCTAACGCCTTTCGTGACTTTCTCCTCAATTGTTCACCAATTCACTAACTCAGCATTATGTCGAAGGTCGTCATTGAGCCACCTTCGCCCCACCCGAAGGCTAAGAGATCTGTCCCGTAGCTCAAGCTTTGTGGCTCCCATTCAATGCGACATTGGCAGTTCTGTAGCTAGCTATACGTCCAGCGCTAGGCTAAAGTGTATGTGCCCCATAAAGTGAAATCACCGGCTACACCACCCTCACTCTTTCCGCCCTGCCAAGAACTAACGGCCTGGCTGCTCATGAACCTACTGCATCCACGGCACCACAAGGACCCTGCTTGACTCGGAGGCTAACTTTCAGCGTAGTATTGCGGAGTGGGGGGAGTGGGGGTATGACAACTACAGTAGGAGGAGATATGGAGAAGAACACATGAAGAAAATGCCATTTTGACATCATTTTGATACTATTTCGATACCAAACAGAGATATATGATGGTTTTTACTCCCCCTCTCCCTCTACATTAACCACCGTGACTACCTGTGATAAACTCGGCGATCCCCTTGAATCTCGAAGCTTACCGAGTCCGGCGGCTAAGGTGGAGGAGGTTATTGAGTGAGGAATGTAATCAATATGGCTGTGAAGTTGAGATACTGGGAAGTAACAGATGTCGTTTTTGTGGGTTGCTATGGTACACATACTGATGTAGTACATGTCTCTCATCACTACCACAGATCGATAAGCAACCATGACGATCCCCGGACCCGCCTGTGCGTGCATATTGATCCAATTGTTCTGCACAGCTAGGTTTGGACGTATTGATTTGGCAAAGTCATTCCGTGGAGACAGCTGTTGGAGAAAAGCTATGATCAAGGGATGTTCTGTTGACATGAGACAGTGACGTTTCTCATAGACATTCTCAATGGCTGAATGACACTGTCCAATAGCTCAACTGTTGAGCACCGTCACCTTCAATCCCTCCCAGATCTTACCATCCAACATCTACCGCCGATCAGTACATCCACCTAAAGTCTATCCCTCATCAAGGTCAAGGTATAGACGGCTCATTGATCTGAAATAGTATAAGTACCTACCAGTCTGTCTACCTACAGACCTCAACCACCACCCCTTCCAACATGCTCTTCAGCAACCTCCTTCTCGCTACTGTGGCTGCCGCTGGCGTTGTCCACGTTCCTCTGCAGGCTCGAGAACTGACCCCCGAGATTGCCGCTCATCTCGCTAAACGAGGCGTCGACCATGACATCCAGCACATGGGCTACCAGTTCTACGAGGCCGAGCTGGACATCGGCACTCCTCCTCAGAAAGTCCGAGCCTGTTTCGACACCGGTTCTCCTCTTCTCTGGGTGCCTGGCTCCAACTCCACCAAATGTGTCGAGGGCCACTGTCGATCCTCCTACGACGTGACCAAGTCATCCACGTGGAAGTACCTGCGATGGTCGTACAACTGGGGCGGCATCGGTAACTGGGGCAACGAAACCGTCTCCTACGCCGGCCAGACGCTCAAAAACTTCCAGGTCTGGGTCTCCAAGGGCTCGCAGAACCTCCAGTTCGACATTGGCATTTTTGGCCAGTCCGGCGATGACGACCCGACTGCCAGCTTTGTGCAGGGTCTGGCTGACTCGGGCAAAATTCCTCGAGCTGTTTACTCGCTCAACTCCGAGCAGCCCATCTACTGGCGAAACAAGCCGACTGAGGGCACCGTCAACAACGTGTACTACGGCGGTTTTGACCGGGCCAAGTACGAGGGTCCTCTGACTGAGATCAAGGTCGATCACCATGGAGGATACGCTATGCCTCTGGGTGGATGGGAGATCAACGGTAAGAGAGTCAAGACTCTTAGAGACCACCAGATTGTGCTGGACACTGGAGGAGTTGCCCTGCAGCTGCCCAACTCGACTCTTGGGGAGCTTTCCACTGCCTTTGGAGGCAACGGCAAGTGGGTGAACGGATACTACCAGATTCCTTGTGGAGCTCAGCCCAAGATCACCTACCTGTTTGGATACACCAAGATTGAGGTTGAGCTCGGTCACTACGTGCTGCCTGCTCCTGGAGGAGGCTGTCATCTCGAGGGAGTCAATGTGGCCAAGGACGACCAGCAGATCATGCTCACCGGTCCTCCTCTGATTTCCAAGGCCCTGGTTATCTACGACAACACCAGGGATACTATCACTATTGGAAAAGCCAAGTACACTTCCGAGTCGGATGTTGTTGAGCTGACCGGAGATGTTCCTGGAACTGTCAAGTACGAGGATTGGGTTGCTGGCAAGCCTCTTCCTGAGTGGGCGGTGCAGTCGTCTGTGCAGTCTTCCTCTTCTACCTCTTCTGCTTCGTCTTCCACTTCTTCTACCCACTCTTCTGTGGCTTCTACTTCTTCCGTGCACTCTTCTTCTGCCGTGCACTCTACTTCTTCTACCCATTCTTCCGTTGCTCCTTCTACTCACTCTTCCGTTGCTTCTACTCACTCTTCTGTTACTCCTTCTACTTCTTCTATTGTCTCTACTCCCCACTCCTCCACTCTCGCTGTCAAGACCACTTCTACTCAGCAGCCTGCTCCTGAGTCTACTCCCCCCCCTCAGCCCACCGACAACCAGTGGTGCGACTTCTTTGGCATCTTCTGCGTCGAGGTTGACTACGAGTAGGGCATTTAGCTTCGGTCTAACAAATGTCCAAGTAATGAATTAACTCTTTGACGACAAAGCTTAAGTAATGTATCAACTGACAACAAAGTTTCAAGTAATACATCAACTATCTGACAAATCTCCAAGTAATATATCAACTATCTGACAACCTTCCCAATCAGTGTTTCAAGTGGTGATAAATGGACATACTATCGGGCTCTCGTGCCTGTTTGCAGAGTGGATTCATGAGGTGATTATAAAGAAGTGTCCAAATAGATCAGTTGTATATGTCAAGTGTCTATTGTCCAGGTCCTCCCTTAGGTACCAAACCTTAACACAAATAAACTATCCAATTTGGGGAATTATTCTGCTGTAGTAGGACCCCTCCAGTGACACCCCTCAAACAACACTGTGTCCTCATCCTTCCTATTTGGGAATAGACTTTGGGAAGAGTGATGACGTAATCAACAACTGGCGAGATGGGGGTGTGAGATGTCGTTGAATAGACCTGATTTTGAGTGGAAAGTGATGATAGAAGATTTTGTGGCTCTTTGATAGACTCCCTGTAAGTCCATTTCTGTTTTTGAGAAAAAATGGAGTTTGAAGTATGTGCTTCTTGCTCAAGTAGTGCTCAAGTAAATAGATAGTAGTATTGTTAAGATAGTGCTACGATGTTTCAAGGACTTCCGATCAATTTACAGGAGCAGTAAGGCTTGCGGTCACCACAGAACCCGACTATAGTGCCTCCCATAGACAATCCGACCAACAATTTCACCTTCTTCACTTCCAATACTTTGTTCCTCAGACCTAATGATATCTGGGTGTCAAGGTGTCTTGTGGACTTACGTCAAGATAACACCTCAGTTGGTTTGATACCTTTAGTCTTCGTCTACTCTTGTAAATATTAAATCTCATTAACAACATAAATAACTTTGACATAACCTCCTACTCCTTCTGATACCGCTTGAAATACTCATTGTCCACCTTCAGACAAAACTTCTCAGGACCTCCCGTCTTGCACTCTGTCAGCTCCACCAAGTCCCGATCGTATCCCCACACGAACGCCACCTTGTTTCCTCTTGAGTCGTAGCCAAACGTACATTCGGCATTGGGCATGTCTCTTCCAATGGTCTGGATAGCCATATGAACAGCTTCATCGAGATGGGGGTAAGAAGCAGCCTCGATTTCGCCAGCATTCGACTCTGTCAGACGCAGAAACAGGTCGGTAGTGAGAGGAAGACGGTAGAGTGAGTAATCCCCGTCGTTCCACACCTTAAGAGCTTCTTCGTAGACGGTGTGAATCATATCTCCAAACGGAATATCATCTTTAGGCCAGTACTTGAATCTGGGGTTGTTGTTGGGAGGCTGGAAGTCCAGACAGGCTACAGCAGACACATCGTCGTCTCCGTTGTACGAAAAGTGAAAGTCTGACTTTGCCATACCTCTAGGAGTATCAGACATATCTCCAAAAGTGAACGATCCGTCGTTTTCGTCGCAGTTTTCGGCCATCTTGATGAATCCGGTCATGAACGTGACCATTCCAAGGGTAGCAACAAGCGCCAGAAGAGCAACTACAGCGCAGATGGCTCGAGAGGTGGAGCATGTTCGGGACTTGGCCTTGGGTTCTTGGGATTCGAGGAGAGGTTGCTCAATGGGGAGCTTTTCGTAATCAGACATGGCAGGATGTGGTTTCTGATAGCTACGAAGAAGGTATAGAACAGGACATAGCTAATCCAGGTGAACTCCAATCCAGTGTAGGTTTAGAGTGATAAGGCGTGAGCGATTTACAGTAAGATAGAGGGGGGGAAATGGAAAAACAAATCTTCAAAAACAACTAATAGCTGCGACTATTTTCATGTCTTTATCTGCCATTAGTCATCGAAATATCCCTTGGTTTGTCTGCCGTATTCAGTGCATCTTCAATGTCTCTCAATGCACAGCCCACAGCTCAAGGTTTAAAGCTGAGGACAAGAGGGGACGGTGAATTTTGTGGAAATTTAGGGAAAGTGGAGAAAATTGGAACAAAGTGTGGGAAGCTGACAATAGAATAGATTCAATAGTAAATCTTTGGTCCTGCTTTTTATTCGTCTCTATCTGTCAAACTAGTGCAAATATAGCCCCCACCTCCTGCTCCCCTATGACATCTGACTCAGTTACAGTTTAGATATCTATTTCAAGACATGGAGGTGTTGATATCATGTATGTACTAGGTAAACGATGGCACTTTTTGGTATCTGAAGGTATTGATGGGTGGCTTGGTCTCACATATTCTGAAAACATAATGTCTTCAGTTCATCAAGGCTGTCAATCCATCTTGACCTGTTAGTTGAGGACAACATTCACCTAGGGGTTAGTTTATGAGGTTCCCGAGACAATTAAGAAATGAAAGTTATATATCTTGGGATAGCTAGAGTATACATCTGTACCCAGTGCTGCTTTGACCCATGTCTCGTAGCCTGCTATCTCTTCCTGAAGACCTGCTCTTCTACATCATTACTTACCATCTTAACAAAGTTCCAACCCCAATTATTGGAGATTTACTTAAAGATTTTTGACTCCTTCACCAAGGCATCCACTTCTATAAATAGGTGGACGAGACATTGCTTGGAAGTTGTCCAATCGATTAAATGAGAAAGTTCGAGTACTTGATTGCTGTAGCTGGAATGAACCATACCTATGGTTACAGGTAGAGTGTGTGAGTCTTGTTTGTCACAATTGACTTAATGTAAGTGCATTTTCTGCATTTCTTTCACCATCTTACATGCGGCTAAGAGTGAATTGTCTGAGGACCATGTTTGTCTTTTGAAAGATAATACTATTATTAGCATGAGGTCATGGTGCTCAGATGAATTTAAACAGGATTCCAAATACGAAATGTATAAGTACGACCTACAACATTGGTTTCCATTGTGTTTATTAAGAGTATAAAAGGAATGACGAGTACCTCTTCTTGCTGCTTCTGTGGGTTCATAAGAGTGTGTTTTGGGTGTTTAATATGATAACCTACACCTGACTTAACTGAAACACACCCTGACCAGACACTCAGCTAGTCAGTATGACTCTTCCTGCTCTCTCCGAGCACTCATCAGAAGCCCCGTCGTTACTTGACAGAAGGTAAGTCAGCGGCTTTCTCTATGAATTCTCGTTAAGCTACTCTGACACAACCAACTATTGCTCATATTTCATCCAAATTGGCTGAAAACCGACTACTAGAATGTTCAGTACTGTGATCTAGGCGCCCTTGACCTCGAAGCTCTTTACCAACCTCTTCATGAATTTCTGTAGCATTGTTCTCTCATAAAACCACCCTAAAGTTCTTATCTCATCCTGTCCTGCATAATCGACGCAGTATAGACGGTGAAGAAATGTGAAGAGTTTGGAGATAAGCGGATGAAGCTAGAAGATTGTTTTGTTGAGATCGCGTCTACTCTAACGGTATATGGAAGCTAGTGCAATACGGCCCTTTATTATTTGGATTTTTCATCGTTCTGTTGATCAACGTACAGACTAGAATGAGCTACACAGCACTCATAGTGGGAGAGTTCTTCCTGTGCGCACCCTATACATTTAAAAGGCCTTCACCAGTCTCAACTTCGTTCAAGTCACTTTTAAGAGACCATCTCGATGAATAGGGTTATGCGGCTGAACGGGTTATGGCACGGGTTTGTGGGTATAGCTTAATTTCCAGCTAGTTTATGGCATGTTTTTGTTTCTATAGCTTAATTATCCGGTAGTTTATGGCAAAACTTGGCTATAGCTTATTTTACGGGTACTTTATGGCAAAACTTGGCTATAGCTTATTTTCGAGGTACTTTATGGGGTCGGTTTGTGGTTATAGCTTATTTCACTGGTAGTTTATGGGGCCTGTTTGTGTCCATAGCTTACATCCCCGCTAGTTTATGGCACATTTGTACGTCCAGAACCTTTCATACGAAACTGTTGAAGCTTGAATGCCAGCATCATCCACCACGGTTGATTGTCTATCAAGCCTCTAAAGCTGATGTTAGACTACAGTACAGTATGCATGTCTTGTGGGGGGTAGACACAACACTTTCTGAACGAATAAGAGGTGATGATAACTGCCTTGACTTGGAGTGACACCTGGCACTTGACTCATAACTTGTGTCCATGCTGTATGTGGTTCGTGAGTTGGTGGATGGTTCGTCTGTATCATTGGATTGAGGTGACTGATGGAAGTGAAGGAGTGAGTGGAAACAAAAAGAATCACTTAAGTTTTCGTTATTCTCAGGCCTGGTCATCAACAGTGATGGAGATACTTGCCGGGGCATCATCCCACGTCGGTATCATCTTGTTGGGTTGTATCATGCCAGGTGTGTTTCACGATGTCGTCAGGCCGAGGTGAGGTGTAGGTTGGTGATGAGAGGAGAAGGGTGAAGACAAGACTTTGGCAGTACCAGAGGGAGGAAACAGAAGAGATGAAGACAAGGATGATAAGGGTGGGTCTTCTGAAGCAGAAGCCTGAGAAGGTTACCAAACCAAAGAGAACCCAAGCATGACAAGCTACCAAGGTGACTATCCCCAAAAATCTCAAACAGTATGAAACTCCATGGCTTCGCACTTTAGACGTGGGACACTTGGATGAAGTGCCAAGTTTCAGTGGACACTGTCATGTAAAGGCAGTTGGTAGAACGTCAAGCGAAGCACTTGGGTCAAATAGAGATAGACAATGAAAGAAGGTAGCTTCGCCAGAAACTGAAATAATGGTAAACGTTGATTGTCAAATAGCATCGACGTCATGTGCAAACAACTCATAAGGTCACCCAGGAACAACTGTATTATCACTCAAGAGTTAGAGAAGGCAACATCACCAAAATCTGAAGGCCGTGAGCACTTGAGTGTTAGAAGCATCGACATTGTGTGCTTTCTGCTGACTGGAACTTCAAGCAAAAGACTCAGAGGTCTGTTAAAAAGCCTGTGTATGGTGTTTCAGTCGTCCCAGAATGTAGGAAGCAATAATATCAACAAGGAGAGATGATCATAGAATATTCGATTGTCAGCATTCCACTGTCAAGTAACATCGATATCGTAAGACAGAACACATCCCAAAATAGCTTCCTGTTCCGTCTTTTCAGACCGGCGGCGAACTTGGCAAATCCACCACACTTCCACCAAAATCCGGCGAACTGGGCAACTCCACCTGACTATGTCTCACTCTCGTCCAGCGTTCAAACACCTGCCGTAGTGACGTCACCCCTCGCTCCTGCTCGGTGGCAATGATGGATATCACGTGATCCAGATCCATGCCCGGCACGTGGATATCCAGGGCAGGGGTCTTTTGAAACGCCAATAATGAATACAACCGCTGATTGATCAGATGAGCGTCTATAGGTAACAGCGCATCTTTACACAACGAAGGCACATAGAGATGGGTGATTGGTGGATCTCCAGACTTGGGGTTCATCGGCGTGCATTTGCTCAAAAAGACGATCTTCAGCGACTGCAAATGACGGTAATCGGCAGCGGAAAGATGTCCACTTTCCTGAGTCCATTGTTTGGCTAGTTGGCTTCTGGGTCCTCCGTATCCTACAACGGAAGAGGGGGGTATAGATAGGAGGTATGAGCGGAGGGGCATGTCACGTGACATAACGAATAGAGACGGTTCCAAGTGTTGATGATGATACTTGTAAGAGAGTTCGTCAACGCGATGGAGGAGTGAGGTGCAGGTGGGATGCATTGGGAAAGTTTAACAGGTGACAAGAGGAATGGAGGTGATGTGTTACGTGTATTTGCACGATGATTGGTGATGTTTTTGATGATATCTTTGGATTTCAGATATCGTCTTCTTGGTGACTTTGTGGTATACTGTACTTGCTCAGTTTTGGGCTTTCCTTTAGTCATCTTAGTTAGGCTATTTCGAGGAAGGCGAAATGAAGGGTAAGAAGATAAGGTGGTGAAAAAGACTTGGAATGATTGGTTTTTTTTTATACTTATTCCACTTTAGAAGCCTCTACTGTAGTACCTTCACCTTGTTTCTAACATCTAACTTACTTGATAGGTACAGTACTTGTATGAATTGTGATCTATGTTTGTTGATAGTTGTCTGTAGACATAGCTCTCTATATGCTTCAAAACAGTATTGGAGAGCTCAGGAGAACTTCAGGGAGCCCGTATTGACTGATTGAATGGCTCAATTCACTTTTGCTAGCTTAGCGTATCTCAATCATCTGCTTTGGAGACTCACAAAACTTGACGGGAAGCTTAACTGGAGTAAGAAAAGGATAGTTGAGATAGGTGTTTCTGAACCCTCATATCTCAGAATAAACGTACTACACATATAGCTGTTGACCATTTCTTTGCTAAGCACTAGCACACGTACTACTCACAGAACCGATTTTCCCGCCTCCACCATCCCGGGAACACCAAATAGGGACCCCCAGCACACTTTTCTTTCAACTAATGTCCCAACTAGCTAACTGTAATGTTAACTAGGTCAAATGTGCAGTAACAAGACTCAACATTGACGTCAAGTTAGAGACATTATCAGACTGAACAACTTCTGAGAGTTACATCAGCATTCCCGCTTACTAAGCAGAGGCAAAATGAACCTTGAAAACACACCCCAAACACTCCTACCCAGCAAACCCCGTCAACCACTTCATTTCACTGTCTCAAATATTCTTATTTTTTCTGCCAATTTTTTCCAACTCTCATCTTTTTTTCTAAAAATACACGTCATTGTCAATAAGGTTTGAAGCTACATGAGCCTAAGAAATGTCGAGGTAAAAAAGCACACGGCCCATAAACCTGGAAATACCGTGGTGGCGGTTTTTGCCAGTAAAAAGTAGTTGATATCACGTGATCAACCGCCTTTGTCTCCCTCGCAACTCCGGAAAGGTCACGTGACGGAAACTCTGTTTATTTTAAACACGCATCACATGCTCTCCTGCATATCGAGAGCTTGCACTCAACACTGTGACGAGACTCGAGGCGACGGGAAAACTCATACGAGACGATTTGATATCACGTGACTGAATACGGTAATCACGTGACCGAAAACGCGAGACACAGACGACTTTTCTTACAGCATCAGACTCACTTCATTTCGTCTTTCTTCACCTGCAAACATCGCATACGACATACACGTGAAGCACGAAAAAAGCGTTGAGAGAGACGATAAAGGGATATCGCTTGACGTCGATTTGACTGTGTTTGTGTGAGAATCATCATTTTCTGCTTTTTCTGGTTTTTTTCAGATTTTCCAGATTTTCCAGATTTTTCGGCATCTAGATCATCAGTCGACATACCATTGATTCAGTTTCAGGATTTGAACAACAAATTCGGAACTTTTGGGTCTTATCTGAAGTCTCAACGTTACTACTTCAGTTGACCAGTTCAGTGACGTTAGTGAACTACTTCAGTTAACTTGTTTGGGTACTTTTTGGTTAACTACTCTTGTTGACTTCTCCACTGATTTTGTTCAGTCATCACCTGCCTTCAGGTAACTACTGTTGTTAACTTCTCAACTAATTTGTTGACTTCTCACCTCCACCATGGCCCCATCTAAACGAAGATACGGCGTTGTTGTTGACGCCGGCTCCTCCGGCTCCCGAGTGTTCATCTACTCGTGGGAAGACGCACTGTTGCAGCAGAAAAACCTGGGCCAACTGACCCTACTCGAACAAAACAGCGTCACCAAGCTGCACTCGGAAAAAGAATGGAAAAAGAAGATCTTTCCGGGCGTCAGCAGTTTTGCGGGGAGATCACGTGACGAACTGTGGAGCGAGCACGTGAAACCGCTCGTTGATCACGTGATGGACCATGTCCCCAAATCGGCTATTCCTTCGACTCCCATATTCTTTTTGGCTACTGCTGGAATGCGGTTATTGGACGAACCTGTTAGGGAGAATCTGTTGAATACCGTTTGTGACCTGCTGTCGACGAATACGGGCTTCTACCTTGGATCTGGAGGCTGTACCAAGCGTCCTAATGTGGAAATCATCGATGGAGAGGTGGAGGGATTGTATGGGTGGTTGGGGTTGAATTATTTGGCGGGGAGTCTGGTGAGCAGAATCGAGGAGTCAGGGTCACGTGACCTACCTACTCTCAGATCACGTGACGAACTAGCTGACATCAAAAGTCCGCATGACGAGTCTCGGTTGTCCACTTCCTCCACTCTCGGTTTCATGGACATGGGAGGAGCTTCTGCACAGATTGCGTTTGTTCCCAACGCTACAGAGACTGCCAGGCATTTGGATGATCTTTACCAAGTCCGTTTACGAAGTGTCAACGGCCAACTTCAAGAGTGGAATGTGTTTGTTTCGACATGGCTAGGTTTTGGAGCTAATGAGGCTCGTAGACGGTACCTAGAGACGCTTCCTGCTGTTGAAGGTACTATTACCGACCCTTGCTTGATGAAAGGTCTATCTATGAGTTATGGAAATGACTTTACTGTTGTTGGATCAGGCGATTTCACCAAATGTATGGCTAATGCCTCTCCTCTATTGATGAAACATCTGCCCTGTACTGACCATCCATGTCTGTTCAACGGTGTTCATGCTCCTGCCTTGGACTTTTCTGTGACCAAGTTCATCGGTATTTCCGAGTACTGGTACACTTCTGCTGACATTTTCGGACTCCGAGAAGAAGACTACAATTTCCACGTGTTCAGCCAAAAGACGCAGGAGTACTGTTCACGTGACTGGGAGGATATCGTTGCTGAGAGCGAAGAGGGCGGTTTTAACAAGATATCACGTGATAAACTGCAAGTCGCCTGTTTCAAAGCCACCTGGGTGCTGACTATTCTTCATGAGGGTTTTGGAGTGCCTATCGGTCCTATCATTGGAGAAGAGTCTGAGGAGTCGACAGAAACACCCTTCGTTTCCCCCTTCAAGAGTCTGGAGACTTTTGACGACCAGGAACTGTCCTGGACACTGGGAAAGATGGTATTATACTCTTCTTCGCAAGTTCCTCCTGCTAAAAACTCGGACGATAGAGAAGTCGGTGTGGGTTATGTTCCTAGTATGCTGGGAGGTAAAACGATAGTGATTCCAGGAGGAGAAGGAAGGACGACTGAGGATGTGGGTTTGTTGACGCTACCGCTGGTGTTTCTGCTGGTTATCGCTTTTGGAGTGGTGTACTTTCTTCTGGGCAAAACCAAAGTCACGGGAGGTATCATGAACCAGTTTTCCAGGCTCACACAACGACTGCGCTGGAAAAAGACGTTTGAAAGCGTGGATCTCGAAAGTGGCCCGTTTGTGCCTCCCACATGTCGATCTTCCTCGGCTCTGGACTTGTCTGAAATGAGAAGCAACACTCCACGACTGCAGACGTCCCAGTCAAGTGTCAACATTCCCACCACAGGACGGTTCAAGGGTGTAGGCATGAGCAGTAGAGCTCCGAGCAGGAGTTCGTCAGCTACGAGGTTGGCCTAGCGATAGAAGGCGGTTTTTTTGACTCTTACTTGAAGAGGGAACATCTCTTTTTTCTTAACTAAAACAGGAGTTCCATCGCTACTGACTTCGTGACTAGACTGGTACATCATTGTATATACTGACATAGAGGGTTAATGGTAATAAATGATAGATGTGTCAAAGTGGCTTGACAAGTGTGGCATTAAACTATATGAAAAGCTGGCTCATATTGGTATGCGCTTGAAGGACATGCAATGACGTGTAAGAAAGTAGTGTACCAAACAGCATACAGAACATAACTAAACTTCAAGTGTCTGTTACTGTGCCTTCCCTCGTAGGTCATATTACTTCAAATTACACTCAGCTCAGACTAAGTCTCTAATCTACCAAGATAGCCTACTCTCAACTACAACATCTCATATCTTCATAAACAAAAACCATTAACTACATACTCTTGTAATCACTTTCCTCCCGCCACTCTCTTCCCGTACTCTTTGATGCACTTTTTCACGTGCTCATTTATCAGAGTCGGAGGATACGGAACGTGGCAAATGGGGCAGTCGGGGTTGGCCATGGTGTGATGGCGTGATGACTGAGCGAAAAGTGATGACTGAGCGAAAGGTGATGACTAAGCTTGATGACTAAGCTTATTTTTGTGCTGACTAAATTCCTGACTAATCCAATAGTGTCTCCAGTACCAAATTCGGTACCTGCGTCTGTGTAATAAATTCATTCACGTCTTCTGTGGCAATATATAACCCCTTAATGCGCCCCATTGTACAAATAGTTGAGCTGTCAGATATCTTCTGTCTTTGTGCTTTGTGCCCCAAAGTATTGTCCCATGTTTGACGAGTCGTTGATATGGGGTGTAAGAAGCGGTTGACAAGGGGTGGCTGGTGCATAACCACTGGGGAAGTGATGTGTCAGATATTGCTCATCATTTGGTCTATTATGATGTCACCAAGAATATGAGTCTCTTTGTTGATAGATATACGTCAAATGTCACAATTGAGGTGACTGAAGTGATATTTGAAAGATAATATTGTTTGTATTGCCATTTCATCTGATCCTGTATCTTTCATTTGGTTTTTTATGACTTACTAATGACGACACAGTCCATCTTGACACTCTCAATAAAGCTAACTAAATAATAGACTTTCCTCACTAAAAGTAACTAACAACTGAACTGTTCTTTCTCTCGAATACCTTCCCAAATCGACCCAGAAAAGGAGGAAATTTTCGATTAAGCATTTAAGTCATTTCATTTGTGTCTGATAACCTTTTTGGTCACCACAACCATCCCAAATTACCACTTTTTCAACCTCCCCCACCTCCCCATATGGCCTGATCCACTCGCATAATCCAAACTCTAAAAGTTTCAGTTTGATATTTTTCAAACCCGAATTTTTCACTCTTGACATTTGCACAAAATCGCCAAAAATGCAGCCACCGAAAAAACGAAAGCTGGACAACACTCTTGTGACCACGCCGCATCCGCTGGAGATCCGTCCGGAAGGAAACGTGCTCTTGCTCACGAACGAGGAGCGAAACCGAGCATACCAGGCCAGAAAAAACAGTCTCGGATCTTTGGCAGTCCTTCCTGACACGCTGCTGTACTCGATTGTCGGGGAAATTGGCGACGCGGAGTCTGTGCGCAATTTCGGCTTTGCCTCGAAATTCGCCTACGCTTTTGCATGGCAGGACGAGCTGTGGAAGGAGCTGTTTGTGGAGGACGAACGACAGATCAAGGAGTGGAAGGGAACATGGAGAAGAAGCTACTGGGGGCTGTCACGTGACCAGGAGGCCAAAATCCGCACTTCCATCATCGAACCGGGCATTTCCACGTCTTCTGGAGACTCGGTGAAGACGTATTTGTACTCTGATCTGCTATATCGTCCCTTTCAGTGCTCTCAGGTGGACTTTGAATCGTACATCAAAAGAGGTCTTAGTCAGCTGAAAAAACACACGAATCTGGACATCGAGCGGATTAGTAAGCCGTTGACCGAGGAGGAGTTCCAGAACAAGTCTGATCAGCCGTTTATTCTCACCGAAGAGTACCCCAGAGGAGACGGGAATGAGAAGTGCAGCTGGACGGAGTCACGTGACCTGTTCAGTGTGGCGAAGCTCGTGGAGAAGTTTGGTCACGTGATTTTCCGGCAGGAGTGTGTTGACTGGCCCTTGGCTGTGTATGAAGGATATATGAAGGACAATGTTGACGAGTCTCCTCTTTATTTGTTTGATTGTCGGTCTCAAGTTATGAAGGGTAAAGTTGAGGGTGACGAGACTGGGAAACCGTTCAGAAACACGTATATTGACCCTTATATCCCTTCCATGTTCAAAACTGACCTGTTTACTCTCTGCGGTTCAGCTCGTCCTGATTACTCATGGATGATTATTGGACCTCGAAACTCGGGTTCTACGTTCCACAAAGATCCGAATTCCACATGTGCCTGGAACTCCATCCTCAAGGGTGCCAAGTACTGGGTCATGTTCCCTCCCGGTGTGACTCCTCCTGGAATTTATACTGATGGAGAGGAATCTGAAGTCACTTCTCCTTGTTCTCTGGCTGAGTGGTTCCTAGGAGGATTTTACAACGATGTGGTTATGGAGGGACTTAGTCAGGACCCTAGCAGTTCAACTCCTCCTTTCTTACATGGAATGTGCCAGGAAGGAGAGACTATGTATGTTCCTGCTGGATGGTGGCATATGGTGGTCAATGTGTGTGATGCTGAGTGTGTGGCTGTGACTCAGAACTTCATTCCTCGAGGACGGAAGCTCGTGGAAGCTCTCAAGTTTCTGAGAGACAAACCTGACCAGATTTCGGGCTTCCAGTGTGAAAAAGTGGCTGAGTGGGCGAAAGAACTGGGTGTCCCTGATGCTCCTATTTATGACCTGTTTGTCAAGGTATTGGAGGAGTCTGAGTACAAGGGAGATTTGGAGAATGCATTGGAAAAGCTGCCGAAGAAGAAGGAAGAGAAGAAGAATGTGTGGCAGGAGTTGACGGAGGATAAGGATGTTGGGTTTAGTTTCGGGTTTGCCTAACTCGTAGGAGAGCGTAGCTCGACTGCGAGTTGGACATGAGTGTCAGAGGCTGGCTTTTTCAACATCTACATGTATATAATTAACGACTGTACGATATTGAAAATTCAAAAGTGAGCAGAATTGTCTGAAAATTTGTGCTGTGAATAAACCGACTATGGAGATTCCGAAAATGTGCTCAGGTTCTGGCTGACATTACTGGCTGAGGTTTTGTGTGATGTTCGGGTATTTGGCGTTCTGTGCGCGATTTAAGCTATAAATTATTTGGGCAACAAATTGGCCCAAATAGTTGTGCTTTTTGTTGACTTCAGGTGAAATGAGGCAAACGAGAAAAATGGAATAATGAATGAAAACTGAATGAAATAAGGGCAGGCTGTTCTCTCTGAACGACTGTCTTTGTTCGCTTTCCCCTCTTCCCTTTTCAGGGTCACAAAATCTGTTCAAAATTCGACCATAAATTCAGCATATGCCTCCCGTTAAGACCCCATAAGAAAGTGACATTGAGGTGATCCATAAGACCATATTTTGCGTGAAAACCCACGAATTCAGGCCAGACACAGTCATTTGGCTTGAAAAGGGCGAATGAAACGTCCCCAATGTTTCCAATCGTTCATCTCCCCCACAAAATGAACAATTCCCACTTCTGGTGTAACATCAAGGTGCACACTAATTTGTAGGTAGCGTCACATCGACATGAACGATATGATAGATCTGAAAAACTGGGCTAGTTATGATATATCGGATTTGTAGCATGTTGAATCAGGAAGTGGAGCACTCAATTGATCCCACACTATCTGCCACTTTTTTATCCACGTGTGAGACATGTTTCGAAGGTGCATGTCAGGGGCAGACGTTGAGATAGAGATTGGATCGTCTATCTACGAACACTCCAATTGAACTAATGCACCATGGGAGAGTGATGATTTAGTTGAAATATTTGTAGCTCATCAATTAGAAGAAGACCACTCTCCTCTTTTCTTAATGCCTTGAGCAGTTTCTACAACCTCGTATCTCTGAGACAGAGGGGAATCCCGTGAATAGTTATCAGCTCAATGGCTCATAAGCAGAAGCTGACAGCTCAATGGATATAAAAAGACAGGTCATGGCTTCACGATTTGTACAATAATTTGTCCATAGCCACTGCTCTGTGGGACATACCATGATACAGTACATACCGGTATCTCAATTGAACACTCACTCCTTCTGAGATCGAGATCAGTAGACACTCTTACAGAACTTCAGAAATCGTAGCTGCCTTTAGTACACACTAACTGCTTCGCAGTTCGTGGAGTAGACTCACTACTTCAAAGATCGTACTATACACTCACTGCTTCGCAGCTCGTGCAGCTCGTGGAGTAGACTCACTACTTCAAAGATCGTACTATACACTCACTGCTTCGCAGCTCGTATTGTACGGCACTCACTGCTACGCAGCTCGTGCAGCTCGTCATGAATCATTAATTTATACTATACAACTACATAATCGTGCAGATTCCGCAGCACTTGCTCTTCTCCTCCTTAGTGTCCTTGGCCGGGTTAGTCTTCTTGGCTCCGGCAGCCTTCTCTGTAGTGGCAGGCTTGGAAGCAGCTGCTGTGGGCTTAGCGGTAGTAGTACCGGTAGCAGCACCAGTCGCTCCAGTAGCACCAGCAGCGCTCTTCTCGGTTGTAGGAGCGCCGGTGGCAGCAGTGGTGCCTGTGTTTGTGGCGGTAGCAGCGTCTGCAGGAGCAGCAGGGGCGTTGGTAGCTCCTCCTGCAGTTCCAGCAGTTCCAGCAGCAACAGCACCTGCTCCCACAGCTCCAGCACCAACGCCAGCAGCAGCAGCAGCCTCTCCTCCGGTGACGTCATTGCCGGGAGCTCCTCCAGCCTTGGGATCGAGGGTCTTCTGCTGGGTGGTTCCGTTAGTAGCAGCTCCAAGGGCTCCTCCCTCAGCCTTGATCAGCACCTCGGTGAAGACCTTGCCCTGGGTAAAGGCGATTTTCTCCTCGAGAGGCGAGGGTGTTCGCGAGCCGTCCGAGTCGGCAAAGGTGCCTGCTCCCCAGGGAGAACCTCCATGGACCTCCTCGAGATTGGTCTGCTCGGCAAAGGTGTCCTTGTAGCCCAGAGGCACGTAGTTCATGCCGTGGTGGACATAAATCGAGAGCGTGTTTCGGGGCAGAACCTCCTGTCCACCGCCCTGGGTGCCGCTGCTGACGAATTGGCCCACGTACTTGCCGTGAAGCCCTCCATTGGCCCACAGACCTCCGGTAGCGTCCCAGAAGGTCTTCCATTGAGCAGGGAAAGAGCCGAATCGGGAGGGAATTCCAAACAGAAAGCCGTCGTAGCCGGTCAGGACCTCGACGTCTGCGGGCGTCAGAACCTTGAAGTCGTGAGGCTGACCGGGGGCCTTCATGTACTTGAGAATCTCCTCGGAAAGGGTTTCCTCGACCTGGTAGAGGTCGACCTGGCCTCCGGCGGCCTTGACTCCCTCGGCCTCCTTGCGGGCCAGCTCGGCAATGTGGCCGTACGTGGAGTAGATGAGAATGGCGATTTTGGGCATCGTAAACGTTGACTGTCGAGAGGCTTTTCGTCGACCGACAATCTCCAGTGTCTTTATGTTGCTGGGCTGGGAGCTTATTCGGATTTAAACTTCTGATTACCAGCACATTACCAATAGTACAAAAAGCTTAAATGGAGAGTGACAATGAGGTGATGGATGAGAAATTGACGGCTCAACTTGACATGCAAGGATTGTGATTAGCGAGACCTGGTTTCTGACAAGTCCTTCTTGGCATGCTGAGTAAGCGATAAGAGTGCGGCTTTGTGTTTGTCATGTGACTTTCAAGCACGGATAGTTACCTTGGGTATCCGCCTCATAGTTTGGGTGTAATGTGTAAACCTCTATCGTGTCTATTCAGGGTTGCAAGTCTGACGAATACTGACATGAGGTTACACATACGAGCCGTTTGGAACTCTCCGTGTTCAAACTCTGTCTGAACTCTCTCTTACTCACCATTTCAGCGATTTACTAATCCGACGATATTACTAATTCTGCTCAGCCTCATCCAGCCTACATGGGGTTGCATGATGAGATACGAGGGTGCTGGTACCATCTATCTCTGGCTTATCACCAAAATAGTCAAGTCCAGCCTTGACGTCTGGCCTGACGTCTCGTACAGCTGCCATATCGGGTAAATACCACAAGCCGTTACCGTTATCTAGATATCAAGATACTGTCAGCTATTCACCTCTTCACCAAACCTCTTCACTTCAAACCTTCTTCGGGCTGACTACAGATTTGGTCATGATGATAATAGCAGGTGGGAGTCAGCGCTCCAACTGCAACGTTAGCCAGGCTAATGGCGTAATCGAAGCCACCGGGGATTAGGAGGGTGGGGAAGTAGTGTAGGAGAGTGAAAAAAACAAAGAAAAAAACGACAGAAATTTCATCCAAAAAACCACTCCTCCGGATTATCATCGGATCAATTGCGAGACAGACGTATAGCTGCACACCACAGTACATCTCAGCACAATAGACCGATTACTAAGTCATAAGTCGACATTTTTCTTTTTAATTCCAAGGGCATTTCTTTTGTCGCCATTTATCACCCGCTAATGCACCTTTAGTCAGTAGTGCTAAGAGACGGCCCAAACGGGATATGGGGGTTGAGTTTATTTTGCCGTCCAACGTGTCACCGAGATGGAGTACTTGGAGGGGGGAATAATAAAGATACAGAGAAACGAAGATCGGGAACGTATTCAGCTTGCGATTACGAGCAGATTCATACCCCTAACATCCACATTCGTCAACTTTTCACCCAACTCTCCTCCCCCCCCAAATGCAACCCAACCTAACCACCAATAATTGGTAATAACACAAACGTCACCGGCGAGGAAAGACATATATAGACGTGCTGTCACCCAGAATGACCGCCATCAAATAACCACTCTCTTCTGCAATGGTCAAGATCGCTATCATCTACTACTCCACCTGGGGTCACGTTCGAACTCTGGCCGAGGCCATCAAGCGAGGTATTGTCGCTGCTGGAGGCCAGGCTGACATTTTCCGAATCCCCGAGACCCTCGACGAGGCCACCCTCAAGGCTCTGCATGCTCCTGGTCCTGCCAACGACCCCGTCATGACACCCGAGATCCTGTCCACCTACGACGCCTTCCTGTTTGGCGTTCCTACCCGGTTTGGTAACATGCCTGCCCAGTGGAAGTCCTTCTGGGACGCTACCGGCGGTCTGTGGGCCTCTGGAGCTCTCCACGGCAAGTACGCGGGCTTCTTTGTGTCCACCGGAACCCCCGGAGGAGGCCAGGAGGTGACTGTGCTCAACTGCCTGTCGGTCGTGGCCCACCACGGTCTGATTTACGTGCCTCTGGGCTACAAGAACACGTTTGCGCTGCAGACCAACCTCACGGAGGTCCACGGCGGCTCTCCCTGGGGAGCTGGAGCCTACGCTGCTTCGGACGGCTCTCGACAGCCTTCCAAGCTCGAGCTCGACATGCACGAGGGCCAGGGCAAGGCTTTCTACGAGACCGTTGCCAAGGTCAAGTTTTAGCATATTAACGGGATGTGAATGAATTATGAGTATACTAAGAGACTGTAGACAAACGTATAGGACCAATTGAATGATTTTATGAGTACAAAGGGACTGTAGACAGAACTCTCGATCTTCAAAGATGAGCTGTTTCAATTGTCGTATTCTACAGATGATGGCCTCATTCTAAATAGCCAGTTGCCTGATAACGTAGTCATATTTAGGCCTCAATCGTCACCCTTCAAGGTCTACTTCTATTCTATGGAATTTGTCTCACATGTACGACACCTGTAAACTCCTTAATCTGTGATGCAGAGGGCTCATACCATTAGATGACTAAATATTACCAATTAGTCTCCTCAACTGGACTATCTTCCTTCTCGAAATAATAACCGTTCCCTAGAAAACAGGGCTAGTCTAATTTCCAAAGCTCACAAGTTCGAAACTGAAAACCTCGGCTAACCATTGTCTCGGAATACGAGCCAAGTCCATAATGTTTCACAACACGCCATGGTATTTATAGATTGTGAGACAGTGGGACAGAGTTGAGATGAGATGCTGAAAACAGCACTATGAGGGACGCTGAAATGTGTTCATAATTAACCATTATATCATCTCCAATAACGTCCCACACTTCATTCCATCTCCCAACAATTTTATGCCGCTTTCAAGTTCCGGCTGACTAAGCGCTTAGTCAGCGCTTACTAAGCACGCCGCATTAAATCAGAGTTCCGACTTTGCTCCGAACGTTGACTTTTGGAGACACAGGAGTTGGTGAGGTAGGAGTTAGACAGCGGGATTTGACAGCTGGCCAATGAGAAGAGACAATTGGACTTTTCGTGATCTAATTTTTCTTCCAAATTTTTTTTCTCAATTTTTCTCAATTTTTCTGTAATTCCACTCCTCAAGTTCACTCCACAATTCTGCATGCACCCCAACCATTCGTGAACTTTATGATCAAGGCGGAGGTAGTCAATGGGGTGAATTTCAAGGGTTTGTGGAGGTTCAAAACAAAAATTGTATTCAAACCGCAATTCTGAACACATCTAAGTACTCAGATTTCAGCCATCTCATCTAGTTCATCCACAAATTATCCCCCCTTCCCCTGGTTAGGGTAACTCAATCTGCTTATCCAGTTTTAAATTTCGCAGACAGCAAGATAGCTCTTCACCTTACTACACCATGCTACGATCTCGAACTGCTCAATTGGCGCGATCCGGGTTTGGATCCCGGGTTTTCGGAGTCCGGTACAACTCTGTGGGTCGAGCTTTTGTGTTTTCTCAAACTGGAGAGCCTCAGGACGTGATCCAGGTGCTTGAGTACCCTCTTGAGAAGCCCCTCGAGTCCCAGGTTTTGCTCAAATCGCTGGGGTTCACCATCAACCCTGCCGATATCAACCAATTGGAGGGTGTTTATCCCTCTGTTCCTCCTAAAACCGTCCAGATCAACAACGAAGACGCTGCTATTGGCGGTAACGAGGGTCTTTTCCAGGTGGTTGATCCTGGTGCCAAGTCTGGACTTGAAAAGGGAGACTGGGTGCTTCCTCGAAAGACGTGTTTTGGCACGTGGCGTTCCCATGCCCTGGTTGAGGCTGACACCGTTGTGAAGATTGACAATACCGATCTTACCAAGGTGCAGGCTACCACTGTCTCTGTGAACCCTTCTACTGCCTACGAGATGCTCAAGGATCTCCAGGAAGGCGACTGGTTCATCCAGAACGGCGGAAATAGCGGAGTTGGTCGAGCAGCCATTCAAATTGGCAAACTGCGAGGTCTCAAGAGCATTTCCGTCGTCAGAGATAGACCTGATCTGGACGAGCTCAAAAAGGAGCTGACTGATCTAGGAGCCACCCACGTGATCACCGAGGAGGAGGCCTCGGACAAGCTGTTTTCCAAGCAGATCAAGTCGTGGACTGGCGGAAAAATCAAGCTGGCTCTCAACTGTATTGGTGGAAAGAGCGCCACGTCTATTATGCGACAGCTGGGAGCTGGAGGAACCATTGTCACGTATGGAGGCATGTCCAAGAAGCCCCTGACGTTCCCCACGGGTCCCTTCATCTTCAAAGATATCACTGCCAAGGGTTATTGGTTGACTCGATGGGCCGATAAGCATCCCGAGGAGAAAGCCAAGACCATCGAAAACATCTTCAAGTTCTACCGAGAAAAGAAGTTTGTTGCTCCCCCTGTCAATATCTGGACTCTGGACTTTAGCAAGGGCAACGATGTGGTTCTGTCCGAGTTCCTGGACGCTCTAGGAAAGGCCCAGAAGGGAGGAGGTAAGAAGCAGCTGGTTCAGTGGGTTGAATACTAGTTAGGTCAACTGTGGAGACTGAACAAGCAATGCTCAAAGACCGAGGTTGTGAATGATGATGCTACATGGGACAATTATGGATCCTTGTCAGACCTCCATCATACCTCACAGATATACATAGATATAAATTAAATGACTTATTGAGATCGTGGTTGGGGGGACTTGGTATGGTGTGCAAAGCTAATGCTGGTACATACCGATGCTGGTATGGAATTGTATGCCATTGGTGTAGGTATAGGTGTCTAAGGTGTCGTTGTCTCTGAAGTTGAAGGTATGACCTTACACCATTGTCAGAGTACATGATATTATTATGTCTATCCCAAGCGTTCGATTCATCTATATCAAAAACATATCTCACTTTTCATTTTTCAATAATCGTCACTCTTGAACCTGCCATAAAACTCGTTGCTTCAGAACAGGTTTAGACTTCAAGTAGGATGTCAACTAACTCCCAACTGGAGGGAGTGTGTTAACCATAGTAGAAGTCGAACAGATGGCTCAAAGTGCCTCAAAAGTTATTGAAAAGCAAAAAACAAAAGACTAGCCACTCATTGATACCGCAAAAAACTCAGACATGAATTTAACCACTACTTCTCCTCTTCTCTGTACTTTCTGGGACTTTCCAGTATTATTCCTCCCTCCAACTAACTCTAACTCCACGTGCATGATCTACACTTTAACACCACATCCATCTTGACCATATCTCACACCCCAACCACACTCTCCAAAACGCCCTTGCTGGACCCAAAAACGCCCATTTTTTTGCTAAAACCACTAAACCAACCTACACAAACACCCCCATAGACTTGTCCAGCCCCAAATCCCATCCCTTCATCCCACACAACGACATGGATAGAGCCTCAACTCCAGTCCCTACTCCAACTCTACCTAGCCGCCAAAACACTCCCCTGCACGGGAAACTCTTTGGACACACGTCCTCATCGTCTGTGTCATCCCTGGGCAACACAAAGACAACCCAGATCTCTCACGACTCAAGTAGTGACAGCAGTGACAGCAGTGACGATACTAACGCATCCACCAGCATCTACTACGAGTCTGAGAACGATACAAGAGGAAGGAATCCCACACCAGTGCTGCCCACGCTGCTCAGAAGACGATCTTCACTAAGTGCTTCGTCCAGTAGAAGGTCAAGCATCTCGGAAGTCGGCTTTGCAAAAAGCCCGACCATGGAAGAATGGCCAGGTGCAGGTGGAGGGGCGAGAAGTAGGAGACCGAGCTTACTAAGCACGCCCTCACGTGACCAGTTAGTGCAGCCGAGCCCACGTGACCTGTCACGTGACCCGTTCCTTGCGCGGCTGAACACCACTGGCGAACCATTGCATCCCGGCCTCCGTCGGGACTCATTCTCACGAGGTGACTTCCCTGCCCCACGTGACTCCAACTCGCCGTTTGCGTCACGTGACTCGCACTCGCCGTTCCACTCACGTGACAACTTCCACTCACGTGAGCCGCCCATCACCCCATCCATCGGCTCTCCCTCTCTGGCAGCCACTTCCCCTGCTGAGTCGCCCCTCCTGCCTGAAATGGCGATCCGCATGGTTTCCAATAACCGCAAGAATATGAAGCCTAAACCGAAATCGTTCCTGCGAATATCACGTGATTTGGTCGAGGAAAACGCTCCCCTTGATTCAGAGATGCGTCATGAGTCTGCCATCACGTGCGCTCTTCGAGAAGATGCAGTTGAGGAGAGCGGCATGTCCCGTGACGCTGTTTTGCCTGCCCGGGATGTTCCCTACCCTAATTACATTGACTATTTTGAGCATGTGATTGACGAGCATTCGGACTCGGATACTGCTCGGCCGAAGCGGAAACGGGTGGCTGGAGATTATGACCCGGTGCTCAAAAGACGGGCCGTTTCTCCCGGTCTGAGCTCTCCAATCATGTCTGCTAGTCCAACGGGAGCCAAGAGGAGTAATAGGCAGGTGCAGGATACGAGTGAGGAGATTCAGAGGATGACCTTGTAAAGACGCGGTCTCGAATGGCTGAAGTACCGGTACTTGGAAGTACTGACTTGACTAGCATTGATTATTGATATATTTATAAGCCCTGGTGGCTCTAACATTGCATTTATTATGGAGGGTGTACGTAGCTGTTTTGAGTAGGTGGAGTAAACAGGACGTATTCAGGTGTGTATCATGGCTGTGTATCCCCTCAGGTTGCATCTTTGACTCTGTAATTGAACAGCTTAGAAACATCTTACCGTACGGATAGTTATGTCTATTACAGGTTGTATGCTCCTGGCGTATACATCCATCCAGAATAAATCAGACTATAACAGTGCAATACATACCTAGATGCCATGACATCAGGTTGTATCTCTGGCTCTAGAATTCAATAGCTTACACCATAGCCACGTCTACAGGTTCACCCAACAAAGATTCATTCAGACTAATTAGTACCATGCGGTATACAAACCATGCATCACCCACTCTAAAACTTGGCCTTGAGCTTGTCCTCGTTGAGGATATTCTTGGTGAACCGCAGCTGATCGACCCAGCACTTCTTGGCCAGCTTTCTAAAGTAGAACGCATGGAAAGCGTGCACTTCTCCAGGGTAATACTCCGCCTCCGCAATCGCTCCGTGCTTCTTCAAGGCAGGAATCAGCCGTTTAGTATCGTAGATCAACACATCCTTGGTTCCACAGGTTCCAAAGTATGCAGGTAGAGGTCTATCAGGCTCGACATCCGACTCGAAGATGAGCAGCGGGTTAGCCAGCTCCGTAGCCTTGTCACCCACATTAGCCGACGCCTCTTCTCCGACGTATCCGAACGCCACCTCTTCCAGTCGGTCAGCTACCCATGTGGGAATCTTTGCCAGACGGGAGAACCGGTCAGGATCAGATACCTGCAGCACTCCACAGGCAGGAAGCACGACCTTGGGCACGACGCCGGTGTTGAAGACCATCTGGGCGTAGGGTTCGGGACGCGCATACGTGGCACAGATGGACAGAGCAGTCACCAGATTGGCCCCGGCACTTTCGCCTGCAAACACCAGCTGCGAAATGTCTCCTCCATACTCGGCAATGTTGTCAATGACCCACTTGAAGGCGTAGCAGGAGTCCTCAAGAGCCGCAGGGAAGGGGCATTCAGGAGCCAGACGGTAGTTGATGTTTGCTACCACGTATCCTCTTCGAGCAAACGCCAAGGCCATGATCCAGTGGGTATCTTTCGACAGGATTCGAAAGGCGCCTCCATGGATATACAGAACCACGGGGAGCGGTCCGTCTCGCTTGATGGGCCGGTAGATGTCCAGCAGGTGGAATTTCGACTTCTCAGGAGGCGTGGTGTCGAAGTATCGGATGTCGGAGAGAACCTCAACTCCGTGTTTTTTGGGGTCGGCCTGTGGGTGCAGTTTTCCAGCTGCAGACAATCCCTCGAAGAAGGATCGCATCGCCCATTTTCCGACCGCCTTTCGGGCCTCTGTGAAAGCTTCCATCGTGTAGAGAAGGAGTGGTGTGGTGTTGACAACGTTGAAAGGATCGAGTTGTATCGGAATGGACCTGCAGAACGCGGAGTACACTGCATATGATTGTGCGAGTCGCTRAGAGGGGGGGGGGGGGGTTCACCTAAATAGTCAAAGAGGCCGATTTTTGAGAAAAACCGATAATTCGAATTGGAAAAAATACTACCATTTTTTCCGCCGCTTTTTGCTGATTCCGATGGTACTGCCCACTTCCTTGCACCTTGCTCCCTTCTTCATCAGGACACATTTCTTCGTATCACCGTTCACTTTCACACTCGCATTTAAGCTTTGTACCCCACATGGAAACGATGGTGTCAAAAAATCCATTTATGATAGATGGATGACGTTGTTAGTGGCAAGTAAGAGAGCGTTGGAGGTGGTTGTTCTTGGCGTCACGTGACAGTATTATAGATGTTGATTTGGTCACGTGATCACAAACCGATCTCAATCCTTTTGCTACCCCCACTCTGTTTACACAAAGAACTTTGAGATTAGTAATCCTTCTTTTGGGGCTGTTTTACGAGAAGCAGCAAGGGTGGATGGGGTGATAGAAGGTGATTGGGTGGTGATTGGGTGGTGATCGGGTGGTGATTGGGCTAATTGAGACTGACTAAACCTGACTAAATCTGACTGCTATTTAGGCTGATTCTGTCCCAGTTATATGGCTTAGCTAGTCTTAGCTACGTTGATAGACGTGTAGCTGAGATCAGAGGGATGATAGAGATATAACTAGCCCTGGTACTTCGAACACCCTATAAGCAAATTGGCAGTGTTGTTACGGCATATATCAATGGGAGGTGAGTCAACTGGAAGCTTAACTGGAGTAAGAAAGGTGTAGTTGACAGTGGGGTTTCAAAAGGCCCATATCTCAGAATAATAGTACTACACATACAGCTTTTGATAAAATATTTGCTAGGAACTATTATTTGAAGTACTCATTGAAACATGGATCACACTTATATCTATCCGGGAATACCGATTAGGGACCCCCAGCATGTTTTCTTCTCCACTAATGTCCCAAGTAGCTCAACTATAATGTTAACGAGGTGGGCTGGTGAGTTGGTGATGTCGCCGAGATAATCTATTTGGGTGGAAAGTGTTCATTAATAGCTTGGTCTCACTATGTATGAGTCATTAGTGCATCTTGGATATCATCAGGATGGAACTCTGGCAATGGGAAAGAGTGTTATGAAGATAGTGACTACAAGAAGTGCTACAAAAATGGCTTTCGACAAAAAAGGAGATCTCAGCAAGTAACCCTGACTAACCCTGTTGTTAGCTTAAAGAGATCTGGATAACCCTCCTGGGAATATTCCGTCGAAATGACCTAAAGCCCTGTGCTAAGGAGTATGCCATCTGGGTGATTATATACATCAGACAGTCAGTTAGTCACGATTTTGACAGTCCTGAGCTATACTCACTTCCAAAATCACTTACTTTAGTACAGTACTTCTACTCTTCACCATCCTTAATGCTCATGAATTGCTATTTGTATGACTTTTGAATCTCAATGAATCTCAACATGGTAACCTCAACCTCCTCAGTTTCCCACCACCTGCAGCTTGTTAATGTCCACCTTTAGCTCTCCCTTCTTCAGTCTCTCGAGATAGTCCGAATCGCACACAATCACCACCATCTTCTGGTTGGCAGTCTTCTCAACCACGACGTCCTTACCAGCAGGAACGTAGTTTCGTAGCGACGCGTGCTTTCTGTGCAGCAGAAACTTGTAGTCTTCGAAAATGAGAGCCGTGAAGTACACGACTCGATGCAGAGAGTCAGCCACACCTGTAGCTTCCAGCAGTCTGTCTGTGGACCCTGGCAGACGACTCTTTTGAGCCTCCAGTTTGGCTCCACTCTTGAGATGCAGTCTCTGAAGAACAGTGCCTCTGAATCCCACCACCTTGATCATCAGCGGTTCAGGAATGAGCATTCGGACAGTAAAAGTCGTGGTATCGTCACTCCATAGACGGACCAGAGCACCTATTGCGCGGCTGGCGTTCTCAGACGTTCCTGTGACATACAAGACCCGATCTGAACGGCCCTTGAACGACGACAGACTCAGTTTCACGTCCAGCGACGTTTCCAGCCGTCGCACCGTCTCTCCTTTTCTAGCCAGAACAGTGTTGGCCTCTTCAGCGGTAACCAGAAAGCGCAGAGCCACTTGCATTTTGGGTGCCCATGGATGGAGAGCTGGAGGAGTATATATACAGCTAGGAGCTCCAACGTCTGGCCCACTAGCTCGACGGATACCATACCTTGCCGAAGCATGTCCAAAACCGTATCTGTGGAGGCAACTAGAGGTAGATGATCTACAGTATAACGGAGATCAACGTGATCAACGAGATATACGAAGAGATGGTATAACTGAGGTCACAAAAGGAGATGAAAAATGAGATGAAATACAGATTTTGTCATCGACCACAAAACCTGGTCATCATCACTTCCCACTCACCTCCTCCTCCCTGCTAAAAATAACGCCTCCTGTATTTACAACGTGGGTCTTTGCAGGGCCCTTGACCCGATGCGGAAGTGTCTGTAGCCGCTTCTCGAACACGGGTGGGGAGATAAAGAGGCGAATACGTGGTACTATATGAGTGAAGTGATGAGTCTTTGGGGTTTTCAGGCATTTGTTTTCTTTTTTATTGCAATTATTCTCTCATATTACTCCTTCAGCACTTACTGCACTCCCTCTATAATCCTCTGCACCCCAGTATTCAGGCACAGGAACAACCACCCCTGAGGTTGGAGATTTAATTTCCTTGGCACAAAGACGCTTGAATCGGGATTAGCGCGCTTTTAGCTCCCGCTATAGCTGCCGTAGTGCGCGAGTAGGTTCAACAAGGGTCCAATGAACTACAGAATACCGGGACGTTACAGTGAAGGAGGAGAAGAGGTGGTGGTTCAGAAGGGATCGAAAAGTGATCCTCAAGAACAGGGGAATCGGTTTGCCATGTTTTTGCGTCCCCACTATACCCACATCCCCCCTGTCTATCTTCTTGTTCGTGTCCGGATTGGGAAACAAGCACATATTATGTCAAGTAGCGGCAGATAAACAAGCCCTGACAGAGGGTTCTGAGAGCGGGTGGAGATAAGTCACCGCCCAAGGGATGCCAAGACGTTTGTGCTTAGATAGTGGTGATGTGCATGGAGGGTGGTGGATGTGAAAGTCGTAGATTCGAGGAAAATATGGGCTAGAAAATGGGCAAATTCAAGTAAATATTATGGGCAAGAGTGCCTAAAGAGGTAGTGGAACTGCGAAAGAGTGGGGAAACGAATATTCTCTGATCGTTTTTCTTGGGTATTTCTTTCAACACCCAAGTTGTCTCCAACTGAATGTAGAATAGCACCGATAAGACCCTGACAATTGTGACAGATAATTTCCACAATAATTTCCACAATAATACCCGCAGATACCATCATCGAAACTCGTCAGACCCGTGCACGCTTTAGTCCAAAATCTACAGTGTTTCACGTGTTCATGTGTACTAATGGCACTGAACCAAGTGACACAAAGAGAAAGATCTAGATACTGGGACTCTCAGTCACGTGACAAACCACCTTCCCTAACCACCTTCCAAAACCACATTCCGCATCCATATGTCTCCAACCTGCAGCGATGAGTGTCAACATTGAGCATGTAAACAAACATTGCAAACAAGAGGACGTGATCGTGTTTGAGAAAAGGCCGTATTCGGTTGTTGGAGATGTTTTGGAGGAATTGAGTGATATCTACAGGGTATCAAAGGCGTCGATGTAGATTTTCAGAATAAGCTTCTGGAATGGGAAATAATTTGGAGGAACCGTTTAGGGTGTGTCCAGTAATAAGGTTTTGATAGTAACATTATTCAGAGGAACCGTTTAGGGAGTGTTGAAGAGAACAGGTCTTTCAAATAAGATTTGAGATCGTAAAATCGTAAAACAGTTTGAAAGAACCGTCTAGGGAGTGTTTAAGATAAGAGGTATGGTATGTGGGTCAATGGGGTGGGTAAGAAGATGAAAAAAAACATTATCTTGCTAAATATGCCTCAAGAAGTGTACCTCTCAAGTCATAATACAAAAATCCATATTCCTTGACCCAATAATTGAGTCTTCCACAACCCACCCCCCAGCATCACGATGACTAAGAAAAAAACTCTCCAAATACAAAAAGAATGCTCCTAGATCTCTCCAGGACACTGCGAATTCTGTGGATCGAACACAGGACCTCCAGATCACTAGTTAGACCGAATCTCTTCAGTCTGGCGCTCTCCCAACTGAGCTAAATCCGCGGCGATGGGTTTGGGGGTGAAGAGAAGTGTTGTGAGCTGATTAATGGGTCACGTGACCGGAAAATACCTCCATCAAAAAGATCTGGTCCCTAGCAGGATCGAACTGCTGATCTTCGCGTTGCAAAGAGATGCTATTATCTTATTAGCACGACGCCTTAACCAACTGGGCCAAGGGACCGGTTGGTGACCCAGGGTGGGTTGAGAGTATAGAACGGGAGGTTTGTGACTTGAAACCGGGAAAAATTGGCGCGTTTGAGGATAATAAGGGCTAATTGTCTGATTTTACAACTTTTCTTGTACATGGAGATTCTTTAATGTCTTGTTTCCTACCAGTTTGGGTGGGAACAGATGCAGTGAGAGATACGAGCTTTGTGGACTATATGGGAATTGGTAGACTTGACAAAGTTTATCAACGTAGTCTGAAGTCTCCATTGATTTGGAATTTGGACTTCTTCTTGTATTTACTTCATTTCTAGATAGCTATACAGGGCTGAGTGGCATCCTACTTGATGCAAATCACTGTAACGTTTCCATGAGGTCTACCAACATCAGTGTCATGGAAGCAATAACAAAGGTGAAACACTAGAATGGCATGTCTCTCATCTATGTCCTTTGTCTCGTGTCGGTATTATTATCTATAACTTGTCATGCTCAGTTTTCTCTGTCCTAATGCTAGTACACCGTCTGCCACGTTCACCCCCTCTTAGACAAAATGCTTCACATCACCATCCAACCTCCGCCACAGCTCCTCACCCTTTTCTCCTCTTCTACCGTCATCAACATCCTTCCGTAAATGTCCTTTCAAGCCCCATGGAATCAAGTGGTCTCCATCTTGCACTCCAGGTTCAAGCAGTGCTGCTAGCTCAGTGTACGCGCCGTATTTGGACGGATACAGCACGTAATCAAGATACTGTCTGAACGTCTCTGTCTTGTGTCTGACGATATTGGACTTGAGGTTACCAGGGTCGAGAGAAACAGACACCACTCCTGAATCGGGATGGTTTTTTGACCACAAGTAGGCCTGGTATGCGTTTCCGACCTTGGACTGCGAGTACAGCTGGAGATCACTCGGTTTGCTCTTTTCGTGGTTGATATCTTCAAAATTGATACCTCCAGGCTTGTCAAAGAAGATGACTGCTGAAGAAGACACCCAGACGATTCTGACAGACCCAGGAGGCGATATCTGGGCTGTTTTGATGACTGTAGCGTCCAGACACTTCATCAGAGCATGGTGACCGACTACATTTGTTCCCCATTGGTACTCATGTCCCTGGGGAGTGAGAGACCAGGGTTTGAAGGCAATACCAGCATTGAGAATGACTCCGTTGATTTCGGGATATGTTTGCACAATGTACCTGCCAGCTGAAGAGATGGTAGACAAGTCAGCTAGGTCAGCTTCAACAAAGTCGAAGGACTGTTTAGAGAGTTCTTGGAGTACAGTTTCAGCCTGCTCTCTGTTTCTTCCCACTAGAACGACAAAAGCCCCTTTTTCAATGAGCAGTTTTGTGGCTGCCAGACCGACTCCAGAGTGACCGCCAGTGATGACAAACGTCTTTCCAGACAGATCGGGGTAATCTTTCTCAGTAAAGTGAGGCTGAGGTGTCCACAGGTTTCGCAGAGCCTGAACTACTTCAGTGAGGTAGTGTCGGGACATGTCCGGAAGGTGGTGTTAACAAGAACCACAAATGGTCATTTGAAACGCAATTGAGTTGCAATTCACAAACACGGATGTCTCACCGAGAAGGTGGGCGAGATTGAAGGTGGAGAAGGTAAAAGAAGGGGTTCAAAGGTGGATGACGTCATCGTGAAAAAGGAAAAGAAAAACATAGCTCCACAGACACATATGACGCTTCTCAGTAGTTCCAACCCTCACCATCTTCTCTATGTCCTATTCTCCACCCTCTTCATCTCATCAAACTCTACCCATTGAGATAAGCATAGATCGCCAATGAGAGCCAAAGACACTAGGGTATCGAAGTGAGTGAAAGTGTATCTGAGAGGGTATCTTTGTGGTTCATGAGTCACGTGATTCACCAAATCGTGCACATAACAGTGTCAAAATGATTATTCAATTCAAGTTCACACCAGCTGGTATGTCCCCATGTTCAGTGTTCGATTCTCATGCTTCGATTGAAGTGTCATTAAGGTTTAGACTTGGGTGAATAATCTGCTGGGGCTGTAAATGGAGTGACCAAACAGACAGCGTTGAAAGGTGGTAGTATGGCAAGAAACAAGGCATGAAACTCTTCAATACTATGCTAGGGTCGCTCAAGACACTATGCCACCGTTTCTCCTGTTCTATAATGGCATGTCACAGTGAGGTATGACACCCCAAAGGCCTAAAGTATTGGCTCAACTGAATGCAGAAAGCTAAAGTAATACCAAGTAATATGCTAATGATTGAGCATGCCTCTGGACCTATAGAAATGCTACAGAGAACAGAAGGAAAGGAATTACTCCGGTAAGCTAGGCAATAAGTGTCATCTCAGCTATCTTAATAGAGCTGGACTACCTCCACCCTGGCATAACAGCACATTCCACAAGACACCAAAACTGCACTCAAAATCTGTTCCTCAATTCCACAGTCAGATCCGTCTGACTTTTCCCATTCTAACGATACCATACACGATAGCCTTAGTCTACTTGCTTACTTTTCCATCTCGTCCCCACCACTCACCGTCTCAATTTCCACCTCCCACCGAATAAACTTTCACCACCTTAACCTCAATACACCAACCAGATCAGCACATCTCCTCCACTCCACACAATGCTAGCTCGACAATTCTCCAAGATCTCTGCGCGTCACGCATCCAATCTGTCGCTCGAGAACGCCGGTCCGCTGATGAGCGGTCTGGCTCGAGTCGTGCAGCCCGACAAGAAGGAGAAAGTGTCGCCGATCCAGGTCAAGGGTCTCAAACGGTTCTGGGAAGAACTCGCCGTCAAGGAGCTTGAGGGTGGCGATATCACTGTGACGCTCGGCGGCAAGTCGCTGCGAACCATGGGCCAGCACGATCTCATTCTGCCTGCTTCCAAGAAACCGCTGGCTCATCTTCTCAAACACGAGTGGATGGTGCTGCCCTCTCTCAAGCTCAAGAACCACTCTGTGCCTCTGACGTCGCTGGTGTCACGTGCCATCGACATTGCCAAGTCGCCTGCGGTTCGGGACGCTGCCATCAAGGATATCATGCCTTATATCGACACTGACGCGCTGCTCATCTTTGAGCCTTCAGAGAGCTACCAGGGACGTCTGCGAGCAGCTCAGGAAAACGACTTCCGACCGGTCATTGCCGAGGCAGAAAAGTTCTGGGGAGTTACCCTCAAGTCCATGGACTCGGACGAGGGACTGATGGGCAACAGACAGGCTGCCGAAGACAAGGAGGCTGTGAGACAGTGGGCATACACTCTGTCTCCCTGGCAACTGGCTGCCCTTGAACGAGCGACTCTCACGTCCAAATCCTTCATCTGCGGAGCCTTCCTCATCTCTGGAAAGCTTACTCCTACCCAGGTGGCTGAACTGGTTGGCCTGGAGACAAAGTTCCAGGTCGAGCGATGGGGAGAAGTGGAGGATACTCATGATGTCGACTTTTGCGACGTCCGACGGCATCTGGCGTCCTGTTCGTTGCTCGCTAGAATGTAGGAAGCAGGGGTATTGATTGATTAGAAAGACGACGTTCGTCGAGATACATGTATATATGATAAATGAGTGACGGTTGAGAGAGGAGGGGGGTGCAGGAGGGTGTGGTGTTTGTAGTGTCTTCTTTTATTCATAGCTAGATGCTCCCGTATTGATCTAGGAGTGCTTATGTAATCTGATTTTGAGGTCATTCATGCGTTCCTCTCCTCTATGGGAATGTTTGGAGCATACCAGTTGAAGAGAGAAAAGTGCTTAACAGTTTGTAAATATACCCCAGCCCAAGTATTTCCAGACATGTTCTCTTCTTGAATCCTGATATTTGTCGCTCCAGAACTTAGCCTGAAGGTTGGTGTGATATATCGTCCATTTGTCACATCTTTATTGCAAGATAATTACCAAAAAATGAAAATAAATGGAGTCTCTTCACAATTGTCATTTCGAATTACTTCTGCCAATTGAAACTCTCCTTTTTTAGTCTTGCACTGTTACTTACTAGGTATTGAGGCTGCAGAACTCTTCATTTCGACCTCTATGGTCTGAGCAACTCTAACAATTATGCAAGTAAATCTATTCGTTCTGTTAGCTATTTTGTGAAAATAAGACTGACCAAACTTACACACACAGGGAGTTCACGGCGAGCTCGTGTTCTCGCCATTAGCTTGGGTATTTCATCATATACAGTAGTTGCAAGCCCCCTTTGAGGCTTGAGGCTGACCTCAAATAAGCTCCTCGTACCTTATTCCTATCTGAACTTTATATTCTTCGAAGATATAAACGAGACTTGGACCTCCCCTTTTCTCCTTATGGACGTTCATACTTTCAAGTTCAACAGCTTGGAGCTGGGGGAGCTCGTTCGGAACTTCTTCGTCCTCGAAGGCGAAGGAAACCAGCTTTTGTGGTACATTGACAACTTTGAGACAATGATGGAACGAGATCGACAGATCAAGTGCCCCAAATTGCAGACACCCGCTACTCTTGGGGCTATTGAGGACGCATTTCAGAATTTCAGAATCGCCTTTGTGGATCTCAGTTGGGAATATGCCATCGACAGAGTTTCTCAACAACTGGAAGTTCTCGAGATGATGAGATTGAGGCTGAAGCAACTGTGGAAAGATGTTGAAGATGAACAGGAAACAATAATGTTCTTGCACATTGAAGATCGAATTAAAAATTCCATTAAAAGCTTCAAAGCAGTTCAAGTCGAACCGCTCAAGTTGTATCCCTTGTATCAGGGACACCTTGTCAACCTCCTCCAAGATCAAAGTGAACAAGTCAAGGCAAGTTTTGCTCCTGAAAAAAAACTCATCAAAATCAGAAGTCAGGTTTACCGTCATCTTACTGTTTTAGTCAACTCAAGAAGACCGTTTCGAGTTGCAGGGTTTATCGATGTTCCTCTGGAGGTTCAGTTCATGATTTTTGCCCATTGTGATGCTGCTACATCTCAAGCTCTCCGTCAGCTCAACACTCAATGGCATCATGCTTACCATTCTCATACTGAATTTCACTGGATGACTGTAATGATGTCACACAACCCTTGGTTCCAGCCTTCTAGTTTTGGAGTGGGAAAATGGGAACAGTGTGTTTCTACACATGGTCAGAGACTCAACACCTGGCAGAGGTTTTCTTCACTTGACGAAATCAGGGTCTCTCAACGATTGCCGACAATTAGGAAGCAAACAGCCATTGGACTCAAAAAAAAAGCTTTTCCAAGTCTTGTCTATCCTCTGTTCAAAAAAAACCTTCCACATATTTGCTTCATCAAACCAGATGCTAACATCAAGGCACGTAAGACTGAGACCTGGTTCACAGTGAAAGCTCATTGGAAAAACACAAAACCTATTGAAGTTTCCATTGCTCTTCCTCGAGGAACGCTTCTGGAACATTTCGTCGAGGAAGGAGTACGTCTGAACCATCATTGGATCCAGATCATCCTCCGGAACCGCGTTTCTTATGTTCTTCCTCGAGAAAACCCCCATTTCAAACACGGCATATCTTTCATATGGAGTGAATTTCAGCAGCATGAACTGGAAGACGTGTTTCTGACGAGCAAAGTAGTGCGAAACCGCAGAAACACCGATTTTACCACAATGTTTTATATTGCCGACTTTGAAACCAAGAAGTTTGTTCCTATCTGTACAGGAACAAGAGGTTTCCCAGTAGCTTTCTACAACGGTTTGATCTGGTGGAGTATCGATGGAATTCTTGTTCCTACCCTTGTGGACCTGAAATCTCCGAAGAAAATGTACTACTTGTACGATCCACGGAAAACTCGTATCTTTCTTCCGAGTATTTCCACTTTTACAGGGCAAGGTGACAGCACAATTGGATGTGGACATTTGCTCGTTTATGCCTCAAGCGAGAAAGTGACCATTGTGGATATCATCTCTGGTTACCACCATTACATTTTCCCTCCTGAAGGATCACGTTTGAGCATTGACAAGTCTATTGTGCTTGGGTTTGGTGCCTGGGTGCACGATGAGAAGAAGGAGGAACCGGGGATGTGCGTTGTGGGGTGACCTGGAGGAGTGCTTCCACGTTTGTAGTAATTGGATATAATAAATGGACTTGGTCTTGGTGTATACTTTGTAACAGTACCGGTATTCTAGACTTCTACCGGTAATATTTCGATCTCTAGACCTCATTCGGTATAATCAATTGGAGATTCGGTCGATTGCCGACATGTAGGTCTCGGCTCATACAGTATGTGGCAGGTTGGAACACCTTTGAAGAGGATCAGATATTATGATCCATGTGGTTGAACAGAAACTTTGGTGATGGATAGTGCACAGAAACAAAAGTACCGGTAGCTGTTCTTAACTAAACCGGTACTGCACCGGTACTTGAATGAAACTTCTAAGACTCTAGTGCTTCTGATAGCTCTCAGGCTTCGTTGTAAAGACACCACGTCATCATCTGTTAGAGTTGGATTTTGGGGCACATTGATATTTTACGGACGTGATACAAGTAACACTTACATGCCCCATTCAGTCAAAAAAGGCGACTTGAAACCGGGCTGGATCTATATCAGCCCTAGATCTCTATATTATCTTTTTTCTGTTGGGTAGCACTTCCACGATGCAGTATGTACAGATTTGGAGAGTATTCTAATCAATCTCGTTACTTCATGTACTTGGCGTTGGGGAAAGATGTATACTCTTCCGTCGATTAGCGATAATTTTCTTGAGGTGCACTTCTCACGCCATGTTACCGGGTTCTAGACTGATGGAAAAAGGAAACAAGACTGTGAGTGTACACTTTTCGGAGAATCACCGCCTCAAAAGATGCCCCAAATTGAGACATCTAATCAATCTGAAAACGTGCTTTCAGCAGTGTCTTTTCAAAGTCTAACATAACGTCAAAAGAACGATTACGAGCTCTCGTATTGTATGAGGTCCCACCCCTGCAACGTGAGCGGATACGAGGTGCTACAGAAGTTCACCGTTCTACGAGCGCATGGTGGTACAGTACTCAATCTATGTTGGATGTTGAGATATACGACTAACACAATCTGGACAAAGACCTCAACGGCTAGACCATCACTTCCAATTCCACAACTGCAACATCTCCCACCACATCACCAGTTGTTTCGGCGAATATACCAGATTGGTGAAGCAGTAGCGAAGTGCATGACCGGAAATAACAGCCAAAAAAAACGGAAACAAAGACTGCCCTTACAGCCACGTCTGGCGTTGTATGCAGGTCCAGTGTGGAGTGAAGACTGTTGGTGGTGGTAGGAGGCGATCGGTAGTAAAACTGGAACTCATCAAGTCAGTCAGGGTTAGCCAGGGCTGGTCAAAACTAGGTATCAATCGTCTAAGCAACTGATCACCTAACCAATTCACCTCTGTCATTGCTTTTGCCTTCCCTCACCTCACAGTCTTGGCTCAAGGCACAGTGGTTTCTTTTTCGTGACGGATCTGGACTCTTATTTTGAAGATTGATCCCCGCAACAGGTATATAACCCAGCCGAGTCCTCAGATACATCCTTCAGTAACTACCACTACCACACTACCACCACCACTCTTCTCACCATGCAGTTCTTCTCCCTTGCTCTTCTTGCTTCTGTGGCTTTTGCCCAGAAGCGTGTCACAGTGACTGCCACCGCTACTGCCACCATCACCGCCTTCACCCAGGAAGCTTGTCCTCCTCCTGCTCCTACCGAGCTCGTTATTGTCCACGAGACCCGGAAGGGCTTCCTCTGCTTCGATGAGGTCGACGAGGACATTGACACTGAGGACTACGATCCCTCTCCCTATGCTCCTATCGATGTCGCTGCTCGAAACGCCGATTCCGACGTGGTCGTCACCACCACCACCACCGAGTTTGCTACCCATCTGATCACTCAGACCTGTGACGACGGATCTCCTCGACCCACCGAGACCGTCACCAACTACGAGACTGTGTTTCACCAGTTCTTCCTGTGTGAGGGCGACGACGCTGAGAACCCTGCCACCACCGCTGCTATCCCTGAGGCCACTACTCTTGCAGCTAAGCTGATCTAAATGGAGTGACGTTTGACGGTTTTCTGAAACAGAACTAGTTCTGTGCAGTTTTTTACCGTAGTAATGATGATTAAGAATGTTTTCTGAGTACTTGTAGAGAGGAGTTCATGAGTCAATATTCACTAAATATGTACATTATGCAGGAACCGATGAGGTTAGAACCTTGGGTGTGGTTGATCGAGATCAGTATGAATATGAGGTTCAGGAGGAAGTCTGATCACTAGTACTCAGAAGTTTATACTGCTAGAGTCCAGACATGATATCCTCTTGAAGAAACCAACATTTCGTAACAATTTTCTGTTGTTCAATGAGGCAACTCTATACAGTCCTCTTAATGAAAACCATAATGTATGATTTGATATTTAGTTTAATGTAACGACTTACAACCCACTTCACGGGACACACCGTTCCGATAGTAGTGCCACCAGAAGGGTGGACACTTGTCCATCTATCAGAAAAGAGATTCCAGGCCGGTAGATAGCTCCTATCTACAGGACAGACATCTGTCAAACCACAGCCTTACCAAATATACTCATGTTTGGTAAGTGCATAAAATATTACCCTACCGGTTCTATTCTCACTACCTCTGGATACCCCTGCATTGTGGGGACAATTGTGAAAAAATAACAAACCGGTTGTTTACATCTCTTAGGGAAGATACTGTGTTTTCACATAACGCATTATTACGGATGTAGCCGCTCTTTCTGGTACTTCTTCATCAGTCACAAAATCATCCTTCAAGCCTCCATCCCTGCTTACAAGAAGTAGAGTCATCAAATACCTCAGATCAGAAGTAAGTCTTCAACTAAGCACAGGGGGATGGGCAAGAACTCCAGATCTATTGGTAGATCGAAAGTTTCCGGGAGTAAGGATTGACGGAAATTACATCTTGGGGATTTAGTTCAAAACTATTCACAGAAGTACTTCAGTGGTCTGATCTTTCTATACTACAGTACTTAGTTCCCCCCTCAACCACATCTGACAGACTGTCTCACAGCAACTCATGTCACCACACCACCTCCCATTGGCCATCATCATTTCTCGGGTATGTCTTAGTCCCTGGCCTGAGACGACGATCTGACGCAGGGTTCAGCGCTTAGAAGAAAAGCAACAGCGCCGTTTCCCCTCTTGATGAAACCCGCTCGATAGAGTTGAAGCGGCACTGAGCGTGGGAGTTAGTCAGGGTTAGTGGTTATGGAGTTTGGTGGATTTGGTGCAGGTACGAGAACACATGAAGATGGTGCTCTTACTTGGTTTCTTTTGAGGTCACTTGAGTCCTGTTGAAGACCTCAACTAGATGCTTAACTAGATGTCAAGTACAGTTCATTGGCGTAGATAAACGACTTTACCAGCCATACGTAAGGCCCCATCAATTCACCTGCTGGGCCTGAGTTACAGACCCGTGCTAACCCGTGCTATACGCGCTTCTGTGCCTCATTCATAAAACCACACTGTACCCTGTCTCACTCCTCCACCCTACAAGGTTACAATCGATTCAGAGTTAGAGGTGGGGTGGGAGGTGGGTGTAAGGTGGTGCACAAATGGAGTGCTAGTTAACGAATTGGATGGAAAATACGCCAAAATGGCCTAATGACGTTTGTGTCAGAAATGTGAGTATTCAACACCATTGTTCTGCACTCACTTCAGTCAGAACAGACACATTAACTACGGTGTATACACCCACCCTCAGATAAGGCCATCTCCTAAGTTCATAGCAACAGGCACACCCAAACAATAAAGTATACGGAGTCGAGGCTCTAAACTGCTCGGAGGGAGGTGGCGATTCGAATGACAAGAGAACAACATGGACGAAAACCCGGTGTGACTGTCCTGACGTACTTCATCACCCGATTCGGTTGCCCAGGATCCCCCACCCTACACACATATATCCTGCACGGAATGCATTATCTCACTTGGCAGTGTCCTCTAAGTTTGAGAACTAAACTGTTGATTGAGTTGAACGTATAAGTGGACGGTGAGTGGGGGCGTTTGCCCAGAAAACGCACATTGAAAACCTGATCTCACGCTCAATTGATGACACAAATACATCCTCACTCAATTGAACAAAAACATCACCATTTCGCTTCACCTCAACGTCCCAACATCAATCAAGGTATTGTACTCACTCCCACCCTTCAACCCACCCTTCAACCCACCCTTCAACCTTCCCTCAACTCTCCCAAACCAATGTTACATCTATGAGCCGTGTCCAGAGCCGTCCAGACGGATGAGGATGCTTCCAATAGCCGCTTAAAACGATTTAAATAGGGCCTTGAGCCCAGTTGTCATCGTCAAGCACACCCCCCTCCCCTCATGCACTTCTCTCTCCTCACTCTGGCCACGTTTGCTGGCCTCTCCCTCGCAGCTCCTGCCACCCCTGGCTTTCTCCATGTCCCCCTGAGCCACGCCAAGGGCTCTAACTCCAACTCCAACTCGCTCAACAACCCGAGCAAGGCAGGTGGCGAGCTCACCGAATCTCTCATCACCGAGGCAACCTCCTACAACGTCATTGTGTACGTTGGAGGTCAGGGCAACCTTGCCGTCATCGACACCGGCTCTCCTTTCCTCTGGGTGTGGGATTATGCCTCCGCTTGGTGCAAAGGTAACGAGGGGGGTCAGGACTGTATGGTCAATGGAGCGTACAACACCCACTACAGCACCCACGCCAAGAACACCGGCAAGGAGTTCTACGTGCAGTACGGCCTTGGAAGCGCCAGCGGCGACTACTACAGTGACTACGTGCAGCTGGGCGATGACGGACTAGTCAAGAACTTCATTTTTGGCGTCAACACTGCTGCTTTTGCCAACAACGCCAGACCCGTGTTTGGAATCGGTCCCAACCCCAACAACGGGACCTCTTTCTCAAACCAGCTCGTTGCTCAGGGTCGGATCAAGCGAAACGTCTACGGACTCTCTCTGGGTCCTCTGGACGGCTCGCAGGCCAGTGAAATCACCTTTGGAGCTGTCAATACTGGACGGTTCGAGGGCAAGCTCAAGACACTCCCTATTGACATCCAGAGCCAGCACTTCAAGGTGCAGGCTGGAGGATCGCTCAACGGCGAGTCGTTCCTGCAAAATGGAGCTATTACTCTCGATTCGGGAACTTCCCTCACCTACCTCAACGAAGACGCCTGGCCCAAGTTTGAGGCGACCCTGGCCAAGTCGGGAATCACCCTGTCGACCGTCGGGGGCTACTCCTCGTTCCCGTGCTCTGACGGACACAAACTGCAGCTGGAGATCGACTTTGGCGGTGTGAGCATCAAGTCCACAGGTGAGGATATCTCTATTCCTCAGAGTCTGATTGTTGGTGGTAACGACAACTCCACCTGTATCCTCGGAGTGCTTCCCGGAGGACCCAATCTCCAGGGCATGAACCTGTTTGGAGATACTTTCCTGCGAAACATTTACGGCGTGTATGATCTGGAGCGAAACCAGGTTTCTCTTGCTCAGGCAGTGAGAGGCAAGCCTGATAACTACCAGGTGATTACCGGTGATGTTCCCAACAGTGAGTTTTAACGATTGACTCAGGTGAGAGATGAGTTAGTTAACTTCTATTAGCAGATGTTCTCGAGTCTCACTAAAAACATCTGTTAGCCTACTCAGTTCAGTTCATAATCAATCATATTTTAAGAGTCTATCGTTAGTATCTACTGTAGTTACAGTCCTGCAGTATGGTGTGTTTACTCACTAAGGGAGGAGTGTCGTCACAAGTGTGAGTCAAAGGTCCATGAGTCTTAGACAGTCAAATCACCATCATCACATCTGTCTAAAAAGATTAATGGAAATGACCTTGTTCGGGGTCGTATCGAAACCATGCTTCTCCATGTAATCGTGCACAGACGTAAAGTTGCGGTCGTTATAAACCGGAATGATGACTCTCGTATCTGTAACCGCAAACTTATCAGGCTGAGACTTGGTTCCTGCTGACATGAGAATCAAGTAATCGTTATACTCATATTCAAGACTGTCTTCCTGCTGTCCGATCCGGTTCATCTGTAGAACGTTTGTGTCTGGAGAAATATCAGGAAACACGTGAATGTCTTTGATGAGACTTCCATCGCCAAGAGGCAGATCGCCCACCTCTGTGACATGGTGCTCGGTTTGGCCAAACAGGATATGTTTGTCGATGGTTCGCAGGTTGACAAGAGCGTTTCTGTGTCGAGTCACACCTGCCATTCCCTCCAGTGACGAGCCAGCTACCCAAGGGATTCCGTTCATTTTGCGGAGCTCTTCCTTGGTGGCATTTCGATCAACCGTGGGTTTGGAGTTTTCAATTAGGAGGTTGTCGTAGTCTTCTTCTTTCTTGACTGTATTAGGGCTTTCGTCTAGAGCCAGTATGCCCGACTCATTGCCGGTCATGTTACTAACTAAAGCAAGCATATCATCGAGAGATTTTCTCTGTTCGTTGATGAGTTTGACCAAGTCTGCGATTGCTTGAGCAGAAGCAGGACGAGGGTCGTGGGGTTGGGGTTTGGAGACAGCGTTGGTTCGGGCGCTATTTTGGCCACCTCCTTGCTGTCCTCCCCGGTTTCTTTTTCGGTTTTTAGACGCCATGAAAGCTGTCAGTTTGGGAAGTCTCTACACAAGTTGCACTCGTCTGAGATGTATACTGACTTGACGAGGAAAGGGGGGGTATTTATGTGGAAAGAGAGTTTGGATGATATGCAGTGTAAGATTCATTGAACGCCAATAACCGGCTCTAGGTATGTACTGTATATAGCTATAATGCATCTTAAGAATAAAGAAAAAAATATACAGTAAATTGGGTTTAGCACCATTTGTGATGTCCGCCAGCACAGGGTAACTGACGAACATAAGAAAGGGTGAAAAGCGAGGGGGCTTAACTGATAGAGGGTTGCTCGTGCACGCAGGAGCGTYGTTGTTGAGGGTCAAAGCCCTTGCTGGAGAGCTCAGAGCTTCCTGTTCTACGGCCAAGGGACACAAATAAAACGGGTGACGCTGCACAATAGGTTGGAACTGTGAAGTCCCTTTGCATTGTACTCGTACCGGTACATGTACTGTAACTGACCAATAAGGACAGAGTTCCAATAGTATGTCAAAAGGAGGTGCGTGGAGAACAATGACAGAACGTGTTTTATTTTTGGAACTTCTCAAGGGCCCTGACAGTATTTTTTTTTTATAATCACATAATACATTAACTCTATAGATATTGAGAAACCTATTGGTATGTCCAAGTTGTGAGGATGGAGCACGTCGATGCATATGTCGCTAAGTCATTTCATCTGATTATCGGGAAAACAGCATATGACGCAAATATCGAACCATCTTCGCCAAAATGGACCACTTCGTCCAATACTTTTGTCACGGTTCTCACTTAAGGCAGGGTATTATAGCCTAACAACCTTAACCGAGTTTCTATTAAAAAATGTCCCAACAAGTTGTTAATTAGTTCAACCTAAACAACCTCTTCCTTAACATCCTCATTGACTTGATACCCATACCATGTCCTTCAGATACATACTATGACTACCCATTGATACCATTTGACTCCCTACAAGAACTAAAAGTACAACCAATATATTACACAATCTATACCCTCCAGATCACTCCTCCGTGTCATCATAATCCGGCACTGTATCACTTCTCCCACTTGAAAAAGACGCAACTCTCGTCTGTCTTCTCACCTATCTTCTCTCTGGAGAACCCAGGTACTCACTTGGCTCCTGGGACGTCAGAGACTCGGGATCAGAGCCAAAGTCTTCAGAAGCCAGTGTCGTAGGATCGACGAAATCCGGGTCTCTTTCTCTGGGTGTGTTTCGAGGCTGGTTTCGTCGTGGTGCTGCTTCTTCGTCTATTGAGACGGAAGTGTTCCAGCTACTAGATGATGTGTCAGCAGTGTTATCCTGTGTGTTGTCTTCAGTGTTCAACTTTCTTCGTTTGATGAACAGCTGTCTAGCAACCTCGGCAGCTAAAACCTGCTCCTCTCGAGTCTCGTTTGGACCAGCCTCTACCCTTTGGTAAGCCCTCCGTCGCTTCAGTCGACCTAGGTTCGCAGTTGGAGTCTCCTCTACCGCTTCTCGATAACTCGAAGTGCTGGGTTCACTCTGAGACAAAATATCTTCCTTTGGAAGTCTTTTTGGAGCTCTGGGAACAGGTGGGGTTCTCGAGTCGACACTAGTTCCTGAAGACTCGGCTTCAGTGTTGGAGTAGACTGAATCAGAGTTGGAGGTGTTGGAGGTGTTGGAGGTGTTACCTGAACTTGAAGTTCCAGCTGAAGAACCTGACATGTTTGAACTTGAAGCCTCCATTTCTTGAGATACATAACTGTTCTCAATGTGGGATGTCTCGTTAGAAGATCCGCCACTCACACTCTCCCCATCATTCAATCTTCTTTGTTTGATTGGGACATCACGATCCACTAGGCGGACTGGAGGACTCATACGCGGAAAGTTGATCAGAGGTGCTCCGTCTAGAGTTGGAAGAGAACGTTTGCGCGTCTTTTGAGGAATCTCGAAGTTAGGAGTTCGTGAGGGGGCAGGGAGACAAGGTATAGGACGTGCACGGGGAGTGTTTGGAGTGAGAGCTGGGGTCTCTGTAGGAGCTACAGGAGGAGTGCCGGTAGGAACTTCAAGGACTTCTGGGGTTTCAACAGGAGCTGTAGCAGGAGTTGCAGTGATTGAAGCTTCAATAGGAGCTGGAACAGGAACTTCATCGGGAACTTCATCAGGAACTTCATCAGAGACTTCATCACTACCGGTATCTGCGTCAGAAGTTCTTGTCAGAATTGAAACATTAACGGTAGTGGGACCTAGACGCTCAGTTCCGTCGGAATCAGTAGTGATCTGAGTAACAGTTGCAGCAATTGCAGCTGTGAAAGCGGCTGTACCCATAGAGAGAGATGTAGGGGATTCAGGTTCGGGGGAGTCTTCTGGAGATGTTGGTTCTGCAGCTGCAACAAGTACCTCTGGAACAGCTGCAGGTGTGATAATAACTGTGTCATCTTCTTCAGGTGCTGCTTCTTCTTGCCCTGCTTCCTCCTGTGCTTCTTCCTCTTGAACTTCAATATCGTCTTCCTCTGCTACAGACTCTTCTGCTTCATCCTCTTCTTCCACTTCCTGTTCAACTTCCTGTTCCACTTCCTCTTGCATAGCTTGTTGCCAAAACTCCACATTGTCTGCAAGATCATCACCTCCACCAGTTCCCTCTCCTTGAGTCTCCTCCACTTGTACCTCTGGCTCCGGAACAGAAACTTCAGGAGCTGCCTCCGGCTCCGGAACAGGAACTTGAGGAACTGCCTCTGGCTCTGGAACAGGAACTTCAGGAACTGCCTGACCATTAACTACTCCTCCTTGAGTCACTGGAACCAGAGTCAGCGTCTGAGGCTCATCAGGATCAACAGAATATCTCAGAGGAACATCCCTGGTTCCCTTGAATAGCCGGAACTTGAGCTTATCAGAGTTTCCACCTAGAGTATTCTCTTCCAGATGAAACTCAAGAATGCTGTGAGACTCGCGGTCAAAAATGTCGTGTCGAATACCGGTCAACTCAACGTTCACAATTCCTTCTTCATCTTGTCGAACAATATCACGAACAAAATCATCCATCTCATCTTCAGACTCAGTTGCATTGTCAACTTGAGGCACAGCTTCTCTTTCCTCCTCTTCTTCACTCTCACTCTCGTTACTTGTGTCCAGATACAAGCTGAAGTGAAATCGCCTGATTCTGTCGAGAGCAGAAGAAATGCGTGACCGAGTGCTGCGTCTCTGTCGTGGACGAACAACAGGCGCACTGAATGGCGTACGTGTTGTGGGCGTACGTGTTGTGGGCGTACGTGTTGGTGGATGTTTCGGCCTTGCACGCAAATCTCTCAAATTTTCCTTCTCAAAGTACAGCGAGCGTTCTATACGCTGTAGGTTGTCAGACAACTGCACGAGCTCCAATACGGCCTTTTCTTTGCGAAAAAAGTGCCGTCTCCGGTCTTTGAGACTGCGAAAATTGTTCATATTGGCCCTTAGTCCCTCACAGATGCGTTCAAGATCTGTAGTCTTGGTTTGGAATCTCTTGAATGCTCCCTCAGCCTTCCCTTCAATAGAGTCAACTATCGCTTTCTGGGCTTGTATTCGAGCTTCCATGGTGGTGTTTGTGATAATTGGTGAAATTTTGCGAGCTGCTACATGTTTCTCTAATATATATATTCGTGTGGCTCATGATTTCGTAAGGCTGAAACCTGCCACACCAACTCACGTAGGAGATGTACACACTGCAGGATCTCGCGTCTGATAAGAACTTAATCTCTGCAAACTGTTGAATTAGCAGCACACAGGATAAATAATAGAGAATAAAGGACAGAAGAATTGAAATGTATAGTCACAAATTGAGTATTTACCAAGTTTCGACCAAAAACATACATTTCTCCATGTTCTATGAACTATCACTTTTCTGCCACATCAATTTCCCCCAACCTTAAACATCCTGATGAAACTGCCTCATACTGAGGCTGACCATGAAGTGGAATATTCATTGACTGCCTCACAACAATTCCTCCAGCAATTGCCCATTTCGGTTAATCAATGAAAACGGAGTTTTTAACGGTAATATCCTTGAGGCTCTGTCGCTCTCAATTTCCGCCTGTTTTCAAACTGCCCCAAAGTTGGTATCAAAATGCTCCCCTGGGTTTGAAAAATTGTGTGAAGTTGTTCAATCCTCTCTGGTGTTACTGGCTGTCGTTGAAAAAGGCCCTTTTCACATCTCTCGAAATAAGCTATTCTCGAAAAATAAGATTACGTAAGCATATGTTCGTATGATTCAGAGTGTTCAAGGAGAGACCATATGAATTGACTTGCCACTAAGGAATGAAAACGGGTTTCTCAGAAAAACCATCAGGATTGTCGAAAACACGACCTGAACCTCAAATTCATGATAAGTTTGACTGGCGGCATCTGCGAATAGTGCAGTTTTCAGTTTTCAACAAAAAACATAACTATAAATTCTTTTCCAACTAAGGTTAAGTAATCCAATGACTTTGGTCAAGGAGGTTCACATTGAGATTTATACGCTTGTAGCCACCAAACATACGCACAGGGGGTATGGTTCTCGTGTTATGTAATCTGGTAGAAAAAAATAGCAGTTATTCCACCACTCACCTGCCCATCTCTTCACTGCTCATCATCGCTTACTAATCCCCCCCAAATGCAGGGCAAAAAAGAAAGCCCGACGTGGGGCTTGAACCCACAGCCTTGAGATGACCTTAGAATAAGAGTCTCACGCTCTACCGATTGAGCTAGCCAGGCAATTTTTCGCGTAAAATTTTTGAAAATTCGACTGCTAACACCTGAGGTCTGCTTAGTCATCCCGGCGAAAATCTCCAAAATACATGTAGGTGGGTCGCGACGAAAAAGAGAAGGGCTGCAAAAAGATGGCGACATCCGCAGGATTCGAACCTACGCGGGGAAACCCCAAGAGATTTCTAATCTCTCGCCTTAACCGCTCGGCCAGGATGCCATGAATGAGTTTTGGGGGAGGGTATTGGGTATTTGTAGGTAGAATTCTGCGAAAATGCCCACTGAGTCATGAGACAGCTGGTAAACCCGAGGTCCATCGTCTACCGGATTCTTGCGTAACAACCCACATCTCACACCTGACCCCAACTCACACGCTACCCACTAACAGACAACTGACTACCAGTCCCACGTTTCCAGTTTCTTTGACTATCAGACACACATCACACCGCCTGATCAGTTTCCCCACGTTATTTGCTTGTTTGACACTTGTTTACCATTATTTATCCGGCCATGAGGACAAGAGGATTTGAAGTCACCGACTTCCCCTGAGCACGACTATCTGCTCCCCCGCGAACCCGACACTGAGTCCGATGTGTAGGGTGTATATTGTTAGAGGCCCTTAAGTAGCTTAAATGTATGCCCTTAGAATTAAAAAAAACCCACGAAAAAATTGCGAATTTACGTGAAAAAGAGCAGGGAGAGTCTTGAGAGTGTTACAAATGGGAGGGATCTGTTTATGTCCTATAATTTGATCTTCTTCTGCTGTGTTGTTTTGTTCAAGTCGGTGTCTACTCAAACTGAGCACTGTAGTTTACAAATCATGACAAGACGTACAAAACCAAGGCTAATGAGATGATAGTGGGTTTACTCTGAAGTTGATACCCTTTTTCTTCCTGTTCTTTTATTTCTACTCGGTCTTAGTTGTCAGCAATCTATTAAGTAATTATGGTATGATTATAAGCAAGAGGTGATGAGGCTTCTTAGAGCAGCATGGCAAGAAGAGGAGCAAGAATCAAAGCTCCAGCCTTGAATTGGGCAGCAGCGTTGGCCTGGGGGGTAGTGGGTTCAGGGACAGGGGTAACGATAGGAGTGATTGTGATGTTAGCGGAAACGATGGGAGTAGAAGGAGCGGGAATAGTGGGCTCCTCGGTGGGAACGAGAGTGGTGTTCCAAACGGGGGTGGAGTGAGCGGGTGTGGAATGAACGGGGGTTTCAACGGGGGTAACGGTAGACTGAATAGGAGTCTCAACGGGTTTGGACTCGACAGGTGTCTCAACAGGCTTAGACTCGACAGGCTTGGACTGAATGGGAGTCTCCACAGGCTTTGATTCAACAGGAGTCTCAGATACAGGTGTAGACTCGACTGCAGGAGTAGACACTGTAGGCTCAACGAGAGTGGTAGTGAGAGCAGTAGGTTCAGGCTCACAAGGGACGGTCACAGTGACGGTATGGTTGTTGATGACAGTGACAACGGTGGTTGTTGTGTGGTCGGTAGGAACAACGGTAGTGAGAGTCACGGGAGTGGCAGTGCAGGTGTGGAGATCACAGACGGTGACAGTTTGAGTGAAGACTGTCGTGATCTTGTCGGTGACAGTAACGACACAATCACCGTCGCAAACAGGAGTACTGGTGATGCAATCCTCATCGGTGACGGTCTGAGTGAGAGTAGCGTTGACCCACTTGGTAGTGGTGGAGGTGGTAGTGCAGTCGTCACAATTAGAGACCACAGCAGTTTCCGTGGGGTCACAGAGGTACACAGAAACAGTCTTGGCAGTGTCGGACTCAGTCATGGTGGTAGTGCTCCAGCAGGTCTCAGGAACCTCACTTTCGCAGATAGTCTCATAGGGAGAGATTGGAGAGGTAACAGGTGTTGTCTCAGGGGTATCAGAAACAGTCTCAGTGGTTCCAATCACAACAACGTCTTCTGTGATTGTACTGGTGAGAGAGTCTTCAGTCTGGGCCAGGACAGCTGCCACTAGCGCAGAAGAGAGAATAAACGAGTGGATGCGCATTTCAAAGTGAGCTGTGGATCTTGTGTGTGTATAACGATGAAGTTGCAAGTCAACGTCCTTATATCCTTGTGCTCTTAATTAAGGGGCTATGCTACGTAATGTAGGTCAGGTCTCAATTAATATGACACGTTCAAGAATGCACAGCAGGAATGTATCTGACGAGTAGAATGTCAAAAGGGGTGCAGATAAGGGGAAGGAAATCAACGGTCATCTGTCTTTGTATCTCTTTATCAGGTATCACATTTGCTCAAGGTATCTCACAGTGCCATTATACCTCTCATGGTATCACACAGTTCGACTTCGTAGATGATACCACTTCGGATATCACAATCTCGGCTATCGTAATCACATCATGTAAGGGACAGTGGCGTATACAGAAGCACCATAACAAAGGTTCCCTTTTGGTGAACTTCAATATCAGGTCAAGGGTTGGCTCGTAAAGGAATGTATTGGTCAATCGTGCATGAGGACATGTTACCAAAAAGGGTCATGGATTAGTAATCGTCACGTGATCAAAGTAAGGAGGAGAAACTTCCTATTCCTAAAATAGCACGAAAATGCATGTAATGGTCAACATTGGGAGTGTACTAATGGCCTTTTTCGACTCTTGTTGGGACTCCCCATTTACTCAACTAGATTCCTCCCTTTGATGCATGTTTCTCAAGTCTTTGTTAAGAGTAAAAGCTTATTTGAGTAATCTCAAACAGGGGATAAAATACCAGGCAAATTGGCAAATAACAGGAGGAGAATTGGGGTTAAATGATGGCCTCAGTTATATTTTGCACGTTTCTCAGCGTCCCTATCACACCACATACCTCATTCCAAATCAGGGGTGCAGGAATGTGGTGTGTATTAAATGTGGTGCAGGGTGTGGACTTTTTGAGGTCCGTGTACGAGGTCCGTATACGAGAGGCTGTGTTTCCCAAAAGATCAATGTTGACCAGTCGGTTCTATATATAGCTACAATTTAGTGATGGGTGGTGTGAGCAATGGTATCGTACGATGATAGATGAGGATATTGTATAATTGTGTATTTTATTTTATTTTATTTTATTTTATTTTATTTTATTTTATTTTATTTTATTTTTATTTAATTCAATTAATGGCGTGGTTATGTAAACAGTGCAATTGAGTGCATGTTTGCCCATGTTTGTAGAAAAAGTGACGTGGAAATTGTGAAAAAATCCACTTGCGAACAACAGGTCAATATATATCTCAGTTTTGAGATTACTTCAACCCTGAAGTACAGTAAATAAAAATCGACCCTGTTTTGAAGTCTCAACGTCCGGGTAACCCCATGGTCAAATGCGCAGAATGGGGTGCGAAAAGTCACCCGTAGGTCAATATTGTTGGAAAAATTGCCAAAATATGCAACCTTATTAGGTATTGACTTTAGGGAATATATTCACAATAAATCAGAATAAATCAGTGACAATTCAGAGAAAATATGATATTTTAGAGGAACCGTTTAGGGCGTGACCTACCTCGGTTGGTTTTTCTCATTAGTTTGAAGACCAAGTGACGTAGAAATTGTTTGCATCGCCTCAGAGCACCCGCTTTACAGTACAAAACTGGGATTAGTTTTGTTCATTCGTATTGCCTGTGTAACTGGGGTATTTCCATGACGCTTTCTAACGCAGAAGCTAGTTAGTCTATTACTGTACAGTATTTACCAAAAGTCCACCTTATTTATTTACTATCCTTATTTCCAACTCTTCTTCTTACACATCACTTATTTGACACTCGAGATGTTACACAAACAGATACCCACTCAGTAATGCCCACAAACAGATACCAACGATACAAAACTTGATACCAGACGTGAGTACCAGTATGCCAACTAACACAGAAAGACGTTGCTGTTGCTGTCGCTGTTGTCACACAAACACTGCTGTTATGACACGCACTTTAGTGACACAAACACACCACGACATGTCCCCCACTCCCCCTCGTCCAACCAACACCCGCCGATGGTCTCCGTACGGTCGCCAGAGCTAGTGTGGGCGGGGGATTCAAGTGGAGGAGGTGATTTGTGGATGTGGGAGTGACGTTACAAGTGTGGTGTTGTGGCTGGGTGTTTGTGTAATTACGGGGGCACATGGCGCTGGTGACCAAGGCTTGCTGGACCCATACAGCCCTTCCCGGAAGTGATTGTCCGTTACATGAGCTTCTTCTCCTGCTTTCTCTCATGGTACAGGACCCTCAGCCTCTTCCAATAGCCATCACCACAAGCTATTGAACTACAGAGGCATAGGGCACGGCTCTTGCGAAGAACTGTGCCCCTCAGTCGCTTTCCGATTGTCGTTGCGTCAGCTTCCAATCACTGGCATCAAGGGGACTCATTCCAAGGGGCACTCTTGCGTGCGATTCATCTTCCACACGAGGGAGTTCTTCCTTCACAGTAGATGACCTGCAATCATTCTTTTCTCTTCTCGAATGACGTCCTATCTCTGTTTTGGGGCTTCTGGTAGCCCCATGATCTACAGCTACTGATGGGTCTGATCTCCAACTTGGGACTATGGTTGGGACAACTTCTGACTGTAATGTTAGGACTCTGAGATACACCCTTGGTCGGTACCGTATTGTCATGTTGGACCATCGACCATCACTTCCTCATTTTTACACCGTACAAGTAATCGCAAACCAATTATGGGTCTTATCACTTTCGTGTCAGTGTCCAAGTGTCTGACAGTAGAGCTATTATCGGATTAACTGATGATAATTGTAGACATGATCCGCTTAAGTTACACCATAATAAGCAGAATCTGATTTGTATCACATGACTACCACGTGACTACACCTAATTACCATTAACCATGCATTATTCTATATCATTACTGTCTTTCCTTCCTACTCCTCACTCGACCCATACTCATCAATCCACTCCTTTTTCACCCTCGTCTGACCCTTGACTGGACTTCTGTCTCGCACATATTTACCCAGAAACATGATAGACGAGTCTCTCAGATCGGGATACAAAGCCCCAGTAGACCCACTTTCGATAGACGACGTAAAAGACTCCGATTGAGGCACCTGGGAGGTATCAATGGGGTTTCTGGAGTACACACGAGCACTCTTGGACGTTCTACGGGCATGAGAAGACTCCAGAGACTTGCCATCTTCCTCTCCAAGAGCTACCTTGCCCTGAAGAATACCAGCGAGGTACGAGAAAGACGAAAACTCGTCTTCGTTCTGGGCTTCAGAGGATGTCAAGGGTAAAGGAGGAGGGTACTTGAACTGGGCCATGGAAGACGACTTCATGTGCCGCAGTTGACGAGCAGAGTCGTGGGATGGGAGAATGTCATGTGACCCGGGGAGAATGTCATGTGACCCGGGGAGAATATCACGTGATGAACCGGGGGCCATAAAGTCACGTGATTCGTCAGAGTCACGGGACGCAAGATAATTCCGCGCAGCCTGGAAGTCGGACGTCGAGTCGGCCATAAAGTCACGTGACTGGTCGTAGTACGAGGGGTAGCCGCCCTGCGACGGGTACACACGTGACTGGTCACGTGACTCCGCCATGAAGTCTCTGGAGTCGTCCTCGAATCGGGAGTCGTCAAATCGCCTTGAGTCGCTTCCACGTGAGTTATCACGTGACATGGACTCCTCCGAGCTGTGGAACGACGAAAACTCGCTCACCTCGTCCGGATCCGCCGCCGAACTCCTGTTGGTCTTGATAAAATCAAACAGCTTGACGTCGTTGCGGGAGTCACGTGATGCGCGGGAAACACTCTGATCACGTGACTCACCGCAATCGAGACTCTCCAGCGACGATAAATTCCTTCCATGTCCCCCTCCCATGAGTTCCGAGTCGTACGAGTCGTTCCAGGTGTGCCGCTGGTTGGTCACGTGACCGTCGGACTCCGAGCCCGAGTACGTATAGTAATGGGAATGGGAAGTTGGCAAGGGGGGATTCGATTCAAAGACCGGGTGGCTGGGTTCCTTTTTGATAGGTCGGATGGAGCCGCTGGAGGTGATTCCTTGGGAGGCAGAGGTGTCGACTGCAGAGGAGTCAGTGACGACGATTGAGCCGGTGCCAAAGACTCCCAGGGCGTCAACGGGGTGAGACGAGTTGGTGGTGTTGTGTACAGCTCTTGTGCTGGCGTCGGGGTGAACACCAGAAGTTCCAGAAACTGAAGTGGAATTGACACCAGAAACTGAGGTGGAATTGACGCCAGAAACTGAAGTCGAATTGTAGACTCCTCTTGTTCTAGCGTCAGGATAGACACCAGAAGTTCCAGTACCATTGGTGGTATTTGAGTACACACCGGTAGGATCATAGACACCAGATGAAGTCGTGTTTGCAGCAACAGAGCTCGAATTATACCCGGAACTCGAGAAGGCAGACGTATCGTTTCCAGAGTAAATGGCTGTAGCTGTGGATGGCGTTCTGTCAGGCACAGGAAGAGGACGGGAAGTAGATCGAACAGCTCTAGGGTCTCCCGTGACTCCCTGGATTCCGGAGAAGTTTCGAGTGGCTTCGGAAACGCCAGGAACGTCAGACACTCCAGACACTCCAGACACTCCAGACACTCCAGACACTCCAGAAACAGCTCTATAGTCAGAAGAAACTCCAGAAACGCCTCTAGCTTCAGACACTCCAGATACTCTCCCTCCATAATTCTCCACCTCACCCCCATACGTGGACTCAGAATTCACCCTCGGATTGTCGACATCTCCATACCCCACTTCTCCCACGTCTCCATCCTCCTCGTCACTATTCGTCTGGATACCTCGTCTCAACGCGGCAAACGACTTTTTGCGCCTCACAACCTTGGGAGTCACGTCCGGATCGTTATCGGCGTTGGGACGGGGAGTTTCCGCAAACTGGCCTCCTTCCATCTCAGGAGTCTTGGTGGAGATGCCTAGACCGTGCATTTCACCAGTGGGAGGAACAACAGGCACTGGAGGGGGAATGTCGATCTTCTGAGGCACGTCAGGCATATGGGCGGATTCCTCCTCTTCGTCTTCTTCCCGTAGACTCGGCGATCGCAGTTTTCCCTTGAGTTTCATCCACATACTGTCTTTTCTGTTGAGTTCCGGGTTGGGGCTGTTTTTCGGCGACTTGCCAAGAAGGGAAAGAACGGATTTTTTCGATTTCAGCGAGGGAGACGGCTTGGCAGGCTTGGCAACGGGCTTGGCAGCAGTCTTGGCAACGGTTTTGGGCTTGGCATGCACGCCCTCCACCGGTTTGCTCACGCCAGTCACCACCAACGCCGCATCGTCAATCATGCTCTTCGTCGGCACCGTCTTGGCAGTCTTGGCAGGCTTGGCGGCCGCCTGACGGGTCGCAAAATCAACCAGTTGCTGCGCAACCATCTCGTTGCCCCGCACAATGCTCTCGACCATGTCGGGATTAGCCGGAGACAAGTACAGCGTGTACAGATTGGACACCTCTGTGTTGATGAAGTTTGCCAGAGCGTCGAGAGTCACGTGACGGTCCAGGGTGTATGCAAACTTTGAGTGGAGAGTCACGTGAGCGCTTTCATCTGGTAGCAGCGAAATCGAAAAAGCAGCGTCGAGTTCGTGTTTTTTCGTCAGTTCCCTGGCCAGCAGTTTCCCGTCTTCTCCTTCCATGTTGAGAAAAATGGCAATCGGCGATTTTCTCTGTTCGGACAGATAACCCTGCATTTCGTGGACTGTCATGAACAGGTTGAGACCGTGGGTTTTCTGGTGGTGGAAGAGATGGAAGGGTTGGGTTTTCGACATGATCTTGGCCTTTGTGCAGAGTTCGACGATTTTTGGAGCAATTGGAGATTTGAGAGTAAAGAGCAACGTCGTCGTCTCACTACCATCTCCCCCCTTTGGATTCTCCAAGACTTGAGGAACAATCCCCTCGTTTCCTGTCTCTGCCGTGTTGAATCCTCCGACTGCAAACAGGGACAGGTTATGACCAAAGTTGTACTCGGAGGCAAACACGTGCGAAATGGGCGCCCAGAATTTCACCCTCAGCGGCGGAATTTGAGGGACTGCCACCTCGTTGATGAGTGAGTGCATGAGCATGTCTGCGATGGACACCGAGTGAAACGAGACTCCAGAAGCGATGCGTTTCTGGGCTTGACTCTGGATGGTAGCTGAGTAAGCTGGTTCCACTTCGAGCAGCAAAATGTGGTCTGTGAAGATGATCAGAATTGAGTCCTTTGAAATGGAGTCCGTTTTTTCGTCTTTTGTAGAATCATCACTAAAGACATTTCTCACGTCAAAAATACTAACCACCCTCCTGTTAATCCACCCATACTGCAATTCTCTCGGCCATCCCGAGGCAAATTCAACCAAAATCTTTCCCGTCGGAGTAAACACGCGTTTATCGTAGGTCACGTGATTTTCCGCCCTGGCAAAACTCTCAATTGTGTTCACAGCAGCGTGGTAGTACATCATAGTCGCATCATGTTTCTCCCCCCAGTTGCTGAGTTTCACAATTCTGTCCAGCAGCAGTTTGATTTTGGTGAGGTTCTGGGAAGCTGCGAGAACCGACTGAATGCGTTGCTGGGAGTACGGTACGGGCGGCTGGAAGCCCGATTCGGCAATCAGAGCCGAGTAGTCGCCGTAGAGGTCGGAAAAGGACCGGAGAGCAGCCTCGTGACGCATACACGGTTTGTAAAAGTACGGCAGAGTCATGCCTGTTGCCCTGACGACTTCGGATGAACCAAAAGGGGTAGCTGCTTTTAGAGCGGTCTGGAAGAGGTTGTGGATGCGGGCAATTTCGTCGATGGTAGGCGGGAAAATGCTGTTGAGTTTTGTCATGTTGAGGGAAGGGATCGTGCCGTTGATGACCTGGATTCGCAGAGGAATGAGGTACGATTGGAGGAAGGAGATGAGGGCGTCTCGGAAGTTGCTTTGGATGGTGATGAGTTCGTAGCAGACGGAGGTTAGGGTGGCTGAGTCGTTGAAATTGGGACTAGAAGAGGGACTTGATTCCCTGTCTTCATTAGCTCTGTTTTCGTCTCTTGGTTCCTCCCTAGGCACCTCGTAAACCTCCTCCACACCTTCCGGCGAATATTCACTCAATGGGTCAAACAGCTGCTCCAGTTGCTCGCCTAGCAGATACACCAGCCTGTTGTTGTCCTCAATCGTCTCGTCAGAGTCCTCGTAGACAATATCCACCGCAGAGGACCGCACAAACTTGGGTTCCACCACTCCAGACTCAAGAACCAGCTTGCCGATTTCCTCAGGACCATGGCCGTCTCCTACAACTAACTGGGAAGCGGTTTTTCCAGCACACGTCTCGTCGTAGTCGTAGAGAAAGCTCGTTTGGAGAGCGTTTTTCGCCAAAAAGGTTCGGATATTCTTGTCCATAGTCACATACGCTCTCAACAAGGCAATACCCAGAGCTCGAGAAACAGCCGACGATTTATCCTCCAGATTCTTGACTGCTCCATAGTACCGACTTTTGTGGGAAAGGGTCATGTCCACAAACCCGGAAGCTCCATGACGAGAGATTATGACGCAGGAATGCGATTTGTCCGTTTTGTACACGATTCCGAGAATGGGTCCAAACAATGGGTCGGTTCCTACCATGTAAACCGCTGTAGAAATGACACCAGGGTTGGTGTACAGTTTCGAGTCGCACAGCGAGTTGCAGTCGATGATGATCACGTCCGCAGACGGCGTGGAGATGGGGAGAGAGAGGCCTGAGTTAGTAAAATGGGGATAGTGGGTTGGGGTTGGCAGAAAAAAAAAAAAAAAAAAAAAAAAAAAAAAAAAAAAAAAAAAAAAAAAAAAAAAAACGGAAACAACGAATGAAGACTGAACTGTTTCATTTCATGCACTGAACTCAGCTCATGTGAGAAGAATGGGGAATCTCGAAAAACTCGAATATGGGAAAGTGGAACTTGAACAGATGAACCATGGTGTCTGTCAAGGAACACAGCTCGTGAGAAGTGGAAAAGAAAARAAAAAAAAAAAAAAAAAAAAACCAACAGGAAATGAGGAATTAAGATGGAATCAGGAAACAAGAAACAAATATCACACTTCCTACACACCCAGATCAGTCACTCCTGTGGATGTGTGACTGGTCATGAGTTGTACTGGATGTGAACTCATGGAAAACTGTCTTTTGAGAAGCTGAAAACAAGAAGTTGTCCAAGAAACTGATCCAAGAAGTCTGTAACTGAGAAGCCTGACTGAAAAACTGGGAAAACTGGAAATCTGAAAATTGGGGAAATGGAACTTGTGATTGGTACTTTGGTCATTGAATGGTGTGTGAGTGAATTGAGGTAGAGTGGTGTTCAAAAGAGGTGTTCATACTAAGACATTGATATTCAGACACACTGACTCTGGAATATGTCATTAAGCAATTCATCTGCGCACAACTATATCATCTTATCACATCAGAGAAGAGCTTAGAAGAGTCTGGAGGTAAAGACAGCCTCAATGTTCAGTATACCACCGAATACCAGTTCAGTCACGTGATATTGATAATTCAGTCACGTGATGTTGATGGTGTCATCTGACAGTATGTGTAAATGTGTCCATGTCGTGGTCCAATGTCCACCTTCTTAGAAGACATCACCAGTAAGCCTCAACAGATCAATAGCTGAAGACATTGAACACAAGGAACATGAACAGAAGACTTGCTTGAACACAGACAGACACAGACACATCACATGACTCATCTGAACACAATAAACATCACACAAAAACACCACACTTCCCTAGTAAATGCAGTCTGATCTTCATCAGAAGATCCAGACATATCCGTTGAAAGTCCTCATAGACAATCACAAACGCCACAAATAGCTCCATTTCCAAACACAAACAGCTCCATTTCCCATTTCAAAAGCTCAAACAAAAGTTCTCATTTTCAACCCCTCAGTTACACAACTCAAGTAACATCCTCACATCTTCCACCTCAAACACCATCATAAAGATATGCCTCATTGCAATGCCAAAACCTCTTCCTTTTCGTCCTCCTCTCTCTATCACTCACCCTCCTCCTTCATCTTCGTCTTATTCATTTTTTTCGTCGTCCTTCGTCTTCGTCTCGTTATACGTGTGAGAGCTGAAACTCGGATTGTTTCGTGACGCGTCTGCACTGCTGCACCAGGGTTAGGGTAGGAGCCAAGGGTCCCGCTCTGCATATTTGCGGTGCATGCAGGGCTCTAGTCGAGTAATATTTGGTGGTGGGGAGGTCACACTGGGAAAAGTCACGTGATAAAACGCGTCCCCCAAATCCGATAATAATAATTTTTCACCCATTATCCTGTTTTTGCGTGTTCTCAGGAAAAAGTCTATTCTGCATTTCGCACTAAAGGGGACGTGCAGGGAGGTCGAGGTTGGACGTTTTGGGGTTAGAGATGTGGAAAAAATGGGAAAATGGGGAAAATTGGGAAAAATTGGGAAAAAATTGGAAATAAAATATTTTGATAAAAAATTAAAAGGAATTGCGAAAGAACCATCATTTAACAATGAAGATGAAGTGCGGAACGTAAACAGCAAGTATTTTTAGTGGGAATAATGAGAGAACATAGGTCTGGCTCTTGTTTCAAGACAATGCAAAAAAAAAAAAAAAACTGAAAAAAAAAAAAAAAAAAAAAAAAAAAAAAAAAAAAAAAACCACGTCAATTTCCAAATTTACCTCACGTATGGCAGAAACTCATCCAGGGCCTCGTCTACTCAGATTTTCATATCCGCTTCTCAGTTCAAATGCCAAGCCCCATTATGTGATTAATAATCAGATGTAACACTGGAAAGTTGGGTTGGATTAGTCATCATCCCTCTATGACGAAGTGTTAACATGACTTGTATATTTATTATGCGATCGAATGATTGTCTCGGAATGTGAATGAGGCGGATATTACGTGGCATATAGAATATTGTGTGCGATGGGATACAAGTGGGTATATTAATTATCGCGTCGGTGTGATGTGGGTGAAGAGATGGGTTCAACTAATAAGTCTAAGTATTACAGCTCATTACTTATCTGAGTGCTAAGCTTTATCAAATTTGCTCACTGTTTCAAGAGCTTTACCAAGTAAACCTACTAATTAAGAGTTATATTGGTAGTGACTAGATGGATAGAGGAAGAACCAACTCGAATATGAGCCCTACGGAGAATCCCAAAGCCGTGTTGTTTTTTTTCGAGTATATCTAGGTATGAAGAGTCATTGGTAAGATCTCGGCTTTGAGACGGTGAGAGGTGAAGAGCCATTAGAGCCTCAGGTAAGTCTGAAGAGATCAGACGAGTCAGAAGAGACGCTTGAGCCACTTTAGCCACTCAACCACTTGAGCCATTTAAAGATCCACTAGAAGCACCCAAAGAGTCAGAACTTCAGAGGATGTAAATGTACAAAAGTGTCCATTGAAGCTCTCCTTTAGCCACATACTCTAGTCTTTCCAAGGTGCAGTACAAATTGAAGTCTGCAGTTTCAGTGCCTACAGTACCGGTACTAATTAAAGGTCTCCTGTCGTCTTAATATAGCGCTTGCATCTTCCCAAAAAAACCATCACTGATAACCAAGCCTTTTGAGTCCTGAGTTCAGAGTACTAGTAGTATTGTGATTCGTTTTATTATGTCAGTGCGTTATTGAGGTTTCTTCTACAAGCACTTCCTTTGTGAGTTGGCATGGATGTCTGAAGTTAGAGTGTCTTTCCTCCTCCAGCATCTTGGTATAGCAGTATAACGTCCATTTTCAAGATGCTCATGCGTAACATCGTGGTTCGGCTTACATGTTCAAAGTGTGATTGAGGCTTCTCCTACAAGCACCTCCTATGTGAATTGCCTTGGGAGTTCAAAGTGCCCGAATTATGTCCCTAGCGTCGAGCAGCTTTAAATCTGCCCTATATAGGCAGGATTGTACGGAAAACAATGGGGCATCTCATCTAAGCTTACATCAGACAATGGGGGCTCATGTGCTCGACGCTAGGGACATATGTCCAGATTCTCTACTATGAGCCCTTTAGTCTTCGTGCACCATCCCATCTCTTAGCTACAAGTAATCATAACTGAGCCTTCTCAAGCTAGAAGACAGCTTTGTGAGATGACTTTGAAGTCTACTTGTAGAGTGTCTACAGTCATTCCAGTTTCAGTATAGCATCTACCTCACAAAGAGGAAATACAGTCTTTTCGGTGTGCTGATATACAGCTTCGTAAGTGGCTTCAAATGCTTCTTATAGATTGCTACATACCAGACTTGGTAGTATGACGATCTTGGACTCCAAATCCAGTCCCAATTTCACCCACTTCCCCTGCCCCAGCCGTGCGGCTCGGAAATTGCCTATAGCCTAATTTGAGGCAAAAACGTCTTTGGTTATATCTCGTGACTCAAAGGAGATACAAGCTGGAGAGCTCTACAGCTGTATTTTTGGAGCTCTGGCGGTTAGAATCATACTAATAACGCGCTGTTTTAAAATTCACCTCTCATTTAGTACCTCTTCAGTAGCGATAGTCAAACTTATACTCACACTAAAGAACTCAATTGTGGTATAAAGAGCACCAATTATCTCTAGACGCTCTCTAAATGCTCCCTCCTGAAATCCTGTCTATCATCTGCGACTATCTTTCTCTGCAAGATGTTGCTTCACTCTGTCAAACCAGTCAGCTGTTGAAACGTGGTGTTCTTCTCGAACAGTGTCCTGACTTCAACATGAGATACAGCAATGTGACAACTAGACAAGTGCATGTCTCTACCTCAACGACATTCCTACTTTCTCAGACAAAGTCAGTTGCTCAATTCCTACGAATACACTTCTACCTAACGGCTTTTACTGTCGTGTCATTTTTTATCTCAGTATAGATCTATTAGGACTATATCAACAATAAGTAAGTAAGGAATGCAGCGTTTAAACGGAAATGGACTTCCACAGGTTAAGACCATCGGAACCAGTGGACACCAGCTGGCCCGGAATCTGCTTGTTCCACCGCACCTCCTTGGGGTTGGCCTGCCAGTGCACAAACAGCAGCTGCGGGGGGATCTGGGCAATGTCGCCGTTGTCCTTGAGCTGCTGCTTGACCTCGTCGTCGTCGGCTTCAACTGCGAGGTCCCAGAGTGTGACGGTAGAGTCTTCGGAAGCCACGGCAACGACGGAATCTTCGGTGGGGTGGAATTCGATCGAAGTCACGGGTTTCTTGTGGAAATCGAAAGCGGCCACAGGTTTAGGGTTGGGCTTTTGGAACGATCGCAGGTCCCAGACGCCCCAGGTTCCGTCGTCGTGTCCAGACGCAAGCAGGTAGCTCACCTTGTGGTTCCAGGACATGACGTTGATGTCTGTGTTTGTGGCTCTGACTTCGAGAGCAGCCTTGTTCTGTTTCTGACGAGTATCCCAGATTCGAATCAGACCGTCAACTCCTCCAGACGCAAACACAGTCTTTTCCGAAGTCGACCATTGCAGGTCTTCAACGGAGGAACCTACAGAGTAGGGGTTGGCAGAAGTCGTGAAACCAGCCTGTCCTCTAGACGTCTGGAAGATGTTTCCGTCACAATCGCCGGTCAGCAGCTCGCCTCCAGACACCAGGGGACTCCAGTCAACAGCATAGCCCTCCGTCTTGTGCTGCTTGACGGTGTACAGGGGTTTGAGCTGCTGTTTGGAGATGGTAGATCCAGGCACGTCAAAGGACTTGATCTGGGGAGACAGGTCCCAGATGTGGCACTCGGACGACTCCATCATGGATGCAGTGAGGTACTCGCCGGTCTTGTTGCCAAACGGCGAAGCTCGGACTCGGTTGACAGTCGAGTTGGTGGGGATGTGTTTGCTGATCATCACGGGATCACTATCATCCTCCTCATCCTCAGACTCGTCGTCGTCCTCGTTGAACTGCGTCTTGCCAAGGGACGAAATCTTGAGCACCAGAATCTCATTGTCCTTGGGCTTTTGGGCCTGAGTACCGCAAGCCAGGTAGGTGGTATGAGGATAAGTGGACCGATCCTGGCCCAGAGAATCGGGCAAAATGTCAAACGACAAACAGGGCCATTTCAGACGGCAGCTGTGGATCATCTCGTACACAGACATGTCCGGCTCCATGACCATATCGGGCGTGAGCTCGTGCAATTGCGGCACAAACACAGACTTGGCCGTCTTCTGGGCATTGTCCTTGGCAATCGCCTCCAGAGCTCGGCTCTTGGCCTCCTCCTCGGTCACGTCCTCCATCTCAGCGTCGTCCTCGTCGCCAGCCTCAAAGATTTCCTCTTCAGACTCGCCCTCCTCATCGTACCGATCCTCCATGCCGCCGTACTTGAGCTCCAGCTGCTCCATCTCGTCCAGCTCCTGGGGAGCTCCTGAGGCAGCTGTAGAAGCCGCATCAGCGGTATCGGAGGTCTTGGAAACCTTTGTAGGCGTTTGCTTGTCTTCAGCGGATCTTTTGCTCATTGTGGGTGTTGTGTGAAATGGTTGAAATGGTTAGCTCATGTATCCCATATATTTTTTTTTCAAGGTTTGAGAAGTTAAATTTAGGGTTAGGGGAGAGAGAGGTGTGCTACAATTAGAGAATACGAGAAATCAAAAACGTCAGGAAAATATAAAATAATACAGAAGGAAATCTATCCACGACCATCCACTCTACCCCTCATACACCCCTTCCCTGCTACATCAACAAATACATAGTTTGCTACACCACGCCACTGGAAGAGGCATAGCCTTGCACTACACCCTCCACTCGCCTACACCACGCCACCGGAAGGACCTCTGATCGCTTCTTCCTTCCACTACGCCACCGGAGAATCCCTGACCACTCCCTATATCCTCCCCCCTCCTCCCTTCGCCACTAATTCAAACCATCCATTAATACTTTTGTAGAGAAGCTGCTAGAACAGCTTCGTTCGCCCCCTCCCCTCTACTGATCCTGCTTGGAAACAGGAAGACCTTGGTAAATGCCTCCCCGCTTCTTGATGAAGTAAAAGCCTCCACCGGAAATCGCAATAATACCGGCCAGCATGATCCACACGTTCGAGTGGCCAAGCACGCCCTTGGTCGAGAACGTAAAGCTCTTGTTGCCACAGAGCGAATCGTAGGGGAACGGCTTACCAGTAGCAGGGATCACGTTCGAACACATGAACCCCTTCCACCAGTCGGGCGTCTGTCTGCCGTAGTAAACGGGCGTGATTCGGTTCGAGGGGATCTCCTCAATCGCCTTGTAGGTGGCCTGCTCGTACCGTCCGGGCTTGACCAGCACGAAAATGTGGTTGATATCATGGTACGCCTGCACCATGATGGACGCCAGGAACTTCTTGAGGTCCTCGCCAAACGTGGCCAGGTCAATGTTCTTCTTCATGTCCATGTCGCCAATGTCCACCACCAGCACCTGGGGCTCGTTGAGCGGCAGGAAGGCGTCCTCCCGGTCAAACTGGAAGAAGGCGGGCTTGGGATCCACTCCGCGCTTGGGCCGCACGCCGTCAAAGTAGTGGAAGTAAAAGTACTGCTCCATCATCGCGTACTTTTCGGGGTAACAATCTGGGGCAAGGCAGATGTTGGCGGTCACGTGCGAGTGGTGCACGCCCAGCTGTTCAGGGACAGAGAACGACAGCTCCTTGAAGATGCTGGGGACGCCTGCCACGGACGAGTTGTAGTTGGACACAAACTCGATGCGCGGGATCTCCGTCTGCGTCTCAGCCCAGTTCTTGCCCTCGTTGATCACGACATTGCCCATGTAGAGGCCATGTAGACGCAAGGGAGACTCGGGGTGCGAGTAGATGGTCAGCAGACGAGGAACTAGCACATTCTCGTCGGGCTGACTCACCTCAGGCACAGAGAGAGTCAGCTCAAGCGTCGACGATATGCTCGAGTCGTACTCCTTGATGGCAGCCTCCTGAATATGGCCCTTGTCAATGGAGTACGAGAACTTGTGGTTGGCGACCTTGCCGGTGTTCAGGGGTTTCAGGATGAGTGTCACGTTCTTGCCGTACACCAGAGCTGTCACATACGTGCCTGGCCAGTTGCTGGCAATGTATGTGTCTCGTCGCTTGTACCATCGTCCGGTGAAGGAGAAGAGCGAGGGGTGTGATTTCGGGGTGATGAGCGCCTTGTCCTGAACGGAGTATTTGAGGTCGAACGAGGAGGCACTGGTGAAGGGGATGAGTGCCAGTAGAGTTACCAGCAGTGTGGAGAGAAAAAGTTGTGCCTTCATGGTGTGCTCAACTGTGTGTAAAGAGTGTGGTGGGTTGTGTTTGTGTTTGTGTAACTTGTGTTTGTGTAACTTGTTTGTGTCGGAAAAGCGTTCTTTTTGTGCTGTCGTTTGTCCTGTCGTTTGTGTTTGTGATCACTGAGTGTTTACTGACACAACCATCCAGCTATTTTCCGTATTTAGCTGTTTCCGTTTCTGTTGCCGTTATCTCCTCCTTGGTTCAGAGGCTATGTGGAAGATGAGTTCAGATAAGTTTTAGACGTACGCGAAATAAGGTTTAAGGTACACCTGCCAGTGAAGAAAAGAATGACGTGGCCGGGGGGAAAAAAGATGTCAAGAAATGGGGAGTGTGTATTTTAGAAAAACAGGAAAATTTGTAAAAAAATTGGTTACTCGCAGTATCTCTCGCCTCCTGCGATAAGTCCCTTTACCCATCCCCTCACATGCTGCTGCCACACGCTAACCGCCTCTAGGTTCGTCTAATGTCGATCATAAACGGTGGGGTGGTGGTAAATATAGACAGTTAAAGGTGGCATGCATACTTAGCTGGGTCAAGTAGACTAAAGCAGAGCTAGAGCAGGTACGAGAATGGGGGAAAAATGGGGGAGAAAGAGAAGAAAAAAAGGGAGAAAAAAAGGGAGAAAAACGGAGGCCATCCTCCAAAACACCTCTTATCTGCTTTTGAGAACTTTCTACAGTCTAAATTTTCGTATGTCTATCTACAATGTGAGTGCTCAAGTTTCACTCTATCTCCACTTATGATTACTAATCAACCTTCCCAATTCGGACAAAGCTGCTTTTGTTTCCCGTTTCCACCTTCAAAGACTGGACAGTATTGTCATGGTCTTATGATGTGTATGGCTATTCTCCAATGTCCTAATGGTCTATTTGCGTCCTATAATTTTACATTTGTTGAAAATGTCATGTTTTGAAGTTTAGGTTTGGGGTTGTTAAGGGTAAGTAAATGAGAGGGAGGTGGAAAAACGGTAACATCAAATGTGAAGAATTTTGTATTGACACTTTAGCTGAAAACTGCATAGATTCATTTGACATTGTTTTAGCTAAATAATCGTTTTTCCCTCGTTTCCCTAGCACATCTGCAACACCGTTTCAAAACCCCCAGGTTACTTTTGTCTTAACTAAATGTCAACTATCTGATGCGAAGTAAGCTGTACTACCTTCAAACACGCTATAGGCATGGTGGGTAGAAGTGAAGTATACCAATATGATCCTCTAGCTCTGATTATTCATTTAAAGTCTTTCACATTGTTATTGCTAGCTCTACGAGTTCAGGGTCAGTGTGTTCAGTGTATTTTGTGTTTATGTAATACTGGTCCAGCATAAGGTTACAAACTGGGGAAATAATATTGGGAGTATGTGAACAGAGTGATCTTAAATAATCCCCAGATAAAGACCTCAGAATGATAGGTTCGTTACAATAAGCTGCAATCACACTGTATATATCCTGCTTAGTCACCTTATATGCGTCTTTGTTGCACATCTCCTATATAACAGCCACTATATGGCATCCTTGTGCTTATGTAATACAGGCCTTCCAACTTAAGGTTGGGTCAAAAATTTAGTAGATCCGTAAACAGAGTGACTGAGAACTGAAAGCAATTTCGAGCATCGTGTGATAATCCAGTAGCAATAAGACCTATACCAATCGATCTGTCTCCCTTTACATATCACAATGCTACTCTTCTTTTTTCTCTAGCTCACATATTTATCACTCTGAGTGGTCCCCATATACGTCCTATCAGCCGTGCGGCTCGGAAATTAGTAATCAACTTTGAATAAAGAATGGCTGAATTTTCCATATTTAGACGAGTTTTCACACCTGAGAGACGGGAAAACTTCTGGGAGAGAGCTCTCAACAATGGGATTCCAATGCTCTTTTCAGAAATGCTCCACAATGTCTATATAAAAAGATATACCACTACGAAGACTATTCTCAGAGTCAAAGCCTTGGCAATATCGTAAAGACGAAAGAAGTACAAGTAATTGCGAGTACGACACCTGACCTTGGAACTTTGGGGAATATAGTCAGATGACCTAGAACCTTGGGGCATGTAGTCAGATGACCTGACATATGGGGCACATTGTAATAAGTAGCTGTTTACCCTTAAATACCAATACAACAGAAATCCTGAACGATACAGTTGCTGCACTACTTCTCAGCCATCTACATTACCCTCTTTTCTTCATAATACATTATTAACACGGTAGTCTACATTGGTAGCTCCTCATAAATATTTTCAGGTCTTGTGACCCGAGTGACTTGAGTCGAGTGGCACTACATTGCAGTAGGCCGGCTGAGTTCTGCTGCCTCGGTTACTATAACAAAAGAGGGATGAGGGCAGCAAGAGACACGGCAAGGAGAGGAGCTGCCTTTTTGGGCGAGACTGCCGAATTGACGAACGTGGTAGCCTTGGGAAACATGGATCCCGGGGTGATGGTGATGGTGACGACTCCGTCAGGTCCAGGTTCAGGGTGGTTGCTCTGGGAACCGGAGGCTGGAGCTGTGGGGAGAGTTCCGCCTGTAGGAGTAGCGATGGAGCTTCCACCGACGAGGTTTCCAAGAGCTCCGGCAGCTCCTCCACCTAGGAGGCCAGCAATTCCCTGAAGGAGAGCTCCAGTGGCGTCTGTAGGTGTAGCTGCTGTTTGGGTGACGGTAGAAGGTGAGTTGCCTGAGTTACCCGAAGCTGTGTTTCCTACGACGACGAATCCTGATCGAGTTCCTGCGATATTTCCACCAGAAGAGGAAGAAGGGCTCGGAGGGGGTACAATAACCGTCGAGGGAGCTGCTGGTGGAGTTGAAGATGCCGACGACTTTGCTGTGTTTGTGTTCTGCAGCACAATGAGTCCAGAACGAGTGCCTGCAATGTTTCCTGCGGGGGCGGTGTTCTGAGAGCTGGTCTGAGAAATAGTCGAAGTCGGCCCCTGCAAAATCATCAGACCCGTTCGAGTGCCTGCAATGTTACCCGCTGGAGCTGTATTCTGTGAGCTGGAGCTTTGAGAACTCTGAGAACTCTGAGACTGCACAACCACGCCAGGGAGAGTTCCTGCAATTCCGTCGGGTTCCCTAGTGGGAATTGCGCTGGCAGGCACAACGAGAGCTGTAGCTGGAGCGGGAGGTGGAGCTTGAGAAGATGAAGCCGCTGAAGCCGCAGAAGCCGAGGCGAGTTGTCTGGAAGCCGCAGCCTGGGCCGAAATCAGCTGGTTCATGAGATTGTTTCCGGACGACTGGGGACCTCCGTTAAGAGGATTTCCGCCGTTTCCGCCGGCTGGACCGTTGGCAGGAGGGTTGGCGTTGCCCTGGTTAGCTGGAGAAGCCGTGGACACAATACTCTGCCAGTTGGGGATGGACGAGTAGTACTTTGTGAGCAGGCTCTGGATCTCGGTCTGGGCTGCTGCTGCCTCGCTGGACTTTTGCTCGGGGTCCATGCTAGCTCCTCCGTTGAGAAGCTGGCCAATCGCTTGCCACGCAGGGTCCTGGGTGAGATCTTTTGTGGCGTCGACGATTTGCGAGACTTCCGGAGGTGCTTGGCGTTTGTCGAGAGGGATGGGGGAGTTGTCAACCGAGTTCTGGACTTCGGCAATGGGCATGAGGCCATAGGCGCTGGAGAGAAGGAAAGGGAGGAGTCTCATTGTGGTGGGTGTGAAGGTGTGTGTTTTTGAGGGTGTTGTGTTGAGGTCTTAGGTTGACACTTGGTAGTCCAAATTAAGAAGGTATAGGAGGAGGAGGAGTGAGGAGGTGTTAAACGGGTGTTAAACGGGTGGTAAACGGGTGGTTAAACGAGTGTGATTGTCAGAAGACGGTGGTGGGGTGTTTCTTGTAGAACGTGTCTAGCAGAGTCAGAGACTTGAAGTACAAGGTAGAGAGATCGGTAGATCTGAAGAACGAGATTGGTACTCGATCTGAGATGGTCTATGCAGATTGAAAAGTCCTTTGGTCGGACTTCTGAAGTCGCAATGAAGTTCCAGATTTTGAACTCGGTTTTGGTTGTTCCAGAGGTTTGGTCAAACTCGGTCAAACGTCTCTGTTGTTGCTGTTGCTGATTAGGGGGAGACTGTTGCTAGTCTGTTGGCTTCTGTTTCCTGTCGTTTCTTGTCGACTTCTTCAAGCTGATGATATCGCTCCTTCTCGTGTCACTCGCGTCACTCGATGTTAAGACGTCAAAGGTCAAAAGTCGTTTTACAGGCTTTCCTTTCCTTCCTCGTCTATAGCCCTCGACCATGACAGACTCTGCCTGAGACATGTACCTCCACTGCCAGAGGTCTTTGTATGCCCGCCGAGGCTAACTCTCCAAGATAGAGTTGGAGGTATAATACGGAATGTACCAACTGAAGAAATGATATATAGATGAAGTGGTTTTGAATACTTGCACTTCAGTCGTTCCGGAAAAACCCTTCAATCACCCGGTTTCTGTCTGACAGCTGCGTTTTGTCTTCTTTCCATCTGTCTTTCCCGTTATCTAGATTTAGCCACTTACCCCACCAGCAAGACTGCACTAAGAACAAGCACCAGAGTATTATGATTTCAAATGTTTTACAAGGGTGCTTGGAGAATAAGTGGGGTTGTATTCGAGTGGGGCACTGAAAATATTGTCTTATTGGTTTTCTACGAATACGAGTATCAGCACTTGTATGACTGCTCTTAGATCTAGTCACAAATATCTCTGTCAACTTGTACATACACCTCACTTTCAGTCTAACACTTTTTCCGCCGCATTAAGATCGCTGGACTAAGTGGAGCTGTCAGGGACGTGCTACTTGTAGTCTAACAGAAGTACTTCCAGCAAGTCTTGTTCATACCAGCAAGTGTACGCCATATGTCTAGGTACCCTTGTCGGCTTTTGAGGTCTCACTTATGCCCATTTCTCTTCCATTTTCCTCGACAATTTCGTATTTCCATTTTCCGCCGTTTTTCCCGTTTTTCCATTTTCCATTTTTCTCGTAATTATCGCAAAGTTCGCCAATCTGCGCATCGACCTGAAATAACCTCTCGCCAAAACAACATGGCATTTGATCGGTCATAATAACGCATGTAGATGTGGCTCAAAAATGAAAGGAAAAGAGAGAAACGGTTTATTCCAACTGTTGCCTTCATATATATGACACAAAACCACCCTCGTCTCATACAAGAAACGCCTTTTCTCAGCACCTTCTTCTGACCCCTATTTTTGACTACATTCCAGACCAAAGCTTCTTTTGAGCTTCCTCCCAAAACAGATTTCGGGCTTGACAGATGCATTCCAGGTGGAATAAAGAGGTTGAGGAGGGTGTGGAAGGTGGAAGAAAATAAATGTGGAAAATTGGCAAAAATCGGGTAAAATACTTCTCGGTTAATTCGTTATTCTGACAATTTCTCACAATTTTCTCTTCCCCAAAACCACCTATTTTTCCCCCTTTTTTTTTCCTCTGTCTCACTCAGGAACGTGCATCATCGCACATCTCCAAAGTGTTTTCAAAAGTGTTTTTCCAGACGAAAACGTCGCGTGGACGTGCCCAGCAGGGTTCCCAGCAGGGTTCGTGATGCGGGGCACATGAGAGACGTGAAATGCCGAAATAGCGGAAATACCGGGCTGAGACATGTGTGTGTCGTAAAATTCGTAAAATTTGTGAAATTATCTTCCATGGCTTCCCCGAGTCGTATAACGCCAGACCGAGTCTTGCAATTGTTCGATTGACAGATCGGCATGAGGAATGCACGGAATGGGAGTGCAATTGTGAGTGTTGTGGTGACGACAAAACACAGGCACGGATGAATACGAACAACAATTTTGACAAGCCTGTACCGAACTTGTACTCATTAACAGGAAATCTGGTACAAGTACTCCGTTATTGTAAGACCTCAGATATGTCCATTCTGATCACACCTCTTACGTTTAACCTTGGAATGTACGGCTGATGAGCGTAAAGCACAGCTCTAAGCTAACCGACAAACCTATTGTCAAGAGTGGTGCGAGTGAGGTGTCCTATACGAGTGGCACGCGGAATCGTGATACGAACACATCTCGTGTTATGTGCGAGTAGCCCCAACATGAAAGCACAATAACACCTTGTATTCAAACGTGTGACTTACTGAAACTGGTGCTTCTCTTCACTGAACCATTTGTAAGGCGTGAAGTTGTGCTACTTTTAATATGGTGAACGTCTACCAGTTCAACTCTGAGATTGATGGTATAAGTGTCTTGTTAAACGGTCTTGTAAAAGGAACCAAACAAAATTCTTGAATATCAGGTATTGACTTGATCAGGGTCAACCATCTATATACTGTGCTTCGAGTTGTCATAGAACCGTTGTTTCTCTGAGTATTTGACCGGTCATAAACTAGTCATTTGTGACTGGTCATAGTCTTCATCTAGCACTTCATTTTTGACGTTCTCTCTTTGTCGTTTTTACACGTCGATATTAGTACCAAAATAACCGCCAGAATACCCTGATTATGAAAGTAGTCTCAGAATCTACGTGCCCTTGCTGTAGCACGAAATATCAGCACACATCTATTTCTCTCAATTTAAGCAATAGCGAATTTCCGAGCCGCACGGCTGGGGGTGGTGTTTTTGGCCTTTCACAAAGTGGGTAATAGTTGAGCTGGTGAGCTGAACTTTTGTATGGCCGTTGAAAAAGCGTTTACTAATTCTCTGGCGAAATATCAACCTTTGCTGTCTCGTATTGAGACAGTAGTGGACTTTTGTTTTCTGTCGTTACTGAGTCAACTAAAGTTGAACTATTTTGAAAAAAGTACCCCATCTCCTAAACATCAGCAAAGTGGAAACCTCAGAAAGTGGTCAAAATTGGTATCAAAAGGACGAGAAAATCACCCCGAGTCGTTTGCGACCACTCACTAGCTCATCCGACTTCTCAGTCCTGAGCTATTCAAATATCCCTGTTCAGTCAAATTAAGGTGATCCCAATATTACGTAATTTCCGAGCCGCACGGCTGGGGGTGGTGTTTTTGGCCCTCAATAAAACGGGCAGTTGTCATGCTGCTCGGCTGAAATTTTGTGTGGCTGCTGTACGTACGCTCAATAACTTTCTGGAAAAGTCTCATCCCTAGATATCGAGTATTGAGAGAGAAGTCTGGTATTATTGCTCCAGAATAACAAACATGTTATTGTCTCGTGATTGGCGGTAAAAAGAGGAGTACTTCAGTCTCATTGCTACTGCTTATACGTTCAGGTCTTTTTCCTTCTTTCAACCGTTCTGGTTTTTCACACATTTCATTACGTAATCACAATTGTGCTTATGTAATCAGCTTATGTAATCAAAGTATCTACAACAGCGCTTTAGGGAAAAAATTTGACCAATCAAAGTTAACAATTCGGATAGCTACTAGAAAAAGACACAGGTACCCGAAATTCCTTGAAGTTTTCTTGGATGCTACGTTGTGATTACGTAATACGTTGCTGCAGCATAAGTATGATTATGTAATACGTTACTTTAGTAATAGAATGATTACGTAAGACTTCTCATTTAAGGTTAAGCTATTACGAATGGCTGAATGATGGGGCTGAGTTTTTCTGAATTCTCGTAGAAGGGTCGCTACAAAGCTGAAAGGTCACGTGCCGCTTGAAATTTGCAATATATTTTGAAAAATGTGCTTGAAATTTGTGTAGCGCTGCTACCCATCCCGAAAAGAGTGATTATGTCAAACGAAGCCTATTTCTCCAGCAATAAGCTTCCCGAAAGTAAATAAGCTTCCCGAAATGTCAGAAAAGTTGTATCTGGGGTTTCTCAGTAAGCGATTATTAGTTCAATTGCTCTTCGATTTAATTGATTGAAATCACCACCTTATATGAGTTAGAGTTTTGCTCTTAGTAATCACTCAGCGCGATTTAAGGTTACCCAACAAACACAAACACAAAGTTGACTATTTAATGCATAAAAGAGAGGAAACTACTTGAATAATAGTTCAAACTCAATAAACGTTGTACTAAAATGAACAGCTGACTCTGGGCAACACACTCAGACCTTTGGTTCGCGCTATAATCCAGATCTCAGCCTTCTAGGCTAAATGCTTCAAACCTCTCAACGAAAACCGTAGTATAGCTTAATTTACCGTCACGTGTGGCTTACGTAAGCTATTGTGCAAGTTTATGGCACTCCATTTAAGGTTACTCAACAAACACAAAGACCAAGAGGGGGCAAGTAACTATCTGATGCATGAAAGAGACAGAACTCGTTGACTGATCGTCCAAACTTAGTGAAAGTTGAACTAAAATGAACAACCGGCTCAGAATAATCCAGTGGACTTCTTACATCAAGATATACTTCAAATCTGAGAGTGTTATCCTAAATCCCTCAACTTCCCCAATAAAACAAAGCAGTATAGCTTATTTTATCGTCACGTGTTCCTGACTAACACGTGGCGTGTAGCCATGGCAACCAGAGTTAAGGTTACTCAACGTACACAAACAGAATGAACCAAAAAAGTGGGCGTTTCAAGACAGCTACTTGAGTAGTTGATGAATCTTAACCAGAACTGAACTAAAATGAATAGCCGACTCTGAAGAACAAATTGAAACCTCTACCTCGAGAATTCAAGCACGTCTGAGTGAGCTGTGCTAAATGCCTCAAATATCCAACAACGACAGAGAATAGCTTATTATCTCGTCACGTGTACAGCATCTCAGCTGACTCATAATAAATTTAAGGTTACTCAACTAACACAAACACAAACTGGCAGTAAAAGAAAGAGAACTACTTGAATAATTGATGATACTCACTGATAGCTTTACCGAAACGAACCCATAAGTCTGAGCTTCACACTGAAACCTCCACCGCAAGAATTACTGGTGATCTGAGTGAACTGTGCTAAATGCCTCAATTTTCAGCATGGAATAGCTTATTTGACCGTCACGTGATCTGCTTAGTAATACAAATGTCTGATTAGTAATCCGAAAATCCCACGTATCGAAAAATGGTCCAAAGTGACTCAATAAAATTCGTTTCGGGGAAAGGAGCATATGAGGGAGTATAGCGAGGTATGACGCTTCTAACCCTAGTTATCTCACAACAGTGGCTATTTTACTTCAAGAGTTATTCTAGTTTTATGATGTGTGAAGCGAGTTATCAAGTCAATAATGGCAATTGTTTCTGATATGAGATGGCAAAATAGTACTGTTTGATACCTACTGCAGAGATGATATCTTCAGAATACTTTCAGCTCTATTCTCGATCTACATAAGTTGTAGTGTGCTTAACTAATTTTGTTGACTATGTTTTGGAGGAACTTGATTAGTCAAAACTTGGCGAATAAAATTCCAAATCGGTGACGAAGTTGTTCAGTAGCTTGATAATGGACGCTAGAATAACGCCAAGTTTGGTTTTTGCTTTTTTCCTAGAAAATGGCACTTTTGGAAACGTTTGTTCTTAGCACTGCGACTCATCTAAGGTGGAACGTCATGTAACGACTAGAAAAGCAGATGGAAGCTGGAAAGGTTGACAGACAGGTGAAATGGGGCATTATAAAGTCTTCAGTAGTTCATTTCCGGTAGTTTGGATTTTATTCCAGCTATTAACGATGTACAACTGGAATGGTATGAGAGAGGTAAATAGAGGGTATTTTGAGATACAGTTGGTACATCAATAACCCGTAGATCTTTACGGTACTCAACATCTAGCCCTGGAGTATCCCCTGATGACGTTTTTTCGTTTATCTTTACAACTTTCAGCGAGCTTGGACATGGTATCGTTATTTTATCTACATAGTGTCTAATTTTGACAGTCTGTTGTTAATGTAGACGTTTTTTTCTAGTTAGTTTACCCTGAATCAATACTGCGTCTCTGGGAGTACCCATGGCGACCACTCTCGAAGCAGTTGCTATGTTATTGGGCTTTTTGACGAGGCTTTAGGTCAAAGTGCTGTGTCGATTGTTGAAAAGGGATAGAGGGGGTAATAAACTGTGTTAAGAGACAAGAGCTCGATTATTCAATGATGTCTAACCAAATGACCTGTACTTTACAATCATTTAGGTCATAGCAATCTTTTTCCATCATTGATACTCTATAAACAACTGAAAGTTGATAGAAGATTACAACTATGGTACCTTTTCAGTGAGAAGAGAAAAAGTAGGTACCAACGCAATATCATGAACGTAAAGCTTGAGAGGCACTACCATCAACGTCTCAACCCTCCATCATGAATATTGAACAAGCTATTACCCAGTGAAGTTCTTAGTCAGCTGAAACATATATTCCCAATAACTAAGGCCTCTGTGGGTGTGAGAGAATGGAAAAAGCTATGGATTTACCTGAAGACACGGTACGAACAATCTTAAATGGTCCCGAAGGTGGTTTGAATTTATTCAGCTTGTTAGTGGACTTCTAGAGACATCACAGTTGAGTTATTTGAAGACGAATAACAAATGAAAATAACTCTATTAGAGTGAAGAGAAGAGTACATATGGATGGAAATATGTTAAAAGAAACCGGAAATTTCAATTACGAGTTCTCTTCTCTGTTATTGCTAAACTTTTATCACTATGAAAATCGTCACTTGGCTCATGAGAAGAACTGCTGTAGTTTGTGCATTTCTGCACAGATTTTGACGAAAGTTTCACCATTGTAGAAAAAAGAGTAGTCTAAATCCGTCAAATTCTGTCAACATGTCTTTTGAATTTTTTCCCGTCTTTTCAGAATGATAATGTCTATGTGAGTGCATGATATGTCAGCAAGTCAGCTTATATTGAACACCACGAACGAAATAAAATTGCAGCTTACAAAAGAGGCTTATCAGCTGACCATTGATGACTAAAAAAATGCCCTGAAACACTTGATTCTCTTTTCATTCCTCATCTTCCGTACTTGCCGGTGTTTTGATATCCTGATTACGTAAGCAGATTACCCGGCTAGCACAAGAAAGCTTAAATTGGCTTATGTAAGAAAGCTTAAATCGGCTTGTATGCTTACATAAGTGCTTACATAATCAGCTGATTTTAAGCTATAGGCAGAAAAGTGTTGACAAATCTGTTGAGTAAGTGAGGGATTTAGAAAAACGAACTGATAATTATTCCAACTCGCAAAAAAAGACCTTCTCTACATATTTTGTTGAACAGTCCAGCCTTACTAACTATCGCCAAAGCAATTAGTTGAAAGGTTGTCGTGTTGAATCAAAAACCGTGTATTTCCTCATTTCTGTTGAGTAAAATAAGCTATAGGTCTGAATTTGTTGAGCAAATGAGGCATTTAGGATAGCAACTGGAACTGTGTTCTTTTCTTCTGAAGAATGGTTCTATCATTAACAGCTCTTCTTTCTGCTGATGATGGTATAGTTTTCTTCAGTATTACTTGAAAATTCATGGTTGTGAGACTGTTTATGCACTAATTTCAACCATATTAGTACTTGTAGAGCTATTTTTAGAACTCAACAATCTGATGCATAACCTTAATCGCAAGGTAGGGTGACTGTCCACATCTTCACCCTCAGAAATATGAGGGTGCTCTTCTCCTAGCGCATTTTCTTGACTGAATCATCTCCTTTGGTATTTCTGTCTTGACTTTGATAATGCAGTCAAGATGAGATAATAACTTTACTCATTGGGAACTAAGAAGACTGACTTTGTATATCTTCAACTCTCATTGTTCTAAAACAAAGCATTGATCAATGCACGAACAGGTCAGGTTCGGGTTATCGAAAACTGGAAAGCGAAGATATTGCTATGAGAGCTGTACCGTTGAGATCCTGGAAACGAGCTGATTAAGAATATCTAGTTTTCAGTGCCGTAGCATTGCTAAAAAAGAAGTTGGTCGATTTCACTGTCGGGGTTGAAATCTACTGGTCAGTATCAATAAATGGGAACATGTGGTATGCTAATAAAAACTGTACCATTAGAGAGCTAGAGATGAGGCGTTTTCAACAGTCTAATTTTCAATTTCCTAGCATGACTCTACGATAGGTAGGAATATTATTTAGCACACTATTATATCGTCATTTTGAGAAACTATGCAGCCAACAAAAGTAGATGAGCAAATATATCAAACAATCAGAAATGTATTCACGAGTTATAAGACTAGGCACGTACGTACTGTATGTTTTCTTGATTGGACGTGACTATTGGATGGAATTAGTCCAATTTCAGACTTCTAAACACTTGATGTTTCCTAAGTCTAGACACTCAAGACTTGCCAGATATGAGAGTGGTCTTGGTGGCACACTCCTTGACCAACAAACCATCTCACAAACGCTCCAGACATTCAAATTACGACTTGTAGGACTATGAGATGCATGATGTTGTGGTTATGTAAAAGTTGACTTGCCTTGAATTTCAACGGAAACAGGTCGTTATTGGTACCAAAATGATCAGAAGGACTCGACAAATAATGAGACACCCCTTTATCTGCTCAACACCTGTCATGTTTCGCGAAAAACACCCTTTCGCTCTTCAGCCTTTTTAAGCTTTAGCTTACGTAATCGGGATAGCTTACTTTATGGGGAAAATTAAGGTTTCTCAACAAACAAAAACACAAATGGGGCACAAATAGTGCATAAAAAAGTCAGAACTGCTTAAATATATGGTGTAAACTAACAGAGGTTTAACTAAAGTGAACAGACGGCTCAGGACAATGTCGTGAACCCCCTACCTCATGAATTGCACCAGATCTGAGCATGTTATCCTAAATCCCTCAATTTCCCCAACAGAATAAAGCACTATAGCTTATTTTGTCGTCACGTGTAACTGACTAACACGTGCCACTCCTGTTTTAAGGTTACCCAACAAACACAAAGAGAGATCAACAAAAAGTGGGCGATTAGGTCATGAAAGCAAGAGAACTACTTCAATAATTGGAGTATCTGAACGAAAGTTTGATGAAAATGAACAGGCGACTCTGGAGAACATATGCAAAGCACGACCTGAGGAATTCGAGCACATCTGAGCGATCTATGCTAAATGCCTCAATTACCCAACAAAAAGGTGGCGAATAGCTTAATTGCTTGTCACGTGTACAGTCTCTCAGCTGACTAATAAATATTAAGGTTACTCAACTAACACAAACACAAATTGACAATAAAAGAAAGCAATCTACTTCAATAATTGATGGAACTTGTTGAAAGTTGAACCAAAATGAACCTACGAGTCTGAACAATGCCCTCAGACCTGTACCTCAAGAATTACTCCAGCTATGAGAGTGTTGTCTTAAATGCCTCACCAAATAGGTCAGAATAGCTTATTCGATGGTCACGTGATCTGCTTAGTAATGCAAGAATCCCGCGTATCGAAAAATGGTCTAAAGTGACTCAATAAAAATCAAATCAGGAAAATAAACACAGGATAGTGTATGCCAGAGTCTGATGTTTCTAATGAATACAATGTAATAGATGTGGCTATTTTATTTGAAGGATTCTACTGGTTTTAGGACGTGTAAAGTAGGTGGTCATCTCAATAATGATAACAATTTCGAACACGAGATAGCAGATTATTTTTTTTCAAACTAGTACCACGTGATACGTGCTGTTAGTAATAAGCATTCGGTGTAGGTTTTTTACCCTTGTCAGGTCTTTATGGACAGTTTTGTGCGTATCTAGTTTTGTTGACTATGTCTAGAAAACACTGAAACGCCTTGAACATTGCGAATAAAATTCCAAGTTGAGTTAGAAGCTGTTAGAACTCATTAGAGGGGGCCCATAAACAAGACCAATAGCAATATTTGGAAATTTCAGTTCAACTTTGCAGTTTTAGCTGTATCTGTTCTCAGCATTATAGCTCATCCTAGATGGGACGTCATAGAACGACTGAAATAACAGATTGAAGCTGGAGAAGTCTGTAGACAGATATTTTGAAGCACCCTAAATACCACATTGCTAGATATCTGGTCTTTTGAATTTTTCTACGTCCGAACTACTCGTTCTATCATCTGAGCATTGGTTGGAAATGTGACAGGTGATAGAGTCTTAGTGAGCAGGAATACCTTGTTGAAAATGTGACATGACATATTGGCAGACTGGCTAGTTTGTATTCCAAAATTTCAACACTTTGTGATGAATAGCGAGCAAACTATGACCCTGTGAAGTTCTTAGTCAGCTTAGAGATATAGGCTTCAGATATCGTACTTGTGCGAGTGTTAGAAAGCAGAAAGAGCTTTCAAAGCGTTTGAACACATTGCCAGTACACTCTGAAAAACTCCAGCGGATCTTTTGGATTTTATTCAGCTTGCTTGATGACTTCTACTTACAGTACTATGGAATAATGAGAAGGGATTGACGACAACCTAATAACACTCTTGGAGTGTTGATAAGAGTTGGTATAGACAGTTTTACGCCCAAAAAAACACAAAATGTCATTCGTTAGTTGTCTGCTCTGCTAGATAATCACTTCCATCACTGTGAAAACTTCATGATAGCTCATGGAAAAAACTGCTGTAGTTTTTGCAATTCAGCGCAGATCTAGGAAAAAAGCTTATCCAAGTGGAGATCGTCACTGCGAGAGTCATTCAAATTGTGTCAATATGACTTTTGGATTTTTTTCCGGTCTTTTCTCAACTGTTTGGGCTGTGACTCTTTATGTGAAAGTATGATATCGTGAAATTTCTGACTGTCAACGGAGGAAAGAACGTCAGTAGCTAACTATTCTCGGTTATTACACCTATATGAAACTCCTGTCTAAGCTTTCTTCTTGAAATCAACAATACTGGCTGAGATATGGCAGTCTGATATGTTTAGTCACCTCAAGGCTTGGTCACACCTGGTACTTCAAATCAGGCTGTGCTTCAAATATTGAGAGGGAAACACTCAACACATCTTAATACTGCCCCTAGCCTTTGTTCTAAAGGTATTTTGTGTTGATTTGAATTTTATTCAGCCCGTTTGTTAACATTTGCTGCAAAACTGGGTGTTATCATTTCTAAATAGGTCACTGAACGTTCAATACAACACCTGAAGGCTTGAGAGGCCTTTCGATAGATAGATATAGACTTAGTACATACTACTGAAAAGTCATTTTAGAAATTGCCATTTTATTGAGACAGTATTACCTGTTATTCTTCCTCCTATCCAGACACAGGGGAATTGCTAGAGCCACAAAATGACCAAGAAAAGAGATTTAGATACAAAAACTGTTTTAAAAGGTATCTCTGGTGCATCTATTAACCCCCGTCAGCAGCATTTTCATAATTCTCGCAATTCAAGTCTCTGATGCTCATTCTTGGACTGAACATATCAGAAAGTTGGCCTATTCAGATCACCAAGAACGAAATAAAATACAATGAACCTTGAAAGAAGATCAATATGCTTACTTAAGACTTTATCAACTAGCAAACACATTTTGGGTGTAATGATGGCTAAATCTGACCTTTTTTATCAATTATAATATGAAATCGACAACACTATCATACGATTTTGTCTCAAACGAACCAAATAAAATCGCAGCATGTAAAAGAAACATACCAGTCGATAATAGACGACCGAAACAAAGTCCTGGAACACTTCATTATCTTTTTCTTCCTCGTGGTCCTATCTGAGGGGACTTCCAATTCAGTCGATTACGTAAGCAGACTTACCCGGCTTATGTAATAAAGCTTAAACTCAACTGGTATAATTATGTAATCGCTTACTAATCACTCACCCGCTGACATAATCAGGCGATGATTTTAAGCTATAGGCAAAAAAGTGGCGAAAAATCTGTTGAGTAAAGTGAGGGATTTAGTATAACGGACTAAGTGTTCATTCAATCGGTATAAAAAGATCCTGATATCTTGCTTAGTTGAATTCTGCTGCTTTGGAAACTATTTCTAGAGTAAACAGTTGAGAGTTTGTCGTAATGGACTTATTTCTGTGTATTTTTCTAAAACTGTTGAGTAAAATAAGCTATAGGTCTGATTCTGTTGGACAACTGTTGATAAAGTGAGGGATTTAATGTAGCTTCTGGTAGCAGACTTATATCACATAAAAAACACCTCCATTGTCAACATCGTGCGTTTCTGGTCATTATGTTACTATTTACTTGAACACTACTTCAATATTAGCGCCTGTTTGTCAGTGTCTGCACAAAAACCTAGCTATTTGTTTGGCTATTTGTGTAACTCAACAAAATGTGATAACCTTATTTCCAAAAGTGGGGTAAAATGGGCCCATTTTCTCACGCCACCCCCAATACCCCCAATAGTCTATTTTGCTATAGCTTATTTGGATATACTCAGGCGAGAGGACTGGAGTATCTCTGACTCTAGTGTTTGATTATGCAGGAAGAGATGAGATTGAAACTTAGTGCAACTGTATTAGTTGGAAGTCAGTGGTAAAACATGCTGAGATGTAGAAACTAGCAGTTGAGAATAAGAAGTGGTGATCAATTCAGTACTCGTCTCCATTATCACCACGGTTGGGTGAGGATTAAATGTGGTATTCCTCTTTGGCTTATCTAAGAACTTAAGCATGATATCTTAATCCCCAGATTACTTTTCTGTCTCTTCATACTTTCTTCTGACATTGGAATCATCATCATAATTATAGCAAGCCAGTGCTTCTTGTCAAGCACCTATCGACTGCCTTTTGCGGCATTGAGGGAGGATCTCAAAATTTCCAAAACAAGGCGTCACTGGTATCATTATGATCCCAAAATCTCGACAAATATAACGGTACAGCTCCAAAAATTCCATCTCCTCTGGGTCACGAGATATGACCAAAAATATTACCACACCAAATTAAGCTATAGACAATTTCCGAGCCGCACGGCTGGGGGTGGTGTTTTGGCCCGTTCAAAAAAGGCATTAGAAGTAGGGGAAATGGATGAAGTTGGGACTGTAGCTCTAGAGTGCTATTTGTAAGCTATTTGAAGTTTAGCTGGTCGAGAATATCCTTTTTGAGCGAGTAAAGAGCACATGTGTATTTAGTTGATGTGCCTTATCAAATAAATATAGAGTCAACCATGTACCGGTAAGCTTATTCAAAATCCAAGTATTTTAGTGGAAGACGGTAAGTAATATCGGAATATGTAACCAGAAAATTCGAGGTTCTCCTGCCTGAAGTCAAGAAATAGTTCCATTGCAGCAGGTGCTGTATCATGTCAAGTATATAAAAGATATGAGTACGGCTCCATTCTGTTTTTTACTCAAAAAATAGGGTAGTTTCTTTGTCTTTCAAATTCTACCATTATTCTTCTGAAAAAGCTCTTTCATCTTTCGGTAAAACAATATTCAATGAGGGTGATAATACAGCACATGTTTGTATGACAGCATGTATATTTCACAGCACTCTCAGATTCTCCTCAAAGTTCTTACCAAACTCCTCTACTTTCCAACCCGACTTGCCACTATATTTTTCGAGTAAAACGTCGTTGTAAATCGACCCCATTACGTAAGCTGGTTATGGCCCCAATTTTCACTACGATACGAAGTTTGGCATTAACAAATTGCTAATTTGTATGAGCTTATTTGATTTAAAGTTTTTGAAGTAGGAGGTGAGAAGTCGTGGAAGTGTAGACAAGACTACAAGAATTCATATTCTACCTCCTGTTATTCCACCACACTAGAGAAATACCTCAAACGATAGAACTCGATATTTCCTTCACAGTACCTCCTGGCATTGTCTTTTATTTCGTTTGTTCGTTTTAAGCCGTATATACCACTTTAATGTTTTTCTGGTACCCTCTCTCTCACTTTGTATCACATCATCGACAATGTTTTGGAGGTTTCAGCGAGGTGCATGAGCCAACCTTAATTTTTACCTTCCTAATTAGGAAGGTGCTGGGAGGGGCTTTAGCAGCATCAAAACCAATATTTTGATGGGACGAATTAATTCGAAAAATCCGGGCCTTAATCGACTTAAGGTTCCCTTCCTAATTGGGAAGGTGCTGGGAGGGGGCTTCGGCAGCATCAAAAGCTATATTTTTGTGGGACAAATTAATTCCAAAAATCCAGGCCTTAATCGACTTAACATTACCTTCCTAATTGGGAAGGTGCTGGGAGGGGGCGTCGGCAGCATCACAACCAATATTTTCATGGGACGAATTAATTCGAAAAATCCAGGCCTTAATCGACTTAAGGTTAGAGAGACGGTTAGTGCCGTAATGGATTTATTTGTTGACTAATAGTTGAGATATTACATACCAGGTCCTGAAGGGAAAAGGAAGATTTGAAATACCTCATCTCTCACTAACACATTTACCAGCCATGACGTACGTGAGAAGTCATTTGACAGTCGATGAAACTGTCTAGACTGATAGTAATGATAGTGGAATATGGTTACTGATAGTAAACTAAATTCTTGATCACATTGCCATTATCTGAAATGTTCCAAGCCTAATACTTGACATGGAGTATCTTACTTAGTCCCAGTTGAGCAGTCTTAACAAAACATATCTATCTGAATATTAGTATTTGAGCTATAACAATTTACACGTACTACTATTGAACAGTCTTGATGCAACAAACAGATTTCCAGCCAATTCCCATCACTCTAACCCCTTTCAGAGCAGGGCCAAAACCCCACCCCCAGCCGTGCGGCTCGTTAATTACGTAATCTTGGGCTCACCTTATTTCGACACAAAATGGAAAAGCTCTGCAACTCCGGACTGGGTACTCTGGTGGATTCGAGAGTAGTCTGGTTCGACTCGGGAGACTTTTCTTGTCATTTTGATACCAAAATATATGACATTTAAAAATAACTTTGTGATTACGTAATCGTACTTTATTTTGACACAACTCTGAGGAGTCGAATAACTGCAAACTTGTAGAGAACGAAAATTTCCATACTACCGGTACTTGTACTGAAGTGTCTACAATCAGATAGATATCACTTCACAGAAAGGCCTGATTGTATCAAGTGTTCTGTCATTCCTTGTACAAGTATTCTATGGTGCTGAAAGGACTGTGAGGGTTATGACTTCGGTACAAGTAATCTTGTTAGATTCTGTACTTGTCTTAAAGGTTGGCTTAGTCGGTTATTACGAAGCGCTCATGTTAGCATTTTTAGAAACGGTATATCTTTTGATGTAGATACGTTGGAGTATTAATAAACGTATCATTGGAATACCCCCTTCAAGAGCTCTCTTTTGGATATCTCACCGACTCTCTACCATGTACATTCGTTGAGCTATGACTGTTCCCACTTTTTCCCATGTTTCAGATGATGCACACTTAACTATTACTTGGGTTTGGGAGTTTTGTTAAGATACTTCAAGTAAATGTATCTCGGTCAGTTTGAGCTATTTAGAGCTAATTGCGTGGCTGTAGATTTGTGTAGGTATTTCAAAGCTACAGTCTCAAATTCAGCTTTCTATCTCAGCTCTAATGCCTGTTTTTAACGGGCCAAAACACCACCCCCAGCCGTGCGGCTCGGAAATTACCTATAGCTTAATTTGGGAAAAAAAAGGAAGAGGGCATATTTCGTGATCTCGAAGCGTTGGAGATTTTTGAATGGTATGACTGTATTTCTGGATATCAGGGGAGCAGTTTGATACCAATAATGTCATGGTTTGGCGACACTGAGAGGACTTATAGAAGCACCGCTAAGTTTTAGTTCTAAGTACCGTAGCAGCTGTAAGAGCTTCATTCATACCATTGGAAATACAGCTTTGTGTTTCTCTGTCATGTCATCATCGAGCAACAGAACACATGTCTATCTTCTCAAGCGTTTCAGGTGTTGAGCGAAATCATTTCCTTCAGCATGACATCTACTCTATCACACACGCCTCTGACTATAAGAGAGGCTCTACTACATCTTATCAACATCTTGAGATAGATATTCATCAAAAGCAGGGAGAAATAGGACGACTAACTGTTCCTTGGGATGAAATAAAGAGATCATGTACTCTTTGACCTACAATTCCAAACTGGTAGTACTTGTAATTGTCTTTCTAATCTGTATGTATTCTAGACACCATCACCCACACTCAATGGAAGATCAGATGTCTATTCTATTGTAGAGTCTGACGACGATTCTTATACAATATAACACTCCCCAAGCATTTGTCTCTGTCTCAAGAGATACCAACAAGTTCTGGGATACTCAGGGCTCAAAACAGTCAAATAGAAATGCCTAAGTCTTGATCACTCTTCCCAAGCTCAGGGCTCGTAAACTACCAGTATCCTCAATTCTACACTACCATCTGCTTTAGTCATGCTTTTTGCTACTTACTGAGGAGCTTTAAAGACCTTGCACAGCTCAGTCTCGCCAAAGAGTTTCACAAACTCGGGCTGGTTAACCACAGTCTTGAACCATCTGGTGAAATGGGGATGGGCCGCCTGCCACTTTGTGTCCCACAGCTGGGTGAAGCCCCGCAGGGTAGCTCCCGCCACAAACACGTCGACGTAGGTGAGCCGCTCGCCAATCAGATACGTGTTGTTCTTGAGGTAAGGTTCAAAGACCAGGTTGACGTTCTTCGTGGCGATTCCGACGAGTCGGTCGAAAGTCTCTTTGACAAACTCCCGCTGTCCCATGACCATGAGGCCAGACAAGGAGCACGTGGGGATGTGCTCCGTGTTGGCAAACGACATCCACTCCAGCGCCTTTGTCTCCTCGAGGGTGTTTTGGGGCACAAAGGCGCCGAGCTTGGCGGCGTACTTGGAGCCGAGGTACGTGGTGACTGCCATGGTTTCTCTCAGGTGGAAGTCGCCGTCAACAAGATCAGGAATCTTTCTGAGCGGAAATCGGGCGTCCATGTCCTCCGGGAAAACGCCGCCCTTGAGCGACTCCTTGAGCGTGAACTGCACATCGGCCTTGTCCAGAATGTAGAAGATGGCGTACGATCGCGAGTTTCCAACGTAGCTGTAGAGTTCCATGGTGAGGGTGAGGTGGTGATCTGATGAGGTGGTGATCTGGTGATGAGGTGAGATGCTTAATGCTAATAAAAGTTTGTGGGGGTCGTGGGGGTCAACAGTGTGTCGTCTGCTGCGGGTTACCGTTTGTCGATGTAAGAAGACAAAAGTTTTTCTTTCCTCTCTTGCCTCAAAAGCACTGTGCTTGTACTTATATGCACTTCCAACACACCACTTAAATACTCTCCTGCACCAGATGCATATTCTCCTCGGAACCCCACATGAACCTTGTCCAATAGCCGCTGTGGGGAGGGCTAATGCGAGCGTTAGCTGAGTCTAGCACCAGTACAGATAATTCACGGATTAGTTAATTGATCAACAATAGGAACATCAGAAGCCTCATTCCTCAACATCACGTTTCCTCCTTTATACTGACTACGTCCGAAAAAGTGCCGACTTAATATTGTGTGGTAATTTGGGGCAAAATTATACTTCCGATCAATTCTGACCTATCCTGTCGCCACATGGCTACAGAAAGAATGATGTCATTACCCTATCGCATATTGTGCTTAGTCATCGCTCAGTCATCACGGCTACGGCTATAGGAGATGAGACTAAAATGAGGCTAGAGAAAGTCTGAAAAAAACGGGAGTTTTACGATTGGATGGAATTTGATTTAGGTGACTAGGGTATTTCGTGTATGGGCTTGGATTACCATACCTCATTGACACATAGCTACTGTCTGTGTTGTCAGTACCGGTACTCAACCCTGACTAACCCTGAGTTTGAGATCATGAGCGTTCTTTTCTGGTGTACTTGTAGCTTGGACTACAGTTTTTAAGGTTCCCTAACCGTCAAATACTTTCTGAGACATGTAAACAGAGTGAGCTGCAACAGTCGAAATATCTGCTGCTACCGAGATCATTTTTGGTAGAAAAAGGCGTGCTTGAAACGAAATACTTGAGAAGACAATGTGTCTAACAAAATTATAGCTAAATTTTCTCCAATAGCTTACAATTGAGTCAAGTCTGGCATTTCCTGGGTGATGTGACTTTTGGATTTTATATCTGACAGTATTGTCTTGTAGAGAGCGGAATTATGAACAAAATGCGCTCTTCAGATTTCCCACAGTCTTTCTATATTGTATTCTAGCTTTATTAACTCTCATCAGCTAATTTAGTGATTCTATGATCTTCCCCCTTATGAGCTATAATGCTAAGAACAGATACCGTCAAAAGTGCCAAGTTGAGGAGGAAAATGGAAATAGTGTACTTGGTGCTCTACAGACATTAGCTCTTATCAGATTGAACATCTTTGAACTCTACCTGTGATTTTATTTGCCATTTTGTACGCAGACTTGACAGTTACCTGTGATAACGAAAAGAACAGTAATGTCGAACTTCTCAATTATAAGAATGATAGTGCATGCAGTGAGCGTCAAAACATTCATAGTTAAGCAGCTCATCTATCAGGACTAATCGTATAGCACACCTTCTGTTTGGGTCCACTTTCCAACGAGATGTGGGCACCTTTATATATGTAGCAAAAGCTTCTCACCAGTTCCTCTATGGTGTTTCATTGTCTTCTAACTTCAATATCTATGTGCATTTTCCATCTCATAGCAATCAACAAAGACACAGGTCACCTGTCCCTAATATGACGACTCGATGGGGAGGCGACTGATTGACTTGAAAGTAGTACCAGTGGATTGCTGGGAATTAGATGATTACAGCGATCAGTTTTTTTCTCTATAATGTCGTCCCAGCGGTTCCAGGACCATTGGAAAAATCCAATATCTCCACCAGCTACATGCCAAGTGTTGGGTGTCTTTCTAGCAATTTCAAATTTTATTCAATCATTTTATAGGCAAACAGACGGCACCATTAGAGAGCTGAAGAGACAAAGAGTGCAGTGATGTGTTTTATGTTCGTTTTGGATCACTACACGAGATTTGATGACTAATCGTCGGTGGAAAAAATGGGTCATAGGCATGATTAGGATATGGCATTTGATCTCTTTATGAAGACAAATCAGGACCGATCAATAGGTTCAGTTTTCTAATTCTCTGGTTCTCTGATCCATGGTTCAATCGTCTATGAACATGTCTGTCTGTCAATCGTTTTACAAGCAACAGTCTCAGGACTGAAGGGTTACTTGAGGATGTGATAGCAGTAGACTTGAGTGAACTTCTAGCTTCTTACAAAGAAGTATCACTACACTTGATTATAACGATCCCTGTGCGGAATCGTATTGTCATATCAATTGAGTAGCTGGATTTGAGCGTCAAATAAATCCCTGAGCTGAAAAAGTGGAAACCCTTCTTCTTATAACTACTCAGCCCCTCCCTGGAGACACAACACTTGGCATGTAACGGGCGTAGCAGGACAAAAATTGAAGGCTCTGCAACTTGCTCAAATCTCACGTTGTCGCGGTCAAAAGTTGATCTTCGTGATCCCTAATTTGAGCTGAATTCATTGGTGGTACTTTTGCTGTCGTCTGATCACTTTTCATGAAAAAATCCATCACATCTCAGATTAGAGTGGAGGGTGGTCTCCTTGTTCTTAAGCAGAGGGTGAACCCTTGTTCTCACGATATAAGCAGAGGGTGAACCCTTGTTCTCACGATATAAGCAGAGGGTGAACCCTTGTTCTCACGATATTGATCAAAGGCAGGGACGCAGAGATATTGAACTTACCAGTACGTATAGACAATGAATGTTGGTCTTACTAAGTCATCAGCTTGTTGGTAGTATGTAATCATTAGCTTCAGTCAACGAGTATTTGAGTCAGATAGAACGATACCGTATTGCACTCACTACCACTGGTCTACGAGTAACAAACACTGTCTCCATCTACACTCAGTCTTCCACCCACCTACCCCTCCACTCTCAATAAAAACTCATTATGCTACGTATCGTATACTCTAATCATTGAACAGCATGTGATCTGACCTGGTGACCCTGACCTGGCATGTCTACTGCACAGCCCTGTACACCACCTTAGCTGTCCTCCTTAGCCTAGTCGGCTAACAAAGCCCCTAAAGTCGGCTTAAAGTCGGCTTAGTCGGCTTAGTCGGCCAAGCCTCCTAAGTCTCCTACAAAGCCATCTCCCTCTGCAGACGTCTCAGCTCCTCCTCCTCGTCATCCTCCTCCTCGGCAGGCACCTGGTTGGGAGCTGCAGGCAGGTCGTGGGGCGTCACCTGCACTCCGTCCTGCTTCACGTGACCGGCATTAGTCAGCTCGCCCTCCAGCGTCTCCTGTTCCAGGGCCTCCAGCTCGTCCTCCAGCTCCTCGTCGTCGTAGGCGTTGGCGTAGGGTCGCGAAATAGCCTCGGACACCTCCTCAGACAAGGCGACCTGGTCACGTGTCTCGTCCATGATCTTGTCCACCTTGTCAATGTTCATGTTGCCGTGAATCTGCTTCATGGCCTTGGCTCCCTCCTGCATGGCCTTCATGGTCTCCAGGTTGAGGTTGGCGGTCTCCAGCGTGTTGATGGACGTCTGCAGCGAGTCGATAGAGCCCTGTACCGTCTCCTGCTGCTTCTCCAGGTTCTTCTTCTTCTTGAGGGCGTTTTTGGCCATCAGCTTGTTGGTGGTGACATGTTTGCGGGCAAGATTCTCCTGCTCCTGGATCTGCACAATCAGGTTGTCGTTTTTCTTGTTCAGCACAATGATCTGCTGCCGCAAGGAGATGATCGTGTCCTTGGGATCCTGTTTTTTCGCGCCTCCAAAGAATCCCCACATGTTGTATAAAAGGTGGTGATGTTTGGGAATGTTGGGGTCACAAATGTGGCGATATGGGGGGCGGGGGTTCGACCTTCGGTGACGTTGAATTTAAAATGTTGTTTAAATGGGCCAAAAAGCCTATCAGGTACCCTTCTGTGTTACATGACTCATAAATAACTGCTTTTAAATTTATTTACCCACTATATCGCTCAAAAACACCCCTATCCTCCCCACACTTTGCCACCATAACTTTAGATAACGATATTGCTCTGACGAGTGGCTTGGATTATGTAATGATTACGTAATGATTACGTAATGATCCAATATAACACTTGACAAGTGGAAAATAATGGAAAAATAATGGCCTTCTAAAGGTATCAGAAGGATTGGAAGCGGTTTTGTGCCATCATTTAGTAGTTGTAGATACTCAGCACTACTCATATGAAGTACAACCTCACAGATTCTGCAAGCATGCCACAAGATGTGATTCAACAAAGTTGTTAACTAGTTATTTCGGGATTTACTTGAAGAAATTTTCAGTCAAAACAGCCACAAGATTAAGCAATCTGCTTACGTAAGCACAGACAGTTCAACAAAATACCACCATAAAAAAAGTCTCAAGTAAGAATACAGCCCTTTCTGAAATCACCTTTTGGTCAATAGGTGACCTTCCTCTTTTACTTGATTACTTTCGTAAAGGTCTAATATTTCACCCCATATTCGCTTACCCGTGATTACGTAAGCATAGCCAATTTTGACCGAAAATAGAGAAAAAAAATCATTAATGGTGCAGTCCTTTCTGTAATTCGCTAATTCGTGGCCTTCTTCTTTTACTTCAGTACTTTTTTTCGAGGTCACTGTTTTTTTTGGTGTTTTTGTCGTTTTTTTGGTCACCTAGTTCACTCTGCTTATTGGCTTAGTCATCGCTTAGTCATCCCACTTAGTCAAAACCTTATCACCTGCATGTGCAGAAAATCCACCCTTTGACATCACCACTTGGAGACGACTAAAAGACGAAAACAACTACGATCGGAGTGAAAAAAACGCAAAAAAACGCCAAAAATCACACCGACATCATCCACCACTAATTAACACAAAGAGACACCAATTTTTACCTCTTACAATGACCACGGCAATACCATCGTTACCATACATTGACGAAACGCCTTCAAACGAGCAAGTCAAGGCTGCTGAAGCTCTGATTGCGGCTGAAATGGGGCCTCTGAACACGTCTATTCCAGATTCGAAGAAATCGCTGTTGTCTTCAGCCATGGAGGAGTATGTTTGTGATCGAAAACGGCCCAAAGGTATTGATATTTCTCGATACACTAATCTGGAGGACACAGAAGGAAACATTGACCTGAAAACGGCATATACCGCATTGGAGTACACTCTGGGACGTCAGGACGCAGTAGCAGCGTTATCTGAGTACGGACGAGTTCAGTGGTTGGTTGGAAATGATGAACTAGATAGAGAGCTCAAAAACGTGGACAAACGGCTTTTGGCGGCTAAAAAGGAGCTGGAAATGGTTAATGTCGGCCGAAAGAGGAAACAGAACGACGTGGCAGATACCCTGCAGTACCTGGAGAAGCGGTGGAAGGGTTTGTTGGGAGACTTGGTGGATGTCGGTGTTAAGAATGCCCTATTAGAGGCGGAACTTGATAGTGAGGAGGAGGACGAAGAGAATTAACAACGGCTATTTGTACTGTACTATAGAATTGATTTGCATTTTATGAGTGTGGTAGTAGTGGTGTCTGAAGTGTGGTTGTGTACTAAAGAGGTACGGGAAAGCACTGGCGTAATGAGGATCACGTGACCATCATTTTGATACCGATATTTCCATTTTTCCCGTTACTGAAACCCCAAGTGTCAGATGTTAGGTGAGCATTCTGTCAAGCCCAACTCAGCTCTATCCATTACTCTGTTTACAGACCCACCCAATTAATCTACCATTTGCAAACCTTATACTGTACCTAAAGACACAGGTTTATGCCCTAAATATGCTATTATGGGTACCAACATGACCGCCTGACTCCGCTGACTACAATGCTACTCTCAGCATTTGTAGGGGGCTGCTCTAGAAAAGAATATCAGCGATTATGTCTCCAACACAATTTAAGCTATAACGAATTTCCGAGCCGCATGGCTGGGGGTACTGTTTTTGACCCTCTTGATGTCGTCAATAAGATGAGGGATTGCGTTGAATTTTTGTGGGGGGGGTTTTGAGAGACCTATCATAATACTGTCTTTGTTTCAGTCGTCTCCTGTTACAATTCAGCTCGATACGGAGTGCTGTGATTCTAGTTGATATCTCTTAAGTGGGATTCTGTATTTCAAGTAAACTACATGATATTTTTAGAACACAGCTGGAAGTGAAGTAATGTAATGGGGTTTTGGGACCTGTGAACTAAGACTGACTAGAAAACAACATGTATAATAACGAGTTGATGAGGTGTTCGAGAATCAGAAGAGAACGAGCACAGTTCTTATCCTGGACTATTAATACAGTATATCTTGCTACATAGAAATGTTTTTAAGAAGAGTGGTGAAGACGAACAATGCTCCAACACGTACAAGTACTACGTCTTGACCACTTCAGTTTGATTATGTAATCACGTCACTGTGAAGCCAGTTGAGAGATGACAAAGGGCAAATTTAAGATGCTATACTGTCTGGTAGCTTCTGCATGACCGCATAGTGCCTTCTTTGTGTATAATATGACTTGAGAGGTTTAGTCATGATCTCAATGAAGCATAAGCAATATTACCTGTCAGTCATACAGCTTATTCTCAAGACTGACATGACTCCTTGAAAAGATGAAGACAAGAGAGCTAAAGAGCAGGAAGCTACCAATCAGTCAATACCCTGGCACATTGTCTGAATTAGTAATCATGTACTTCTCAACACTTCCATGGCTCATAAGCTCTCACATGATCGATATCAATATTGATATTGAACGCACCATTCTCCATTGGGATAAAGATGGGAAAGGGACAGAACTTTGATCAAGAGACAGATCGTAGTTGTACTAAATGACTTCCACCGCGTGCTACAGAGATGCTACAGAGATGAGAGTTGGATGGTTGTACTCAGGGGGTCAGGGGCTTTCGAATGGTATATCTCTCTGACGTTTTTGAGCTCTGCTATCTGAACTGGGTAGAGATAAAAAGACACTGAACTTTGAAGAACACACAGAGGTTTGACACAAGAGTTCTGAAACGGCTTCTCAAAGGTGAGTATCCCTAGATACCTCGTGATTTCTCAGTCACTATTGATCCATATCATTGTCTCTCGAATTTGAGGCGATAACTGGTTTCTAGACGAGGGTGGTGACTAGAAAGCATTCTGGTGATCTATTTTCATTTGTTCACGTTCTTGTTTCCAGCCACAGAGTCTTAGTAATCATGTGCTGAACGACTCTACACCAGTGTCACAGCCTCATTCGTTACCCTCTTCTCAAACTTGATCATGGCACCTTCTGTCTAGGCTTACGTAACCACCTCCAACCTTACGTAACATATAAGAAGGATGTAAGAGCACCCAAGTAATATCTACTTCCGGGTAACTCCCAAGAGTGCAGAACATGGAGACAGAAGCAGCCTGAGGGCATGTCCAACCAAGTACAGGTGATTGCTGAGCACGATACGAGTCACGTGACCTGTAAGCCACCTGTCGTTTCTGGCACTCTTACTAACACAGTTCTACCCCAACCCCTTTCCCCTCAACTTTAGCGAGTGGATCGGTTGAAGGTTGAGAGGTTGACAGAGTGCGGGGTTGAGCGGCTATCCTCCCAGTACGAGCCCTGAGCTTGCGAAGGGTGAGTAGGATAGATCTACAGACACAAATGGCTTGATTAGTCATCGTCCGTGGAAGAATGAGGCATGGAAAAATGGGGCATTGAAAAAGTGGAGAAAAAAACAAATATTTTGGCAAAAGAAAAAGCTCAAAAAGGACCCAAATACGTCACTCAGTAGATGACCCACCTCCCCACGTGTCCAACGGTCACTTTCCAACCTTTCCCACTTTCCCACTTCCCAGTCTTCAGACTTTCTTGACTTCCGGGTAACCTCGGACCCAACAGTGGGGAAACCAGCCACCCATGCCAATAAGCCGTTCTAAAGGTTGTAAAGACAGACTCCTGCGTTGACCATGCTGCGACAAGAGTTTTATAGGTGTGGCTCTGTGACGTTGCATAGGTGTGGCATAGATGTGGCATAGATGTGGTTTATGACGTATATAGCACGTGTGAAGGTGGTGAGGCACATATGATGGGGAATTTCTTAACCTATGTTTTTTGACAAAAACCCTTAAATTCACACACGATAAAACAGAAACACACCTAATAACGCATCTCCATCACCTCGTATAACACAACCCCGCTTGGGATTGACGGATCGGCGCAAATGATTTGCGTGATTTGCACATGTTCCGTGGGTCATGCAGAGCGAGGGTTAGGGTAGGGCTGAGAAGTGCTTGAGCTGAGACTTGACATACACTTTCAATTTACCGTGTCTAATGATGTTACCTCAGTGAGACATGGCTGGTCGGTAGGGTAACCAGAAATACGGGGTGGGAAATAGTTCTAAAAGAGGGCCAAAGAGATGGGACTGAGGTCCAAAAAAAATGAAACCGTGCTAAAAAGGCGTTGCTGAGTTGTATGGTGCAGGAAAAAATTAATTTCCCACATATTTTGGGAAAAAATTCGGACGACCTCGGAGAGGGTCGAACTCTCGATCTTACGATGGCGGCCATTTAGGTGACTAACAGTCGTACGCCTTAACCAACTTGGCCACGAAGTCCGAAATTTTCTCGGAAAGAAATCCGGTTTGCCAGTATCCAAATTCTGTTATTTTTTCCGAAAAGTGCTAAAATAGGGACGAAAGCGGTACCAAAATGCTCGCACGCATTTCCTGATCATTTCTATACCACTCTCATCTCTATACAACCACTTTTACACCCCTTCCCCGCAACACGACGACGCGTGGCTACGACATTTTCCTGGTGCAGCAAATTTTAACTGTGTCTAATTAGGACGAAAACAATAGCAATAGCAACCGTTCGATAGGCGAAAAAAAAGGTAAGCAAAAGCGGAGACTTTTAGGTGAGGTAATGAGTATAGGGCCAAGACACTTCACTCATAAAAGCCTCAATTACTAATTAGCCAAAGTGTTTTTCCAACAACTCTACCAGCTGAAAGGCTGAACGTAGGTACGGATACTTGTGCAACATGTTTCAGACACAAGACACTTCACATATACAACTTCTTTCAGACACTGCGCAATAAACCAGTAAACGAGACGGTTCGATTTGGTAAGAGAAGAGCTCGATGGGGAAGTCTGTGGGAATTTGTGGTTTGGTGGTTATATCTCTACGACTAGAAGTTCAAGATGAAAGTTGTTCAAGGCGTCACAACTACCCCATACTGGTAAAACACCTCACTCAACACAATCGTAAAAGTGCTTCAAACAGAGCAGGCCAGGTACATATCGTAGCAGCCTCTTCTCATCGTCTTCACCTCTTTTCACCCCACCAAGAATGCAGGATGAGACAGTCTCCGCACGTCAGGATGGCGAGTCTACAGCGCTTTGCAGGGGTCGGAGGCGGTGTGGGCTCAGCGCTCCGTACGCAAATTGTCTTTCTGTTTCACCTGTGAGCGAGAAAGCGGTGGTTGGGCTGTCGAAGAAAATAGCGACAAAAAAAGCAAAACCAAAAAACCAAAAACCAAAACCAAAAAACCAAAAAAAACCATTACCAGAGTCAATTCAATCTCCCTCTTTTGGGACCTAATAACAGACGGGAGACATTTCACCATCGCAAGTTTTGGACATGAAATTTTTGTTTCGTCTTTTTTTTTTTTTCCACCCCACCTTCAGGCCTGTATTTTTGCCGCTTTTTCGCTTCGTTTTTATTTTTTTCCCAATCGAGCTGCCGTTTGTACCAGTACATTCATCTGGAGGGCTAGACAAAGCTTAGGCTCCGTTAGCTTGTTACTCGCTAAACCCAGAATTGTAATCGAGTGAGGGGTGGGCGAGAGATCAAATTTGAGGGTGTTAGAAAAGAAATTCGAGAGATCTGACAGCACAGATCTATTCAGCTGGGTTGGATTAGTCATCTGCCAAATTCCCAACCCTCCAGCAGCTCTCTAACGTCCACAAATCCAATCCCCAAAACCTCGTCTATTTCCCCGCAGACGCACCTTGTACTTGGCGGGTCCTTAGGGGCGGTGCTAGGTGCAGCGGAAAGGAATGACCTACGGGCTTCAGCCGTGCCAGAAGAAAAATGAGGGTACTAAAATGGAGCCCTGAACCGTGGCAACAATACTGTGCTATTAGTTTTACCACTTTCCTCCCACCATCACCTCCAAAAAACCATCCTGTTATGCCCTACTTTCCCTCAAGGTTGTCATGTCAATATGTACAAAGCGTAACCTTGTCCCAAGAGTGAGACGTGCAAACTCTAGTTATGGTTCGACATGGGCAGGGTTTGTTGTCTGTACACAAAAGGAAGTCTTTCTTTGGGAGGTTTGGGAAAAGCGAGACACAAACACAGATTCATATATATAATGTCGATCCCCCGTCCCACACCACACCTCTCTCTCTCTCTCCCGTCTCTTCTCCGCAAACACCCAACTATTACATTCGCTTAGGCACAGAGCCAACTAAAGAAGACAAGAGGAGTTGAACGACACAAACAGAGACGATAAACACCTGTTATTCTCACCCACCACATTGACATCTACACTGACTCTCACACACTAATACCTAACACTTAACCACACACACACCCACTCCCGCCATGTCCCTTCCTGATATCGACTCCATCCCTCCCGGATCCACCGTCCCTCTGGACCAGCTGTCGTCCATGTTTGCGACGCTGTCCACCAACAACGGCCTGGACCTCGGCAAGCTGTCCGGCCTGCTGGCCCAGGAGTCCACCCAGGGCGGCTCTTCTCCCACCACCTCCGTTGTGGTGGCTGCCTCGCCCACCTCTGAGGCTCCCGCCGCCAACTCCCCCGCCCCCTCCGGCTCCAACAACAACAACGCCGGCATCGGGCCCTCGCAGTCGCTGGTGGACAACGGCCCCGGCTTCCAGTCGTCGCTGCAGGCCCTGCTCGGCACCTCCGTGACCCTCGACGTGCCCACCGCCGGCTCCAACACCGGCAACGCCTCTCCCCAGGCGTCTGGTTCTGACTCCGGCTCTGACTCCGGCTCCGGCTCCTCCCCCTCGGCCACCATCACCGGCTCCCCCACCGGCGGCGACTCCGGCTCCCCCACCGGCCCCGGCTTCACTCTGCCCACCTTCCCCGCCGTGACGCTGTCGGACTCGCCCTCCGCTCCCGAGAACACGGGCGGCTTCCAGCTCGGCAACATTTTCGACGGCATCTTCGGCACCAACTCGATCGCCATCCCCCAGTCGTGGTCCGAGCTGTTTGTCAAGACGGTCGACTGGAACACGCTGTACCACGGCTCTCCCGGCACCATTGACAGCTCCGGCAACATCATCCCCATGCCCACGGCCACCGGCTCCGACGCCCCCGCACCCGTGGTCACCGGCTCCGTCATCACCCTCGTTGCATCCCCCATTCCTACTTCTTCTGGAGCCTCTTCTTCCGGCGGCGGCATTCTCGGCTGGATCGGCGGACTCTTTGGCGGCGACTCGTCCTCGCAGGCCCCCGTGGCCACCGCGCCCGTCACCGTGGTCACGGGCACCGCCGTCGTCACCGTCACATCGTGCTCCGACAGCCCATGCCCCATTTCGCCCACCTCGGCCGCTCCTTCGCCCTCGACGATCCTGCCCCCCAACAACGGCGGAGCCCAGACCACCACCGGCCCCACCCAGGCCAACGGCGCCGGTAATCTCCATGTGGTTGTGCCTCTGCTGGCCGTTCCTCTTCTTGCTCTGCTTTAGATGTGATCGTTTAAAGTGGATTTTATTTAATAATTAAAATTAATTGAACAGTACCCAGCACGAGCCCTGAGCTTGCGAAGGGTGAGTGCGTAGACGCCCGACACGAGCCCTGCGAAGGGTGAGTGTAGTATCCTAGTACGAGCTCTGAGCCTGCGAAGAGTGAGCCTTAGACGTATGAGCACGAGCCCTGCGAAGGGTGAGTGTCTATTGTAGGACTTAGAACGAGTATCTGAGAAGCTCAGGGTGAGTGCCAAAGACTGTAGATTATGAAGCTCAGGATGAGTGCCAAACTGTAGAAGCATCTGACGAGCCCTGAGCCTTCTGAGGACGAGTGACAGAGACTTGTAGCAGCACCTGACTGTATCTGAGCCCATCAGAGCAGGGTGAGTGCCCATTGTATGACTTAGTTAGGCATCTGTATCTGACTGTGTCTGAGCTCAGTATGGTCAAGACTTGGCTATATTGTATTTGGATCTGATATCTGAATCTCATTGACAGTTCTGAGTGACTCCAAGACTCGATGACTTGACGTCAAGTATCTGATTGTAGACACTTCTGTTTCTGATTGTCCTGTTCTGAGTGCTCTACGTTTTTAGACTGAGTGTCTGGTTCCTGTATTCCTTTGACTGAATCTGAGTGACTCTAGGACTAAGACTTCACTATGATTGTCCTGGTCAAGTCTCTGATTGACTGTCTGAGTGACTCCAGGACTACAAGTTCAGCATCTGACGTCTTTGGACACTTCAGAATCTCATTGACTTGAGGTACTGTGTGGTATCTGAGTGCTCTACGGCTTCAGTATCTGACTGTCTTGTGGAACAACAACTTCAGTAACTGATGTTCTGTTGACAGTATCTGTCCATAGACACTTCATCATCTATTGACAATCTCAATTTCGTAGCCACAACTTCTATCTAACCTCCACAGTCTCCACTCACTGGATATACTGATTAACGTCCGCTTGCACTGGCACAGTTAAACTTGGAATGAGCGGTACTTTTGCATGACGATCTAAACATGGACTTTCAGAGGGCAGAGTAGTGCTCTTGGAGAGGTGTTAATTGAGAGCTTTTTGGCGACATCCATTTTGATCTCACCTCTTTCACCTCTCTTCCAAATATCTCGCTTGTTAATCTGGTGCCCCACCCCTATTCGCTTATTGCTCTTGCCGCACATTGGAAGCCAAATATGCAAATATGCGCATATTCTGCATAGCAAACAGGGCTCTTGCAGCTGCAGCCCAATGCGGCAATACCAAACCTTAATCCGAGACGGTGGGGAAGGCCAACTACAAGTAGAGGAAAATAGAAAATAGCTGACAGGGACCTGAAATTCAGGGGAAACAAGGGGTAGCAGGGAGGTGATGCGGGATACAAGTAGGCGATTGCTTGTATTTTTCTGAGACTTTTTATTTTTTCTTTGGATTTGATTTTAATTTTATATGAATTTTCCTAATTTATTTCTATTTTTACCAATTCTCGCTCACTTTTGCTACCTGCAATTACCCCACTCTGCGTGAAGCTGAACAACGACTGACAGCTGATACAGTGACGTACAGGGGTGTTGTGGCTGGACGAATGTGAATTGAAAGATTTGTTCTGTTCTGAATTATTTTATTTTATTTTATTTTATTTTATTTTATTTGAATTAATCGTTTTTTTTTTTTTTTTTTTTTTTTTTTTTTTTTTTAATTGAAATTATTAGTATAAATATTTTAAACCGCCTCACTATCGAAGATCAATCAATGTCGTATAATACGGTTCTTCTATATCGGGCCATAACCAGCTCGAATTGAGAACCCTTGGCTTTCCGAGCAACCAATATCCAGAAGCTTGAAACAAATGAAATGTCCGTGGGAAACTATTTGAAACTTATTTATAACTTATATATTTTTATTTTCATCAATTCGACAAGTTGCGGTAGAAGTCTGCCACATGAGATTGAAATAGAAATCGAATGATTAATTTATAGCAAGAGTAACTGTACAGAAATGGTATAGAAACGATCAGTAGCAACTTATCAAAATGAGTAGAAATCAGGTTTTGTCGACTTATAGGACTACTTGTAATTTCAAGATCACCTTCTCTCATATCTCATCTTAAACATCTCATACAGCTAAAAATAACATGTCTTAGATTGCTCATCTGGATATGGAAATGTGTTCGAAACATGCTGTAGACCCAAAAGAGTGTTTGAAATACACCATCCGTTAGTAATTTCATTTCCTGAATTATTCTATAATTTCTACGATTTTCCTTGATTTTCCTTAATTTCTCTAATTTTCCTTAATTTCCCCAATTATCCATTATCAACGCATTGTGTTAGTTTCTTTTTCTGCATCCCAATTGAGAAGATGCGTGTGCATTCCGAAATGAGCTAATTATAGCTCAAACGGGACATACTGTACATTGTGTAGTAATACAGAGTAAATGAACGAGTACTCGTAGATAACACAGTCCAACTAGTCTGAAGTATCCACCCACCAACATCTAATTATACATCATCCCCCCCGCCTCTCTCTATACAGTGCGTGTTACACTGTACTACGGCTGACCCAAACGAACAAAGCTTTCCAAATACCAAACCCTAAGACAAACCTTAACCCAAAACCTTAAAAAGACGGAAATCGGAAGTCGGTCAAAAAACACGAGAAAAAAAACAAACGTCTATTGAAAAACGAGAAGCACACCAAGCACGTGTACCAAGCAAATAAAAAAATCAGAAATGAATCCCACCTCTTTTTTTCGACATCTGATACCCCACATATCTCTTGCACATCACCGTTGTACCCCTGTCATCCCATCAGCATGAGAAGTGGGGAACAGGAGTGTGATTATGTAATCAGACAAATAAGGTGTGATTATATAATCATCAAAAACAAACTCGATTACATAAGCGTGATTACATAAGCGTACCTTATTCGTGCTTACGTAAGCGATTTGAGGGGTGAATTTTAGAGGTGTTTGAGGAAAGAAATCAGGTGGTAACTGTGTCAGGTGATTTAGAATGGTGAGACGGTTTGATTGGTCTGTTTTCTCTTTTTCAGGCATGTGATTCCTATTGAGATACCATAAGCAGTGTTGTTGTTGAAGATATGAAATGAGAATAAGGGGAAGTCAGTTGTTGATAAAACAGCAATTGCGGTACTTGTACTTCTATGAATTAGGCAGGAATGATCTTGTATTTGTGCTTTTCGTCTTCTCGTTGTTCTGAGGTTTCTGTTATTTTGAGGTATGGACATGGATTTACTTGTACTTGATACCCATTCATATATCAAGTGAATTATAAGCTGATCATAAAACAAACTGTTCTATTGACTCAGAATAAGCGCCAGATGTTCGAAGTCACGAATGGCTTGTCTTGTAAAGTATCATATGGTGGAGTGCTATGAGTAAAGTGAGATGGTCATGTCACTTGAAGAAGAGAGTCATTGATCTAACAGTGTGACAAAAGCAAATGACTGTAAGATTCTAGGAGGTGGCTGGCTCATGTTCACTTGACTATTGTTCATGGTTGAGTACAGTACCGGTATGTCTCTGGATACCTTATGACTACAAGATCAACATATGTCGACTCTGTATCAGGTGTTACTTGAAAGAAAAGCACGTGATTATATGATCAGACAGTCAGCTGCTACACTGACAACATGGTACTAAAAGCATTGAATATCACCACTCACTGAAGTCTTTGAAAGTTGGACATCTAGTAAGCTATCGACACAGTGAACTTTTCAGTACTGATATCTCTTGGAAGTGATTATAAAAAAAAGCAGGTGTACAGGAATACCGGTACCCACTGTGGTTAAATAGATTGAATTTAATAAATGATTTTTTGTACAGGAATATACCCGAAATAGGCCCATATAGATACCAAAATGACCGCCTTGATTCGCTGATTATGACCCTTTTCTCGGAATGCACAAAGGGCTGCTCTAGCGGAAACTACTGGCGTATTTCGTTTCAGTACAATTTAAGCTATACCGAATTTCCGAGCCGCACGGCTGGGGGTGGGGTTTTAGCCCGTTCAAAAACGGCATTAGAAGCAGGGGAAGTGGGTGAAATTTTGTGTGGACGGTTTTGAGAGATCCATAATGGTACTGTCTTTGTTTCAGTTGTCTCCTGTTACAATTCAGCTTGATAGGGAGTGCTGTGAATTAGTTGGGTGTTTCCAAGTGGTGTGTCAAATGTCAAGTAAATTAGTCGGGAAAATTGGGACTTGGTGTACATAGTGAAAGTTGTAGTTGACTCTCTCAAGGGATCATAAAAATTGACAGAAAAGAACTGCAGAGATAAAAGTAGCACAGATGTACTCTCTGAAGTGAGGGCTACAAAACGGTATAGTTTTGAGTGTAGGTTATCACGTGATTATCTGAGTTGTAGAGGTATAAGTGAATCATGAAAGACTTGTTTGGTTAGTTAATAGAATCTGACATAGAGGAGCTGAGAATATAGGAAAGTAGCAGAACAATTAATCTGGATAGCTCTACAAAACGATACACTAATAACTGTATGTTGACTAACAAATAATTGGAGTTGTGGTAATATGAGTGGTGCAGGGAGATGAAGAACGAGATATATCATAGAATTCCATCTGGAGATGGTGAGCATACAGAATATAACAGAGGAATTCTCCAAAGTGAGGGCTACAAAATGGTATACTTTTGAGGGTAGGTCGTCACCCAAATTAACAAGTTGAAGGACCAACAGTAGTAAAGAGAGAGCTGAAAATGAATGGATCATCATACTTGATACAGAAGAGCTACAGAGATATGGAAGACATGGAAGTAGAGCTCTTGAGACGGGCTATCAAATGGTATAACAACATAAGTATGTGGCCTAACAAATATTGGAGATGATTAGCTCCCCAACTTGCTTACGTAAGCACAAAAAACTATGTCACCCAAAATCCATTATTCTGTCTGCAGACATGTATTTAATTCGCTTATATATTTCCAACCCTGCATCTCTCACCCTACATGCCTGTGCATCACATCCTTGGCACTTGGAAGCACCTACAAGTACAGATATTATTCGCTTATGTGCATCAAAATTGAATATCGCCAGATACATCTTTTCTTTGTACCGTTGAACACCATACACTGTGACGTCATTATGTAGACAGACATCTGAGATTACGTAATCAACCCAACTCTGCACGTCATTTAGTTCCCACTTTTGCCGAGCTCCGTCAAAGCGAGATATGAATTCACAGACCTCAAATACCCAAAAACTGTTTTCAAGAAAAAAAAAACCCAAGTTTTTTCTTCATGCTTACATAATAAGCTTACTCATCACACCGTTTCATAGCGTGTTTCAACTGAGACGTGCAGGTGTCATGTGGGAGAGAGAGGTACTTCAGAGAGTGGTGATGTAGGGGAAACAGAACTGAGCAGAGGTTGATTGAATAACGGTTAAGAGCTGCTCCTTTTTGTTGTTGCATGAGAAATCTTACCCTTCTGTTACCTTCTGTTACCTTCTGTTACTCTGTAGAACGTGCAACTTCAACAGCTCGAAATATTTGTACTGAAGAGGGTATTTATTTTAGCACCATTGGATCCAGGAGAAGATTTCCAGTTGATTGGTATGATGTTTGCCACCAATAGTGCTAGTAACGAAACTTGCTTAGAACATAACCATTGTTTGTGCAATGTAGGTCTTAGGATTAGGGTACTGAATTTTTGAGCTGTAGTATCTTAAGAATTACAATGCTACTGTACCCAGTAGTCTGTCTGTTAGTATGGTAATTTGGTGGAGATTTGTTCGAGTAAAAATGGTGCTGTTGGTAAATGTATTACTGGTGGTGATGTGGTGTGTTCTATTACTTACCGCTGTCCACTATATTACTTAGATGGTGACTAAGCTTACCGGTCAATACTTGACTTTGTCAACTAAACATGCATGAAATTTACTTGGTAATATGAGAGCTTTTCTGAACCAAAAGGTGATAAATAGCTCAATAATGGCCCCCCAGATCCACAGTCTCAATTTCACCCACTTCCGTTGCTTATAATGCATTTTTTGAACGGGCTAAAACACCAGCCCCAGCCGTGCGGCTCGGAAATTGCCTATAGCTTATTTTGGTGTGGCAATATTTTGGGGAATATCTCGTGACGCAGAGGAGATACAGGCTGGGGAGCTCTACAGTTGTATTTGTGGAGCTCTGGCGGTCAGAATGATACCAATAACGTGCTGTTTATTTTCACCCCTCATTCACACGGTGGCGATAGTCACTTATACTGAGACTAGTGAACTCAATTGTGGTATAAAAAGCTCCAATTGCCACCAGTCGCTCTCTAAATGCTCCCTCCTGAAATTCTCTCTATCGTTTGTGACTATCTTTCTCTGGAAGATGTTGTGTCACTGTGTCAAACCAGTCAGCAATTGAAACGTGGTGTTCCAGAGTCTACTGCCAAAAGACTTCTTCTCGAACAGTGTCCTTACTTCAACCTCAGATACAGCTCATGTGACGATTGGGCAAGTGCTGCATGTCTTGATTTCAACGACAGTCCTTCTTTTTCAGACAAAGTCAGCTGCTCAGTTCATATGAACACCCCTCTCCCAAACGACTTTTACACTCTGTGCAAAGACGTGGAACGGTCCTTTGGATGGGATTATCACGATAAAGGCGTGTGTTTTCGGGAAAATCTGCTGGATTTGACTGAGACAGGTTCTTCAACCAAAGTTCCAAGAAGAGAAGATGGACTTGACAAAACAAAACTAGCCGTCAGATACAATGGTATGGTTGCTGGAGTTCCTGGAAAACTTATTCAAACTCGGCATTCGTCCAAGGCACTTGCGCTTCTTTGTCAAGTACCGGTGGATGAAGAGCAGCGGATTTTATTAGGAATCGTTTACTCCAACCATACCAGCCAAGTAAAATATCCAGACGTCCAACCTCCGTACAGACTTCAAGTCATTGAAGATCTTGTCATTCTGCATAGTCACAGCTCTACCTCTGGTTCAAACATCTTCTGTGTGACTCCAAACAGTACCAAACAAATCGACTGTCCTTACACAAAAGCAGCTCCTGCTGGAGTCGCTCTATACAACGGAAACTTGTTCAACATCCATTTGGAAGGAAGGTACACGCTGAGAGTTGAACGGGAAATGCTCACTCGTGAATCCAAACACACAAACCGTCTCTATCGAGTATACCAGGATGTACAGTACCCCGAATTCTGTCTTGTTTACAAACCAACAGGAATAGTGACTGGACTTGTTGACTTGAAGAAACACCAGGCGGAAATCATTTCTGAACACGGATTTGGTTTCATTTTGAAAAATTTCGGAGCCCAGGATTCCGAGGACTATTTTCTCATGGTTGGAGTGTCTCAGGGAAAACTAGGTGTGTGGAAATACACAAAAGAGTACCTGGAAGAGATGTATAAGAAGCAACATGGTGTGGACTTGCCTCCTGGATTCAAAAAAGCGCTGAATGGTATGAGGAGCCTTTTTGGTGTGAGTGATAGGGAAATGCAGGAAGTTACTGAAGCACTGAGAGATCTGGGAGGTGATATATAAGCAAAGGAGACTTTTGGTGATTCTATTGTAAGCACAATCGAGTGTTAATTTGAATGAATGTACTTGTAGAGACTCAGCTGTGAACTGATGAAATGTAATGCTTGTACTCATACAACTGTCAATAACAGTTAGGCCTTTCCTTGAACAACCAGTAGCAGTTAAGGTCAATTTGTATGTCATAGAAGTGGCATACTATAATAAAGCTAATGTGTTTCACTATATGGCAACAAAAAGAATTGGTCTATCTACGACCACCTCCTTGACCTCTCTGACCTCCTTAGAAACCATTTGTCATACCATCATCTAGTCGAACAAAATAATGCACATCAGTGTATCTTGGGAATAAAGTCACATTTGAGCTTCATACTCTGTACAGCTGTTCTTCTCGATACATGCTACGCCTATTGTCGTTTTCACGATGCTCTCCTCAAGTTTATTGAGCGCTACCCATCTGACATATTGAACCACAGACCTCTACTACCCTTGAAACGTCTTCTGTGAGAAATCCTTATTACCCTGTTTACTTTATTACTAGTCACTGAATGGACTACATAAGCACACACAATCAGTGTATTACGTAATCACAATGTTAGACGCGCCAAAAAAAGTTCCACGTCTACAGGGTATAGCGGGAATCAGAGTCGACAGTCTTTCCTTTTGTTCATCGCTAGAGCTTAGCTAGTACAAGTTACAAATACGGATAAGACCATGACTAAAAAGATGCCTAGACCCAGTAATTGACAGATTTGCAGATCGGAGAAGATTGTGTAGATTCGTATTGCTGATGGCTTGACTTGAATCGATTGTTAGATGTCTGTTTTACTGGACCGTGAGGCTGATCATGGTACCATCTAAATTACTGTACTTCTAGTTGTCATAGAACCGTTGTTTCTGTGATGTATTTGACTGGTCATAAACTAGTTATATGTGACAGGTCATAATCTTCATCTAACACTTCATTGTTGACGTTCACTCTTTTTCATTTTTTCCCACCAATTTTCGTATTTCACCTCAAACACGCCGATATTAGTATCAAAATAACCGCCAGAATACCCTGATTATGAAAGTAGTCTCGGAATCTACGTGCCTTTGCTGTAGCACGAAATATCAGCACACATCTATTTCTCTCAATTTAAGCTATAGCGAATTTCCGAGCCGCACGGCTGGGGGTGGTGTTTTTGGCCCTCCACAAAGTGGGTAATAGTTGAGCTGGTGAGCTGGAATTTTGGGTGGCCACTAAAAATATGCTTACCAATTCTTTGGAAAAATATTAACTCTTGATGTATCGTATTGAGAGAGTAGTGAGCTTTTGTTTTCTGTAGTCACTGAGTCAACTAAAGTTGAACTATTTTGAGAAAAAAGCCCCATCTCGCCTAAACATCAGCAAAGTGAAAACCTCAGAAAGTGGTCGAAACTGGTACCAAAAGGACGAGAAAATCATCCCGAGTCGATTGCAACCACTCACTAGCTCATCCGACTTCTCAGTCCTGAGCTATTCAACATATCCCTGTTCAGTCAAATTAAGGTGATCCCAATATTACGTAATTTCCGAGCCGCACGGCTGGGGGTGGTGTTTTTGGCCCTCAATAAAACGGGCAGTTGTCATGCTGCTGGGCTGAAATTTTGTGTGGCCGTTGAAGAAGTGTTCACTAACTCTCTGGCAAAATCTCAACCTTTGCTGCCTCGTATTGAGAGAGTAGTGAACTTTTGTTTTCTGTCGTTACTGAGGACGTGAATCTCCATACTACCGGTACATACAGACCACTTGTAGATACTCACAATAAGCTCTTCCTGATTGCCATAAACAATCATGCCTTATCTCATTTCTCCAACATTTAAGACTACATAAGACAATGGGGGCTCATGTGCTCGACGCTAGGGCTTGTGTGTCGCCTACTAGTTACTGAATGGATTACGTAAGCACGCCCAATCAGAGTATTACGTAATCACATAGTTAGATGTTGCAAACAATCATGCTCCAAGTTCACAGGGTTCATTTTAGCGGACTCAAAGTCGATAGTCTTCCCTTTTTTTCATTTCTCCAACAGCGACTTTTCTGCACTTTTTGTCAGTTCACATTTTCTTGCCGTGCGGCTTACCTAAGCCCAATATTACATAAGCAGATTACATAATCAAACTTTAAAATTCCACCCCCACCAGAATCGAACCTACAACCACTCATTTTGGACGTGAAATTTTTCAAATTTTTCACGGCAATTACGGGATCACGGAAATGAGATCACAGAAGGTGTACAGACAAATTGTTCCATGTTGACGGTTACAGACAGGTTGTCAAATCGTTTAAAGGTCAACTCGTTTACAGTTCCTGTTGCGTTTACAGACGGGTCTCGAACACCCCTTTTTAATAACTTCATTCACTATTTTTTGCCGTGTTTTCAGCAGTTACTTAGGCACCGGCTCCAATATGCTTTTTTATTACCGTACACTTAGGCGGAGAGTCGCTTCTGGGCGGCGATTCGGCCTCGCTGTCGCGAAGAAATGTGGGCCAGAGAAGACTCCTTGGCCTTGGCAATCTCCTCGGCGGGCTCGGACAGAATGAGCTCAATGTGGGAGGGAGACGACTGGTAGGCGTTGATTCGGCCGTGGGCTCGGTAGGTTCGTCGTCGCTGCTTGGGGGCCTGGTTGACCTGGATGTGCGAGATGACCAGGGTCTCCTTGTCGAGGCCCTTGGTCTCGGCGTTGGCCTCAGCGTTCTGCAGCAGGTCCTGCACAAACTTGATGGACTTGACGGGCCATCGGGCCTTGGTCACGCCAAACTCCTTACCCTGACCGGTTCGGCCGATGGATCCGGCGTGCTTTCGGAAGGGGATGGCTCGCTTGTGGTCGGTCACCTGGTCCAGGTAGGCCAGGGCCTTCTGCAGGTTCCAGCCCCGGATGGCGCCGGCCACCTCGTAGGTGTTCTTGAACGAGGTTCGCAGGTAGGCGCCTCGGGCGGAGGCGGTCTTGGAGGGGTCGACGGACTGAACGGAGTATCGGGTCATGGTGGTCGTACAGGGCAGTTAGGTTGACAAGCTGGAAAAACACAATATGTCGGGGGTGGGAGTTGGGACGAAGCGCATTGGGACTACGGCACGTGATGTGACTGTTTTTTTCAGAATAGGGAAACCAAGGTTAAGGTTTGGGAGGTGGGAGTGACGGTATGAGGTGGGACATAATATTGACCATATGAAAGGTGAGCTGGGGAATATAATATTGTCTGAAGACGATTAATTACTGATGGGGTGTATTACGTAATATCGTTGGGTGGTGGGTTGAAGTGTGATGTGTGACTAGGTCTGAGGGTTGGTTAAAACTTGGGACAAGATGACTATTGGTCCTTCTCACAGGTCTAAGTATGGGTCTCGTTTAGATCGTCTCTGAAAACACCATCCCAGTGCTGATACACATTTCTGGTCTAGTGGATTACGTAATATCGTTGGGTGGTGGTTGGATGTGTGGTGCATGAGATTGTGTGTTGGCTTAGACTTGGGATAAGATGACTAATGGGCCTCACTTATAATCGACTTCTAAAAAACACCATCCAAGTGCTATGGACGTTTTGGTCTTGTAATGGATTATGGAATACAGTTGGGTGGTGTTTGTGGTTTGAAAGTGTGCTTGACTAGTGGTTGATGTGTTGGCTTTGGGACAAGCTCATCAAATTGGTCCCTTCTAACAGGTCCATTTTCACTTTGGATCACCTTCTAAAAAACACCAACCAAGTGCTATGGACGTTTCTGGTGTGGTTGATTACATAATATTTCTGGGTGACGGGTTTGGTGTTTTGGAAGTGTGCATGACAAATGGTGAGCTTGAAGACATGGGAGAAGTAAAAGGATGGGTCTGACTTTAGATCGTCCTCTGAAAAATGTCGTGAGTGCTAATGGATGGACAGTTGTGAGCATATGGGTGTTCTTATGGAACTTCGGATTTTTTTGAATTTTTTTTGAATTTTTTGTAATTATCCAAAAAATTGGTAAAATACTATACAAATTCATAACCCCAGGTAATAATATACTTGTACCTACTTGCTTAAGCACAACTCCTCGATGGCGTTCCAGTTCTGAGCTGAGATATCACACCATCACCAAACACTGATTAACATGGAGGACCATAAAATCATACTACAAGTAGGGGAGTGAGATCTTTCAGCAACGTCCATGGCTGTCGTGATCGCCCTCAAACAAGCAGTGACGGCCTGAGATGGTACACATCAGAACACGGTGATGGTGTCAAACCGTTAAAGGGTAGAATGATTACAAAGCACCACCTCAAGATCAGGTTACTTGACACCTGATATGGACTGTGAATCTTCAGGGCCATAGGAAGACGTACCAATACAAGTAGCATAGACAGGGGTACTGAGAAGCTCAAAGTGCTTCAGTCGGCTTGAGTTATCCATCTCCAGGTACTGGTGATTACTCATTTACTACGTTTTGTACGATAGAGTGATCATGTAAGGGTGTGAGTGTAGGTTCAGATGGTTCATGTCCTCAAGCATCTATACAGGGCAAGGTGTGGTATGAGCTGGGATTGTGCTGTTGCTAAAGTTTCAAACAGACAGTTGACAAGCCCTTTCAATCTGGTGATGTCCTTTCTCTCTACAGTATCCAATATGAGACTTGTCATGTGTGGCTCTAGTGCTAAGTAGTAGACTCAACAAAATTAGTGAGCTTTAGTTGAGAAAAAAACAATTGGCTACTGAGACTCTCAGATACCTTGTGACCCATCTGAAATGCCTTTTGCAACTCTTTTGCAGCTCCTCAAAAACTTTTTCATTTTGGCACCTGTAGCTCACTGCTTCACTGATATATTACATAAGCATATTAAAGTTTCTCAATTAGTAAGATTACATAAGCACAGCATTACGTAAGCAAGCTCCTTGAGATTGTAGTCAAGAGAAGGAGGGTGTAAATTTCATGTGGTTTAGTTAGTAAATGCTGTCAAAAATTATACCCTGTTGTTTTAGACAGCCACAAAAAACAATCACAAATATAATCAGATCACGTGATTGATTCCAGACAGAAAACACCCGCCAAGATGTCAAAAGTGCTGAGATTTTATTACCCACACGTTTTTTGAATAGAAGAGAAATGAGGCTTTCATTTGATATACTGTAAGCCTTACCCGAAGGCTCTTATTGTTGCCACTCTTGGAACTTTTTTGACCCATTATGCCATCATTCCAAATTAGGTTAAGTTTACGACCGTTGAATTGTACATGTCAACGATGTGTCAACTAACTAAGGTTTCATAACTAAATGTAAGTAAATGACTGGGAGAATCGACTGGTCGTGTTGATGCAAGTAATGCTCCAGAAAGAGAGGTGGATCTGATAGTTAGATACATGATTGAATGGACAAGGATGAGACTGGATTACTGTATTACATCGCTGATGAAGGTCCAATGGCTGATGTGACTATAGTTAGTCTTTCTTGGTGACACCTTATGAGCTTTCTTACTACTGTAATCAAGCATTACTAAGACTGTTATTGAAAGACTGTTCAGAGACCTATTTGAGAAGAAACTTCCAGCTCATTCGTATCAGCGAGTCCACAAGAGCCCTTGCACAGATCTCATTGTACCATCCAAAGATCTCAGACTTCAGTGAAACCCGCTTATATACCAATGTTCGACTATGCTATGCTGAGTCGAGTGGGTCTTCAGAGCTACAGATGTGGGTACATACTGAACCGTATGCACTTTATGAGCACCTTGTAGAAGTGTCCGTACAGGCACAGGCACATCCTCTCACACCACTTTCCATTATGTCAGCAGGATCGATTTCGGATCATCTATAGAGTCACCGTTGTAGCTCACCACCTTCAAACCCAACAGCACAACCACTTGAACTACGAATACCTTGATACCCCATAGACCAATCCGTTCATCTCGTAATTCACCACCTCTCAACCACCGTCCAGATATTGATCCATCGAGTAGGGTTAATCGCAGCAGCTGAGACGCAACTAGCAAAAAAAATTTGGAGCTATGCATGATGTGAGGCGGAAGAAGTGAGGGTGATTGAGGTGGTGATGGTCAATATATTGACGTAGGAGTTCTATCTAACTAAGACAGCGCTCACGTGCCACCCCCTCTTATGAGTTAGCGCGAAAACTCGTAATAAAAAGCTCCGTTTTAGTGCCCCTCAATTTTCTCATTGGTTGCTTGTCTGCTACGACCTCACAAACTCTATGAGGAGAAGAAGTGGTGAAAAAATAATCCGATGGTGGTGCAAATGAATGGTCAGTGTGGGAAACTGACACGAAGACTTGGAATTTGATGGATCATATGTTTTCTCTCCAATTGGTCACTCCTATCCTCTGATGTCTGATTTCTCGTACTTGTAGTTACCTCTACTTAGACTTCCAAGTAATCTGAATACTCCCAACAACTTCGGCCATACAACCTACTTTAGAACGGTCCATCGAGATGAATACGTGTTAGAATCGTTCAATCGGGGTGGCAATAAGGAAATAAATGGACAATCAATCATTAGTATACCCCAATACTACCAGATATACCGTTTTTGCACCACTTTTCTTCACCCACCACAATCACTACCTACCAGGCTCAAACTCTAAGTGTACCCAAACCCAGAAAATTTTTAGAAAGCCTAAAAAGATGTTTTACCAAAAAATATTCCTCTTAGTGCATCTTGCCATTCATCACCACACCACAGTGCAATACCTTCTATTGCACCGACTTTGAAAGGTACCTGAACACACACACACATACACACAATGGGCTTTACTCCTAGAGGCGGACGAGGCGGAGGCCGAGGTGGCTTTGGCGGCGGAGACCGAGGAGGACGAGGAGGCCGAGGAGGCTTTGGCGGACGAGGAGGAGGACGAGGCGGATTTGGAGGTGACCGTGGAGGACGAGGCGGAGCTCGAGGCGGAGCCCGAGGCGGACGAGGAGGTGCCCGAGGCGGTGCCCGAGGCGGCCGAGGTGGCGCTCGAGGAGGAGCCAAGGGCGGAGCCAAGGTCATTGTCGAGCCCCATCGACACGGCGGTGTCTTCATTGCCCGAGGCAAGGAGGATCTGCTGGTCACCAAGAACCTGACCCCCGGCGAGTCTGTGTACGGCGAGAAGCGAGTCTCTGTCGACGTGCCTGCCTCCACTCCCGACGGCGAGGCCACCAAGGTCGAGTACCGAGTGTGGAACCCCTTCCGATCCAAGCTGGCTGCCGGTATCCTTGGTGGTCTGGACGAGCTGTTCATCGGCCCCGGATCCAAGGTGCTGTACCTCGGTGCTGCCTCCGGAACCTCCGTTTCCCACGTGGCCGATGTCGTTGGCCCCACCGGAACCGTGTACGCCGTCGAGTTCTCGCACAGATCCGGCCGAGACCTGATAGGCATGGCCAAGAAGCGACCCAACGTGATCCCCATCATCGAGGACGCCCGACACCCCCAGAAGTACCGAATGCTGGTCGGCATGGTGGACGCCGTGTTTGCCGACGTTGCTCAGCCTGATCAGGCCCGAATCATTGCCCTCAACGCACACCTGTTCCTCAAGGACCAGGGCGGAGTCATCATCTCCATCAAGGCCAACTGTATCGACTCGACCGTCGAGGCCGAGACCGTGTTTGCCCGGGAGGTGCAGAAGCTGCGAGAGGAGCGAATCAAGCCTCTGGAACAGCTGACTCTGGAGCCCTACGAGCGAGACCATTGCATTGTTATTGGCAAGTACATTCGAGCTAACAAATAAGCGTCTCTCGAACTGCGGCAACGGGGTGCTAGATTGGATATAAATAATAATTGTATACTTTGATTGAGGTGGTACAACACAAAAGTGCAGTACCGGTAGTGTAGCTATGAACGTACGGTATAAGTACAAGTAAATGAATCGTTCAGGGTCAGAAAATGATCAGTCGCAAATATTCACCGATTATGCAGGATATATGGGTCGCTTATGTTATGGAAGGTGGATGGAAGGTTGAGTGAAGTGGGGGGATCGAGTGGAGTTCAGAACGTTTGAGCTATCAATTGACGGTGAAATGAGGGCAAAAGTGAAAGAAGGGCTGACCAGAAGCGTTACTAAAGGAGTGCCTAGAACAGTGTCTTATGAAGAAGTGAAATGGCTTGCGTTAAAGGAGGGTCATGAGGAGGGTCTTGTGTTATATAGAATTTACAAGTACAGTAAGTAAGGAAATCGGCTCTGAAGAGTGCCTAAGAACTCAACTAAGCTGTATTAGAGAGAAAGACACCCAACACTTGGCGTGTAGTGGTACGATGGAGCAATAACTGAACCCTCCCTAGCTCACGGTGTAATGACGCTGTCGCACTAAAAAATAGATCATTAGCATCCCCTCGCTTTGAGCATTCTAATGGTACCACAACCAAGCTGTTCTGACGTCTCCCCGTCAAGTCGTTGTATTAAAGTACAAGTGCAACTGTAGAGATCTGACGACCGTCTGCATTAATTAATGTTGTAAAATAGAGGTTATGACCAATATGTCCTAACCCTATAGTCCCAATGAGGAGTATCCATTCTGACCAAAGAGGTGTTTTATACAAGTGGTTAGGGTTGTTACAGCAAATATGTGTCAATATATCCCAACGTGATGA
>BCJD01000003.1:1300364-1553513 GCA_001600195.1 Yarrowia keelungensis | reverse complement strand
TGCCTGATTATCCACAGGCATGAATATTTGGTGAAGATTTACAAGGAGAAAATCCTGAAGAAATTCCCTGGCAAAGAGACTCAGGGTGGTATTGGAAATTACCTCGGTATGACCATTAGCCAGAACAAGGCGTGYGATATGATTGAGATCCACCAGCACAACAAGCTCGATGAGATCATTGAGGAATGGAAGGATGACAGCCGATTTGCTAAACTCCCCATGACTCCAGAAGAAGGAAGGAAGTTGAGACAAGGAGAGGTGGACAACACCCCTCTCCCTCCAAACAACCAGTATTTGTCTATCGTCGGCAAACTGGCATGGGTTACAGGAACTCGCCCAGACATCGCCTACACGGTGAATGTCCTGTCACAACAGTGCAGCCAGCCTACTCTCTCGAGTTGGCAACAGGCCATCCGCCTGGTTAACTAYTTGGCTGAAACCCGTAACTACGTTATGGTGTACAAGCGAGACCCACGAATTGGCAACACYATGGARGCTTACGCCGATGCTTCATACAAGCAACTTCCAAATGCAGGATCTGTTTCCGGTATGGTCTTGACCTTTGCTGGTAATGCATTCTGTTGGAAGGTTAAGAAACAGAAACATATCTCGGGTTCTACAAGAGACTCAGAGATGTCTGCCACATTCACAGCAGTTCACTACGTGAACCACTTCCGGACAATTCTGAAGGAGTTGAACATTCTTCAGCCTTACGAGAAAAAGAGCTCGAATGGCGAAACAATCTATCCACCCACGATTGTCTACCAGGACAATCAAGCCGTGATTCACTCAGTGCACAATCTGAAGATGAATGAAGTGTTATCTGGGCTTACGAGTGGYTACTCGAAGTTYATCAAAGAGCACGAAGATAACGGCGGCATTCAATTGCGTTACATCAGTACTCATGAWCAGAAGGCTGATATCTTCACCAAGCCACTAGGCATTACACTGCACACTCGCTTCATGCCTTTRCTGAGCTTAAAGAGCATCCCCTWATCTGACACCCAACGGAAACAGATGATCGAGAATTCGAGACAAAAGAAAGCGGCTTTCACAACAGTTGCATAAAACAGGGGGAGTGTTGTAAAATAGAGGTTATGACCAATATGTCCTAACCCTATAGTCCCAATGAGGAGTATCCATTCTGACCAAAGAGGTGTTTTATACAAGTGGTTAGGGTTGTTACAGCAAATATGTGTCAATATATCCCAACGTGATGAGATCAAGTTAATCAACAGATCTGATTATCGCGGTATTATCACTTGGAGTTACATCTATAAGTGTGTATATCGTAGCATCGACATCTAGTATTACAGCAATTAATAGTTGGAGATGGAAAACGCACACGATATTGAACTCAAACGTGACCACAAAGCGGTGATCTAGTCACGAACCCTCCCTACTTGTGGCTGCTCTACAGGACAAACTCGATCACTAGGGTGCGATGAGTGGATGCCGTATTTGCAGGAGTAGGTGGCTCAAATCGCCCCTTCAGAAACATCTCGCATCAAGTGTGACTTCTCATAGTGCACCAAACTGCACAGTAGAGTGTGAAGAACTCCTATGGTGTACTTAGAGACTATCAACAACTGAAGAGCTGCCAAGAACTTGTAGATGTGTAGACTGATCAAGATGAGATTCTGCAAACCGATCGTTTTCTTCATACCAAGTCTTCTCTGTGCTTCCTACACTTGACCCTTCCACTTTGAAGACATGGAAGTGCCCAGTAACTAGGATCAATCTATCAATTATGTAAATAGCTATCACAAGTGGATATCTGACTACTGATGATCTCATCTACTTGTATCTTGATGCCGCTGCTCAACCTGTAGTCCCTCGTTAACACTCCCAAGTGAGCCCAAGTAACTTTAAAGGGACCAACTAGTTTGCCACCCTTCGTCAAACGTCGTGAATGGCTTCATAGACGGCAGTAGAGGAGGAGTGACTAAGGAGTCTTTCGATCTCAAAACATCTACCATCAGTGAGCTTACTAACAAGAGCCGTTTTAATACAAACTAGTCACATGATCAACGAACCGTTTCAATACAAACTAGTCACATGACCAACAGAGGCAGCCACTAATGGAATTCACTCCTGTCATCTGATAGAGCACCTCTTCTCAACCACCATTAAGCACTTCATTGCACCTTACTCCCAATCTCTTCTTGTAGCTACTCTTTTACCTTCATCACTCGTGCTCACGTTCATGTTGTACCTTAATCTTATCCTGCCGACGAACATCACCACTTGTACAACACCATGAAAAGCGCTCTATTTGGATACATGGCCGTTGCGGTGGCTGCGGCCTCGTGCCAGTACACCGTGGGTGGCAAGGAGTACGATCTCTCCAGCATCTCCGGTCCCCAGACCGCAGAATACACCATAGACACGCCTCCGTCGAAGCGAAAGCTCGAGTTTGTGCTCGATCCATGCTCGTCGCTCAAACAGGACAAGAAAAAACCCGCAGACGAACAGTGTCCGGACAACACCATTGTCTGTGGTCTGGGGTACATTCAGCTGCCCAAGGAGAAGGACTTTGTGCTGTCTGAAGTGATGCCGTTTGGCAACGGTCCTGCGCCTCAGTACCAGCCTCTCCAGAACGGCGATGAGAACCAGGAGGGTCTGTCGACCTCGTACGCCAACCCCTGGGGCTCGGAGAAGCTCGAAATCGAGGTCAACTACCTCTGTTCGGACAAGGAGGAGGGTCCCAAGATTGAGAACGTGGGTCTGGGTCTCAACAACTTCTACAGCGTCACGTGGAGAACTCCCGCAGCCTGTGTCAACGACGGATCCAAGCCCAAGGAGCCCGTCAAGGAGCCCGGAAAGACGCCCACCGACGGAGACGCCAAGGAAAACCCCTCGTGGGGCTGGTTCACGTGGCTCTTCATCATCATCGTGCTGGGAGTCGCCGTCTACATCATCGGAAACGCCTGGATCAACTACGACCGCTACGGCAACGCCGGAGTCGATCTGCTGCCCCATGCCGACTCGCTGAGAGACATTCCCTACCTGATCAGAGACCTGATTGCCAAGGTGGTGGGCACCTTTACCGGCAGCAGTCGAACGGGTTATTCGGCTGTGTAAGCGGCGAAACGAGACTGAAGCTGCTGTTGTTTGATTCACCAGCACTTCCGAGACGTCCACAGAAGACGTCTCATCGCTACGTGAGGACAACTCATGTGTTTCCTCTGTGTATTAGGGGTGTATAGATTAATGTATTGAGAAGGAGGAAGTGGGTGAAGCGTAGTGAATGTGGGGAACTCTTGGTGAGAAGAATGGTGGGTGAGATGCTTGGGAATGTATCAAGATTTGGATGCTTAGGGGTGTGAAGGGATGGTTACTACAGGAAGTGATATCAGAAGAGTGAATGGTGTTTTGAGAATGGAAGACGCTTGAGTTGAAGACCCTCATGTTCGCTTAGTCACCAATCTGCTTACTGGTAGTCATGAAGCCTGCGATATGTGATTACGTAAGTACACACACCCCAACAAGAACCATCAAGAAAATAATGTCTTCTGAAATAATACAGTCCTTACTGAAATCAGATTTCAGCCAATATGCGACCTTCTTTTTTTACACATATCCACTTAGTCAGCATACCTGGTTAGTAATGGAAACAGTACTGTGGGGTTACGTAAGCACAGGCAGTCAAACAATGACCACAAAAAAAAACAAAAAAAAACACCAAAAAAAACCTCAATGATGCAGTTCCATCCGAAATCATTCAATTGGCAACCTCCCTCCTTTACTTGAGTAATTTTAGTCAAGGTCTGGTTCTCTCGTGATCGCTTAGTCGTGCGGTAGTCATAAGATTTGGACTGTGTTGTTACGTAAGCACAGACAGCTGTTAGACACTACTCATTACAGGAATCAGATCAAACTGACGCTGGTACTCGGAAACCAACCATCTTTACCTCTCGATGACACGCATTACACCCCATTTGCACTCAGATCAATACTCAGATCACTCATACTCAGATCACTCATACTCAGATCATTATTCATTTCTAATTATCCATCTTCCTGTCCATGGCACTCGTGCTTGTGTGTATCACATGGTCTTGCAGTCAGCACTTCACCTTTGTCGTAGTTTCATCTCGATCCTCCTCAAACCTCCTGACCAGCAGCCTTGAGCAACTGCTCCAATCGCTTTCGAGCGTTCTCCACAGACACGTCGACGTACGTCAGCTTCTTCTTAAGCGTGTCCAGAGCCTCCTCGCCCTTCTTCTTGTCCTTGTTGAGCTCCTCCAGGTAACTGGCCTTGGACTTCTTGACAAACATCTTTCCCACTCCCTGCCACACGACATCGGCCTTCTCAGCCTCCAGCTGCTGACGCGACAGCTCGTTGAGCCGCAATTGCCGGTTGGCAGACTCGATCTGGGCCTTGACGGTCTGCAGTTCTTGAGACTTGGACGAAAGCTCAGTGGATACCAGTTGGAACTGTGTTAGTGTGTGGTGTGGTGATCTACAAGGAGATCAGGGGTGGGTTATTCAGCCACATGACAGTCACGTGATTACAAGTCAGTCACGTGACATCCGCATCCTTCCACTTGTCTCATACTCACTTCGCTCATCTCCGTGTTGTGTAATTGATGATCGTGATCTGGAAGATGCAGGCATATGGGTTGGGACAAGGCGTAATAATATCCGAGCTTAATTTGGGTGAGAGAATTAAAGGGAATATATCTCGATATAGAGAAGTCATGTGATCATAAGATCAAGATATTTGGAATCAGTGTTACATGGCGGTCATTTTGGTACTAATATTGAAGGTATCAGGTATGCGGATAAAATAGGATATGAAGACAATGAGATAGAGATATGACTACAAGTAGAATAGAAGGCCCATTCAGTGGGGCTCAAAATTCATCTCTGAAACAGCATATCTAAAATTTGACCTTTTGATTGCATTGCACAGTGCCTCAAAGCTCGTGTGGTTGCAAGTGGTTGCTTAGTAAGCTAACAGCGTGCCAGTATAGGAATTGAAAGCGTTTCTATCCTAAGTTATAGTCACTTTTGATAGATTCAGTTGCTTTGAGTTGAGAGCAGAATTTTCAACTGTTTTCAGTCTCAACTCCACAACTAAGAGCTGAGGGTGAGGCCTGTCCAACAGATGAATTCAAAACGGGAAAATGTCGACACCATCTTCTTGTAGACCTATTGATAATGCTTTTCTTAGCAATTCATAAGAGACGGTCATGTACTATTGAGATAACTGCTCTTGAAGACTCAGTATCGTTATTTTTGAAGAGAAACTGCGCCAATTTGGTATCTAGAAGCTCGAATCACTAGTTCATCAAGTTTTATTGTGACTTTACTCCATTATTAGTGTGTCCAACCAAATATCACAACGGTGCTTGGTCATCATAACTGGCTAGCGATTCTCAATACAGACCTGGAGCGTTAGTGCCTTTGATTGAAACAAGATGGAAGCTACCGAGGACACCTGAGTACAGTAGGGATGCAGGTCACAACTCGAAAAGGACCACTTTTGATGCTCTACTCGGTGACCAAAAAACTCATTAATTTGGTGGTCAAAGCGAGATTCCTAGCCATGTAGGCATTTCGAGTTGGTTCAAAGTGTTTCGAATCATTTCGGAAGGAATAAATAGATCTATTTTGTGAAAAAATACATGTGTTCATGTTTCGGCTATTAGAATAAACACAATCTTGCTTAATCAGCCAAGTCCTGGTGAAAAACCGAGATTTTGACTGGAACGGTCAATACTAGTTCCTTAAAAAACACCTTCACAGACTTGTGGACTACTTGCCGCAGCATGTAGCTGCCACAAGACACACCACCCAAGCGAATAACAGGTGAGTGTCCCACCAAAGAACACCAAGACTACATGCTCAAGCAGTATTCAACTGCCCTACAGAGTAACAATGCATTCACTAAATAAAAAAAATGTGATGACTAGTGGCTGTCTACGCCCCCCTTGAGTACGATCTTACGAAAGTAGCCCAAGGGTAACGTTTCGACGCTAGCCAAGAATCCGTCTCATCAGGACAGCCAAGAAATCGGTGRAAAACCACCGCCATGTTTTACTTTACCCTCCACCCCCAAAGGAAACCAGTGGGAGCTTCAAGCCTAGGCTGTAAAAGCATTGAAAATAGCCCGTCAACCGTCTCAAGATACCGCGAGCGATACCCAAACGTTAGTGCCCTACCCCGAAGGGTAGAGCGTGCCTGACGGCGTGTGCGTCGGTCTACGAATGCAAGCACCCGGACCAACCAATTTGTTTGTAAACCGATTTCTTGACAGCCTCGGAATAGGCTAGCGTCTAAAAAGAACCCACAATAATAGTAAAAAAAAAAGAACCCACAATAATAGTAAAAGTAGAGCCGACAACCGAAGCAAGTATGGCCAACAACCAAAGTAGAGCGAACCAAAAGTAAAGCGAAGAACCGAAAGAAGTAGAGAAACCGAAACGAGCAGCAGCAAGTAGAGCAAAGTAGAGCGAACCGAAAGTAAAGCGAAGAACCGAAAGAAGTAGAGCAACCGAAACGAGCAGCAGCAAGTAGAGCAAAGTAGAGCGAACCAAAAGTAAAGCGAAGAACBGAAAGAAGTAGAGAAACCGAAACGAGCAGCAGCAAGTAGAGCAAAGTAGAGCGAACCGAAAGTAAAGCGAAGAACMGAAAGAMGTAGARACCGAAACGAGCAGCAGCAAGTAGAGCAAAGTAGAGCGAACCAAAAGTAAAGCGAAGAACTGAAAGAAGTAGAGCAACCGTAACGAGCAGCAGCAAGCAGCCACAGACACGGAGGGTGTCTGCAGCGTCCAAAGACCACAGACACGGAGTGTGTCTGCAGCGTCCAAAGGCCAAGCAGGAAGAAGCTTGGCCGACCAGAGACAGACTGTGGCTGTCAGAGAACCCAGAGAAGAGGTTCGCGCAGGACCGTGAGAGAAGAGACACAGACGTGGAAGGTGCTGTGTGGGTCCTGGTGAGGGATGTTGTTAGTGAACGTTGATAGTTTGTCTGAGTTAGTATGAGCGAGAGAAGAAGTGTAGAAGCCATCATGAACACTTCATGGTGACACAGGATAGCAGGACATGCAGCTGTCTATGTCACTTGGATGGTGTGTGGAATTCTTTGGACTCCAAATGTGTTTGTGTTACAAAGCCGTGTTGGTTGTTTTGATTCGGGTTTGTGTCACAAGCCAAATGTCACCATGTCAAAGGATACTCACAGTAGATCCTCCCTCAATGCCGCAAATAGAATTCAAGTCGATAGGTGCTTGAGACGAAGCACATGTGTGTTGTCATGTTGGTGGTGATGGTAAAGTCTGGTGAAAGTGTAAGGAAGAAGAAGAGTAATCTGGGGATTAAAGCGTCCTATTTATGTTCTTAAATAAGCTATAGAGAGAGATCACCTTAAAACAGACCCCATCTTAATGACAATAGAATGAAGTATTGAGGGGAGCACAACAGATCATCGTCTGGCCGAATGTTTCTCCATCCCAGCTGTTTTACATGGTACCTATCACCATTCTTGTGGCAATAGAGTTGCACTAAGGTTTTTATCTCATCTCGTCCCTGCATAATCAACGCTAGAGTCAGAGATACTTCCAGTCATGTCACATGAGTATATCCAAATAAGCTATAGCAAAATAGACTATTGGGGGGTGGCGTGAGAAAATGGGCCCATTTTTACCCCACTTTTGAAAATAAGGTTTCACATTTTGTTGAGTTACACAAATAGCCAAACTAATAGCTAGGTTTTTGTGCAGAAACTGACAAACAAGCGTAAATATTGAAGTAGTGTTCAAGTAAATAGTGCCTTAATGACCAGAAACGCCCGCTGCTGAAGATGGAGGTGTTTTTTACGTGATATGAGTCTGATACCAGGAGCTAGATTAAATCCCTCACTTATCAACAGTTACCCAACAGATTCAGAGCTATAGCTTATTTTTACTCAACAGTTTTGTCAAACTACACAGAAATAAGTCCATCTCGACAAACTCTCAACCGTTTACTCTGAAAATAGTCCCCAAAGCAGCAGAATTCAACTAATCAAGATATGAGGGTCTTTTCATGCCGATTGAATTGATAATCAGTGCGTTATATTAAATCCCTCACTTTACTCAACAAATTTTGGGGCACTTTTCTGCCTATAGCTTAAAATCATCACCTTATTACGTCAGCGGGAAAGTGATTAGTAAGCGCTTACGTAAGCACACAAGTGTATTAAGGTGTGATTATGTAATCAACAATCTGGGAAGTCCTGGAAATAGAACTATGAGAAGTAAACAAGAGAAGGAAGTGTTTTAGGACTTTGCTCGGGTCGTTTATTATCGACTGTTAAGTCTTTTTTACATGTTGCGATTTTATTTGGTTCGTTTGAGACAACAGCGTATGATAATGGTGTTTATTTCATATTATAGTTGATAAGAGAGGTCAGATTTAGTTGAAAATAGATCCAAAAGGTAGTTGATAGACGATTAATTCTTGACTAAGTCTCCTGATCTTCTTTCAAGGATCAATGTATTTTATTTCGTTGTTGGTGATCCAAATAGTCCAACTTGTTGACATATTCACTCAAAGCAAAGTCACCAGAAGGTAGGAAACATTGGAATTCGTTAATTAATGCACTGCATACCAGTGAATGGACATGTTGTACCTTAAATATCAAGTCCCGAATCTTTATCTCATTTTTTAGTCGATGTGTGGCATAAGCAAATCTCGTCGTGTTTGGATTGGACGAAGAATAACAGGCATTACTCGCTCAATAGAATTGAGATTTACAAAATGACTGTTCAGTGGTATGTCTAATGCCTAGATCTATCTATTGATGTACTGTTCAAAACTTTAGGCGCTGTATTGGACGTTAACTGACCTATTTAGAAATTGTAACACCGAGTTTTGCAGCAAAAGTTAACAAACGGGCTAAATAAAATTCAAATTAACACGAAATGCTTGTAGATTAAAGGCGAGAGGCAGTATTAGAATAGACCGGGTGTTCACCTCTCAATATTTCAAGCACAGCCTGTTTTGAAGCACTATGTGTGACCAAGCTTTTGATTGACTGAACATAATAAAACTGCCATATCTCAGCCAGTACCGTTGATATCAAGAAGACAACTTAGTCAGGAGTTTTATAGAGCTTTAGTGACCCAGAATAACTAACTACCGACGTTTTACCTTTGGTTTACAGTCAGAAATTCCACGATATCATACTCTCACAGAAAGAGTCACAGCCGAAAATGTGTTGAAGAGACCGAAATAAAACCTAAAAGATATATTGGCAAGATTTGAATGACTAACACGGTAACAATCTACACCTCAGTAAGCTTTTTCCCTCAATCTGCGCTGAATTGCAAAAACTACAGCAGTTCTTTCCAACAGCTACCAGGAGGTTTTCATAGAGATGGAAATGACTACCTGGTAAAGTAGAAAACTAGCTACTGACATTTTGTGCTTCTTTGAGCCTGAATCTGTCTATATTTACTCTTATTTATACTCTTCGAGTGTTATTAGCATTGTCAATCGCTTCTCATTATTCCATAGTAATGTAAGTAGAATTCATCAAGCAAGCTGAATAAAATCCTAAAGATACGTGGGAGTGTTTCAGAGTGCACCTGCCATATGGTGAAACGCTTTCATAACACTCTCAAGTTTCTAACACTCACACAAGTTCGATATCTGGAGGCTATACCTGCAAGCTGACTGTGAACTTCAAAGGGTCATAGTTTGCTCAATATTCATCACAGAGTGTTGGTATTTTAGAAACAGAAGTGGTTAGTCTGCCAGTATGTCATGTGACTTTTGCAATAAGGTATTCCTGCTCACTAAGACGCCATAACCTGTCTAATTTCCAACCAATGCTCAGAATAATGAGTACTGTAGTAAGGACGTGGAAAAAATCAAATGACTTAACCAATACTACCAAAGAACTAATTAGATTTGAGAGACTCTACTACTGTAGCTCCCGTTCTAACTACTGTTGAATAAACCACCTATCTACCTCCAACAATGGACATAGTACTTTGCTGAGAACAGGTACAGCCAAAAATGCAAAGTTGAAAAGATATTTCAGAACATTGTTCTTAGTCTTGTCTATAGGACCCCTCTGATAAGATCCAACAACTTCTAACTCAGCTTGGAATTTTTTTCGCAATGTTCAAGGTGTTTCAGTGTTCTCTAAACATGATCAACAAAACTAGAAACGCACAAAACTGTTCATAAAGACCTGACAAGGGTTAAAAAACTACTCTCAAAGTTCATTCCTAACAGTATATATCATGTGGTACTAGTTTGAAAAATTCTGCCATCTCGTGTTCGAAATTATTGTCATTATTGAGATGACCACCTACTTTACACCTCTTAAAACGAGAAGAACTTCTGTAAAAAAATAGCCACTTCTACGAGAGTACTACCGTTAGAAATCTCAGACGATGGAATACCCCATCATATGTTTCATTTCCGGAATGGAATTTTATTGGGTCACTTTTGATCATTTCTCGAAAAAGAGAATACGTCGGATTTTTGGATTACTAATCAGATCACGTGACGGCCAATTAAGCTATTTCTGACCTAATTAGTCAAAAACTTGAGGCATTTAACACAGCTCGCTCAGATCCCCAGTATTTATTGAGGTAGCAGTCTGAGGGCATTTTTCAGACTCGTTGGTTCAGTTTAGTCCAACTTTCACCAAGTTTCATCATTTATTGAAGTAAATTTCGTTCTATTGTTGCACATTGTGTTTGTGTTAGTTAGATAACCTTAAAAGCAGGATTAGTCAGCTGAGATGCTGTACACGTGACAAGCAAATAAGCTATTCTCCACTTTTTTGTTGGGTAATTGAGGCATTTAGAATAGGTCGCTCAGATCTACTGCAATTCTTAAGGGGGAGGTTTGGAAATGCTCTTCAGGGTCGTCTGTTCATTTTAGTTCCGTTTTGGTTGAGTTCTGTAAACTACTCAAGTAGCTGTCTTCAAACGCCCACTTTTGTTGTAATTCCTGTTTGTGTTCGTTGAGTAACCTTAAATTCACCCCCACAAAGTGGCACACGTGTTAGTCAGCAACACGTGACGGTCAAAATAAGCTATACTGCTCTGTTTTGTTGGGGCAAATGAGGGATTTAGGATAACACACTCAGATCTGGTGTAATTCATGAGGTGGGGGTTCCACGGCATTGTCCTGAATCGTCTGTTCACTTTAGTTGAGATTCTTTTGATATTGACAGTATATTCAAGAAGATTTGACTCTGTCTGCACTAAATAGTCATTAACCTACCCTTTTGTGTTTGTGTTTGTTGAGTAACCTTAAATTGACCCCCATAAACTTGCACAATAGCTTATATAAGCAACACGTGAGTGTCAAATAAGCTATTCAGAGTGTTTTTGTTGGGGTAGGTCTTGAGAGATTGAGGCATTTAGCACAGCACAATCATACCTGAATATATTCATGAGGTAGAGGTATGGTATATTTCTCCAGAGTTTGCGGTTCATTTTGGTTCAGCTTTCATTGAGTTTGACCCTATATTCAACTATTTGTGCTTCTTTTCTGCAGAGATATAGGCTGACTTGTGTTTGTGTTTGTTGAGTAACCTTAAATCGGTTCCCATATGATGAAGTACGCTATCTCGATTACGTAAGCTAGAGCTTAAAAAGGCTGAAAAACGGAAGTGTGTTTTTCGCGAAACGTGACAAGTGTTGAGCTGATAAAGGGACGTTTCAGTATTTGTCGAGTCCTTCTGATCATTTTGGTACTGTACCAATAAAGACCTGTTTCCGTTGAAATTCTGTGGTGCTCACCCTGATTATGAGGAAATGTGTAATACTAAGATCAAAAGAGAAGACGACTTGATACAACAGCTTTTGCTTCAGTTATTGTAATGATTGATATGGTCACAATTGCACTTCATCATCACTGAAGCCGAACTCTGCTTGGGTAAAAGGACATCAAGGCAAGTCATCATGCATCTCATAGCTAGTCCTACAAGTTCTAGTAATGCGAGTTTCTGGTGCGTTTAACGAAGCGGAAGATCTGTGAGATGGTCTAGGTGCAATATCTAGAAGGCCATTCCCATAGCTGTGGGGTCCGGAGGGTCTATACATAGGATGAAAGGGGTGTTTTAGAAAAGGGACAAATGGGGCACATTCATGTGACACAAACATAATTAAGCTATAGGAGCCTCAAAAGTGGGACGAAAGTCATTTGCAAGCGAGAATCGAACCGCAGTCTAGTTCACAATATCTCACTACAAGTGCTAAGGTTCTTATCTCATCTTGTCTGCATTATCAATGTCAAGTCTTAGATACCAACAGTGACATTCACAGACAAGCTACAAGAAGTGTTGTGTGACATTTTTGAGGGTGACGTGTTAAGATGGCGAAAGTTACCCTACCTTGCAATTAAGGTTATTCAACAAAGTGTTGAATTCTAAAAATAGCTCCACTAATATGGTTGATTTTAGTGCATAAACCGTCACGAAACCATGAATTTTCAAGTAATGCTGAAGAAAAATATACCATCATCAGCAGATCGATACGCTGATGATTCAACAGCCGTTCTTTGAAAGAAAAGAACACAAATCCAGGTGCTATTCTAAATGCCTCATTTACTCAACAGATTCAGCCCTACAGCTTATTTTACTCAACAGAAATGAGGAAACACACGGTTTCGTAGTGCACCACGACACCCTTCCAACTAATTACTTTGGAGATAGTTCCAACCTCTGACCTGTTCAACAAAGTATGATCATGAAGTCTTTTAGTCTCGTTTGAATGAACAACCAGTGAGGAATCCTAAATCCCTCACTTTACTCAACAGATTCTTCAACAGATTTCGTCTATAGCTTAATCACCAGCTGATTACGTAATAGAGTATTTCCTTCGTAATGACAACCCGAGTTCTCGTCTATTATTGAAGGTCAGTATCTCACGAAGTCAGTATAAACAGATAAATTATAGCTATAAGTACAAAGAGACCACGCCGGCAACCGACCAATCACTCCACGGTCACAGACTGAATTCTGACCTCATCCACCGGCTTGTCTCCCTTATCCACCTTTTTCCCTTCGATATCTTTCACCACACTCTTTCCTCCCGTCACTCTTCCAAATACAGTATGCTTGTTGTTGAGCCAAGGAGTGGGCTCGGTGGTGATGAAGAACTGCGAGCCGTTAGTATTCTTGCCAGCATTTGCCATCGAAAGCGTGAATGGCTGATCATGGGTGTACTCTTTGCTGAACTCGTCTTCAAAGTTTTTCCCCCAGATACTCTGGCCTCCAGTTCCGTCTCCCTTGGGATCTCCACCCTGAATCATAAACTTCTTGATCACTCGATGGAAGATTGTCGAGTCGTAGTAACCAGTTCGACAAAGCTCAGAGAAGTTTGCACAGGCTTTGGGAGCCGCATCGGGAAACAGAGTGACTGTGATGTCTCCCAGATTCGTGTGGAGAACAACCCGATTAGCAGACTTGAACTCGTCATCGTCCTCCTCTCCATTAACAACCTCATCCACCTCGTTGTTTGCGTCTCTGTCGCTGAAAAAGTCCTTTGTCGTGTTGGAAAACAGGTAGAACCGGTCCTGGTTCTGAGCTGTAGCAAACAGGACTGCGTCCGAGTTCCACGACTTGTTCAGCAGCTGGTTGTTGGCTGAGGCTGCCTCGATGGACATTTTCTCAAAGTTGGTGTGGAACAGAAACACCCGTGAGAACCGCAAATCGTCCCTGTAGCCGTAGATGCGCACAATCTTGTGGTTTCGAATCGACACCACCTTGATTCCCAGCAGCGAGGGGTAGATGAGAAACTTGTCTGACGGGTCAAACGACGGAATGATCGAGTCGACCTCCTGCTCGACTGCAAAACGCGCATCAAAGTCACCCTGTTCAGGCACATAGTATGCGGTTTCTCCATCTTGCATTTCCCGGATTGTCGAGAGAGATTCATCGTATTGGCTGATGATCTTTCCCGTGAGAATCGAGAAAACGTAGAGCTGTCTGTCGGGAAACGTGAAGCATGCAAACTTGAGTCCGTCGTGTGAAATAGTGATGGAAGACGGGACCGACTTCTTCTTGCGAAAGGTGAACAGGTCCGTCTTGCTTTTGAGAGAGAACATGTGAGGGTTGAATCCATCGACCTTGGGTTTCGTCTCGTCTCCGTCATACCGCCAGTATTCCACGTTTCCGTTCTCTTCCACGGATATGCAAATCTCCAGAGACGCGGAGTACGACATGCAAATGATTGGCGTTCTGTGCAGCGTCGAGAAGACGGCCTTCTGGCACTCAGCCTGCGTAGTTCCTCCAAACACGTCGAGGATGACAATCTTGCGATCGTCAGACACAGCCAATAGGGAAGAGCCACGTCTATCGATCCAGGCAGCGCTTCCAACCACAAAGTCCAGCTCGATGGTGCTCACCAGATCAAAGCCAGCAACGTCAAATAGCTTGACCATCTTGTCAGCTCCACAGGTGACCATGTGTCTTCCATCATTGGATACCTGAACGCTGACGATTTCGCCCTGGTGTGGGTGGTACTCCTTGACAAACTCGATGCCTGTAGTCTCGACCACCTCACTGTCAGTGTCGTCGTCATCTCCAGTAAAGTCTTTGCGAGGCCCCTTTTTGTGCCAAAACTTTACTACTCCATCGTCAGACGAGGTAACGACGAAATCCTTTTTGCTGCCGCTGCAGTCGGTGATGCCCGTGACGGTGTGTTTGTGCTGAAACGACTGGTTGTAATGCGCGTGATCTGCTCCTGTTTGGGGAAACGAGCCCTTCAAAATCATGCGTTCCTGCACTTTGCGAAGTCGCGACTTTTTGCTGGGCTTCCTGGACTCCAGGGGCTCCTCATCGGACCCCGGACGCTTGATCCCGGCCAAGGTAGGGCCGAAATCGTCATCGGACGAGGACGAAGACATGTCGTGTCGTGTGAGGAGAGAAGAAATATCCACTTAGCGTTCAGTGTTGTGCATAAACGTGCAGGGGGTTAGGGCACTGAAGTGAACAGTCAGAAGTAATGCTCGTTGGGAGTTTAAACTGGGAGTCTGTGTTACTATAGCTTAATTTAAGTGATCAACAAATCATTCATTATTTTGGAATTCTGCAGTAGCTGAAATATGGGAAATATTGGTATCGCTGGAATGAGAAAAGTACAGTGACTTTGATGGTATATGTCCTGGTGTGGTATCTTCACATCTGATATTGCAGTGTTGATTCTAATATCTCCCCAATTTAAGGTGAACAATTAATTTGAAGTAAAATCTGTTGGGACTTTTAACCAGGTGTTTGTGTTACTATAGCTTATTTTTTTGAGTCAACAAAACAACTCTTCCTCCTACACTCCACTTTTGGAATGTTACACAAACAGAAAAAGATACCAGCAGTGAGTTGTGATACAAGTACGGTATTAGGAAGGTGCTAGAAAGATACGAGAACGATACCTGATCATGTGGTGACTAGCTGAGAGTTGCACGTTTGCTTTCTTTAACAGATTTGTTAACGTCTGGTGGCGGTAGTACGCAATGATCACACCAACAGGCCGCAGGAAGGCCGGAAACTCAACGTTGACATGGATGCTACTCGACATCTGTAATGGGGGAGGGGTGAGTTGACGTTGGTGGCGGTGTAATGAGCTGTAATGGAACCAACATGATATTCGTCATTTGTATGGAATCACGCATGGTAAGCAGAATGTGATTCTCAGTTTTTGTTCATTGTGAACTTCTTTCAGTTATTACTTCACTAATCCAATCTGATAGCTTCTATAATCCGCTTGAAGCTGTACATTCGCACTCTTGAGTGAATATGGAAACAAATCTGAATGAGTGATTCAATCAAGTGTGTGAGCTCTTCATTTTTTACATTATTTTCAAGAAAAACCATTTGTTATAATGCTGCCCTAATAAACAGACAGCTAATGCTCAACTGGTACAAGTACAGTAGTTTTACCCAGTTTCCTCTCACATGTTAGTCACCCTCTCTCTAAACGGCAGAGGTTTCGTTTCCAATGCCAGTATGGGTCCCAAAGCTATCGAGACTTCAGGTAGAATTTTCGAGACCAGTCTGCTCAACGTCTTTTCACTCTGAGTGCTATTGTTGACCACTCTTGTTTGCAGTAAAGGGGCTTCAAATGTCATGAGCGACTTTTTTGTGGTGGGCGACTTTATGGCGGTGGTTCTGTTGCTCTTCATGGGTCTGACTGTGATTTTTTGCGTGTCTTTTTTTCTTGCACGTTTCAAACAGTCTCGAAGAAAGTTGTTCTCGAACATGTTTTTGTAAAAGTCTCGATCTTGGCTCTGGATATCGCTAACTCCTTGCAGTATGTCTTTTCCGCGTCTCCTCTGTCGCCGTAAGCTGATCATTCTGACCACATCTTTATCGCTCATGATTCCATAGAGTGTGTGAAAATCAGAATCTTCAAACCCATGATATACAGCCTCAAAATTAATACTGTCCGTATTGCAGACCGCATGCTAAAAATGGCATTGTTAGCTGCAATTTTTCAAGCTAAGGCATTAGGCTACAGGATGGAACTTTTTGGGGCTCAACAAGCAAGTCTCAGGTCTTCTTCTCTGTATTATGACCTCATGGGTGTAAAGGGATAATATTATACAGTGCTGTATGCACCCTTTTGAGATCCAAATCTTTTGCAATACAATGAGATTAGATAACGATAACAGAACCTTATCGCAGCTCTCACGTGTCTATAATACCGTGCATTGTTTTAGTCTGGTTTAGTATACCATACACGTGCTAGTTTAGTCTGACTTATGCAAGTGTGAAAGAGCCATAATTATTTGCAGTAATAAAAGTCCAGAATGCGTGGTGTTGGGGACAAGTGTCATTTCTACACAAAGCCGTGGTATTTATAGATGACACTCATAATGAATCACACCCTTAAATACAACTTGTTCATCATCATAAACTAGTCATTTGTGACTGGTCACAATTTGACGTTCTCTCTTTTTTCTCACCAGTTTCGTATTTCACCTTAAACACGTCGATACTGGTATCAAAATAACCGCCAGAATACCCTGAATATGAAGGTAGTCTCATAATCTATGTGACTTTGCGGTAGCACGAAATATCAGCACACATCTATTTCTCTCAATTTAAGCTATAGCGAATTTCCGAGCCGCACGGCTGGGGGTGGTGTTTTTGGCTCTCCACAAAGTGGGTAATAGTTGAGCTGGTGAGCTGAAAATTTGTGTAATGAGGCTGGTAACAGTTTAGCCATACCATACTGGTACTGCAAACACAAAATATGAACCATGTGCTGTATAAGAGGCTGCGTCTTCATGCTCAGAAGCTACTGGGTGACAATGGATCAGTTTAATGCAGTCAGCTAGAGCAGGTACCAGCTGTAGTCTTTTGAAGAGCTCTCAAGAGATTTAATAGACTTCTTACGGTCTAGAGAGCATTTTCCATCAAAACAAACAGCCTGGTGAGTAACTGGATGGCCTGTTGACCTCTCGATTTCAACAGGGTCTTCAGTGAAGCGGAAAACACCAACCGTAGTACCTGTACCTGTAACGGTGCAGTACGGTACCACTAAGCGAGCTACGATGGGCACGAAGCATTGGTCATAAAGCTCTTCCACAGGGTAGCTCTCTAGGGTGAAAGTCCCAGCATGGATAACATCTCCTGAATGCTATGGAGATAGGGACTGTTTTGGACAAACGTGTCTTCTCCATCTGATGTTGACTTGGTATCAGTATGATCTCAGCCACAAAACCACCTAACATCTTTCGACACTTCCGGTACAGCAGGACACTGATAGACGCGTGAACCGCTCCTATTTGGGCCATCCACAGTTAAACACATCTCAAGAGGCACCCCTGACACATGTCCAGTGCTGTGGTAGCTGAAGACTGAGCTTTGAGCTTCAAATTACCGTTAGTGACTTGATGTTATCCATGTAGCATGAACACAGCAGCGATCAAGCCTTTTACTGATGTTCATGAAGCCCTGAAACCAAAGACTCATAGTCCAACAATACTTCCAACGCTTCAGCCTTCGATAAGTCCTCACGTTCATAGATGACAGCTGACTTGGTGATTGAACATCAACATAAGCGGTAGAAGTACCAGTAGTAGATACAGAGACTTCCCCCAACTGTGCAAGTCCTCCGCAGCTCTGTGAAGTTACCATCTCAGACCACTGTGCTCTGTAATACTCACCATGACTGAAACAAGAGGCTCAGTTGTAGTCACAAGTTCTGACCAAACAGACAAGGGATAGAGGTCGTTGTTCAAATAGGGATAGAGAGTCGTTGTTATCATTGCTAAAAACAAGGTCAAGATGAGCGACGAAAGTGAAACTGCTCACCATTTGACATAGCGGCAAGTTCCAGACTCACTGAGAGTGGCAGTGCTGGTCATGCCATTTGGTGCCCTTTTGTTTTTTTTTTCCCGAATTTTTTCAAAACGCGTAATTACAGCACTCGTATCTTCAACGCCTTTCTCACGGCCTTTCTCGGCCAAAAATGAACGTTCAGTTTCTCAGCTCATCGACACGAGCGCTCACTTACGGCAAGGACCCACCTGGATACGAGTACGGAGGTTAACAGTATGTACTTGTACTCGTACGGGGAATGCGCTCAGATGGCTTAGTGATGGATGACTTTGCTCCAACACTTGCAAGACGTACGCACCATGTGGGTCAAGTGGAGAATTACAAAGCTGTCGTATAGAAGTACATCAAGAGGTTAACGGACACAAAGACGTATGTACGAGTTTGGTACTGTACTGTACTGTACTTCGTAAGAGCACTTCCACTTTTTTGACACTTGCGCTTGTACTCCTTGTCACCTCACCTACAACTTCCCTGCATCTTCACATGGGTTCTAGAGACCCACCCTGTCTGGTTCATGCAATCCGCTTAGGTAGAGATTCGCTTTTCGAACCTACAGAGATAACGACTGGGCGAGTTCTTTCGCTTGTGCTCTAGAAGCCTTACAGAAGTGCACACGATTGGTGCGATAAGATAAACGGAGTACACTGCACGAGATATACGCAATTACAGTCGTCGTTGCCATAGCTACTGAAACACCGTTACCGTTTCAACTGTCAACTGTCTTCTGCCAACTGCCAACTGCCAAAAGCAAACATACGGTATACGGGTTTTTTGACAGTCGTTATGCCACACGTCACGTTTCAGAAGACTCCCAAATAGGACATGTAAACCCTTCAGTTGCACGATCGACCGATCAGATGCTGACAACGCCCATCGCTCTCTCTTTCCATTAGCTCACGCGAACCTGCACAATCTCCTCGGCGTTTGTTCTCCACCGCGCTTAAGTGCATACAAGGCACGGCACTGGCTCACAACAAAGACGCCGGATTGGTGCGATGAAGGGCGTCTGAGGAGTACGGAGGAAGAGGTGAGGAGAAAAAGAGAAAAGAGAAAAAAGAGAAAAAAGTGTCAACGCTGCTATATCGGGCATACAGTGTTTCAGATCGAGACACGGGGTTAGTCTTTTTTTAAAAAAAATTTCTGTTTACCAAGGGTCCCCCCTTCGTATTACAAGATGCGTATCTCATTATCGGCAAATATTTCCCTACATCCCGTATTTAGCTCACAGTTCCCAATTAAGGTGAGTGCGTCTGAGCATTGCAAGACACTGAAGCACCGACGTTATGCAATGTGCGCGGTGGAAGAATTACAGCAAATTGCTCAATTTCGAATTTGCAAAAAAAGTGATTTCTGACAGGATCGAACTGCCGACGTTCCGCGTGTAAAGCGGATGCCATGACCAACTAGACCAAGAAACCCAATTTGCAAAAATAAAGCTTATTTTGGCAGGGTCGATGGGTCAGCGGATTAGTCAGCAAACCTTAAACATTCAACTAATGTAGTTGGATGGGGTAAGTAAATGAGAGGATGTTTGTTGAAGGCGGAGAGGACGTCGATTTCTCTGAAAAGGAACGGGTTTTTGAAGACAGAAATATATTTAGATGAGATATACGCGCGACGGAGATACCTGATAGAATATCCACGTAATTCTACCTAGCAGAAGTGAGCTTACACTTACTTTTTCTGTCATGAACATCTCACCAGAATGAAGCGAAAGGAGTAGTCATTGGTACACTGAGGCTTACAAACTGTTCGTAGATTATGAGGGGAAACTTAGAGGAATGAACACCTGAAGTTATTGGCTTCAAAAGGGCACTATATTGACCTATTCGAGTAGTCCGTGTTTTATAGATAGCATTACTTGAAGTTTTAATGGTTCCAAATAATCTTCTCAAGTGATGTGCCACTAGGTTAGTTAGGTTATGAGCAAAACTCTCTGAGACAGCTCACAGGATACGTACTAAATATTTTGCAAGCAGATATGGACCTTTTGTACTTCTGAATTTTACAAAGAGCAACCCAAAGAACTCTTTTGACATCCTTAGAATCTACGATACCATAACTAGATTATTTGAGTCAAGCACAGAAAACACTTTTCACTGAAGTCGATGTCTAGGACCCACCAATGTATTGTTGCTGCCCCAAAATTCCTCCATGAGGCACGTCACGCATGGCATGTCACGATGTTTAGTTAAGAGGTGGGAAAAAACATTCCTTTCTTTACACATCAAGAAATGAGCAAGACAGTCACAAATTGGAGCTTCTTATCATCATCCAACTGGAATTGCAAAAGCAGTTGTCCCTTTCAGGTCTATGACACTTACTAACACAGAGCTCACCGTCCACACTGTGAGGTGCCTACTACAGTACATACCGCTTACAAGTGATCGTCATTCATTACACATCAGTTGGCCCTTTATACCAAGACCTTGTCAAGCATCTCAAGTAAGTGGAACTATTCAACCTCCGAAAAGCTGTTGTCTGGGGAAAAGTCCCACTAGATTGACATAGAAGACAATGACCAAGTTGATACTGGAGGTAAACACTACACATCAAGCCTCGGAAAATAATAGTATTGAATATGTACGAAGTCAACCCACCTCAACGTGACCAAATCATCTCATGGTTAGTACCAAACTGACCGCCGTGGGCTGCTGATTTCAATGGTACAAGTTCTGAGCGCATATCTCCACTGCGTTCTTTACAATCGACATCTCACCAAAATCCCAAAATAAGGTGGACTTAATTGATGAGCCGCACGGCTGGGGGGGGCGGTTTTGGCCCTGTCATATTTGGGATAAGAAGTGAGCCTGAGGTTTGAGAATTTGAGGGGGTGCTCCCCGGGCATACATAAAGCTAACCTGAAATTTTTGCATCTCTGGGGCTCATATTTGGAGATATATTAATGCTGTTGTGTTTACCTCATTTACTTGAACATCTCAACAAAGATCCGCCGCCTTAATTCACGTGATTAGATGAACGGATCGTTGCACGACAAATGGGGCACATCCATGTGACTAATCATGTCAGTAGAGCAATGCCAAGCCAATATCCTCGGTTAAGACAGAGAAGATACATCCCAAGCATGCCACACTCACCCCACTTCTGCATCAGCTTCCCCTCAGCAACATGCCAAGTGTCGTGACAAGTGCATTCTGATCTACTGGCCATATCATCTTCCAAAGCTTTTCCTCAGCTTTTTAGTTCAACCAGTTGTACTCAGCGGATATAGGACCATCTGCATTAACTGTTGCTTAGAAAACTGATTGTAGACATCACAAACACCAACCAACTTCAATTGCACCTATGAGAGAATCTGGAATGTTGAAATTTGAGCAGTTTCTGGTACTTCTCGAACTGTTTGACCTCTTAAGTACAGTACTGTGGCATTTTGCTCAGTCACAAGTGAAGACTCCATGAAGAGACAGAATTAACTGAGGTTGTAAGCCGAAAAGCACTCAATGACACTCTCAATAGGCTGGAAAAGAGTACCGAGAACTTCGCTAGCTGTTTGGATGCTGTAATATCAAGCTAGACATCTCCCTGGCTGTGCAGGTAGGACCATGTCTAAAAATTGATGAAACTGGTCGTAGAAAAGAGGGAAGCACTCAGGAAGTTGCTAAATCTATTGATAAGGGTGTCTCAAAGTACCTGAGCAACTGTTTTCTACTATAGACGACTGCTTCTCGTTCAAGACTTCCTTTTGTAAGTTACTTCCTGACCCACAAAAACTACAACAAAACGCGACACAGACGTCTCAGAGATTAGATAACACTACCATCATACTCCCCAAGCCAAGGAGAATAAATTGGTGTAGCTCTCATCACGATTGACCTTTTATTCCACCTCTGGCACGCCAATTTTCACTTTCAGAAGCACATCCAGAAGCATCCACTAACCGAAACCTACTAGACGGAAATAGAACAAGGACCTGCCTCCCGAGAATCTGTAACAGAGTCCGTTAAGCAGCCACATTATCTGCCGATGAACCTGTTTCCGCATTCCTCTATGGTTAAAATTGGAATTGTCTTACTGCAAGTGGAAAATCGTGGAAAAAGAGCGCAATAAAAGTGCAAGCAACCAAAGGAGTTGACCAGGAGGTACACCCAGCTACTGCACTGTTATCGACGTAGTCTGTGGATGTATATATGATACAAAACGAGTTTTTTACGGCGAAGTTTGAACTTCCGACACATGTGCTGTAAACCGACTTTGTGAGAGAATCCCACATTCTGAAATCATATCCAGCAACCCTTGCGGTGCAGCCCCGTTTTTTGCTCATTTATACATCCTGTACAGTTCTGTATACGTCCAAGCATTGCATTGATGGCCGTTCTTGAAACTGATGATCTGATAGAAGGGGGTGGTGACCCTAAGAGGCAATTACTTGTACTTGTAGACATCAATTGGACTAAACATCAGTTTCTGTGTTTTCTACAAGAAGTGCACAACTAATGAATCTATGCTATCCGTTTGTACCGTTTGCACTACCATCCCTTCTTCTCCAGTCACGTGCTCATCTATCTAACACTTTTCAGGTCTGCATGGAAGTGCTTTTTCTGCCATCTATGACATTTATGACTATCGTGTACCGACGGCAAACGGCACAGTTAAAAAGAAAAACGCGACTTGGGAAAAACAAAAACTACGACTTGGGAAAAAAAGAAAACCCAGAGTCCCAGCCAAGTACGTCTCCCGGCTGAAAAAGAAAAGCGTGGCTTACTGTACCGGTAGTATGAACGCATATGATCGGACCCTACTTCTTGTACCCCAGTTGCAAGGTCGGACACCTTATTTCTGCAAGCGGAAAAAAAAACATCAGGCCATTTTTTCTCCCAGCCACTACATAATCTTTCTCTCCCATGTACCACCCGCCGTTTGCAGGTCTAGGTTTCGGACTCGTGAAAAAGCGAAAAACTGCCCGAAATTGCTTTTTGTGCTGGGAGAAAAAAGCACTGCGCAAAAAGCAACGACCGAGCAACAGCGGTCAGCGAGATTTGGTTAGTTTTAAGCGGTTTAGGGAATTTTAGCAATATCGCTGGGAAAATGGAAATAACATTGGAAAAATGCGGGAAAAAGGGAAAAATACGGAAAAACCGGAATTGGAGGTAGATAGAGGATCTTCTGACACACAGGATAGCGGACATCGGACCTTCTGACACACAGAAAAGCGGGTATCGGAGCCTGAAGTCGGAACCGATATCGGAACTTGATCTACCGTCACCTTTACATCAGACATGCCAGGTACTGACGCTGTTTGCCGTCTATCGAAGAAGTGGCCACCATGTAGAGCTGTACAGACGTGCAGAACGGTGGTGACGTGTAAGAGCCCTGTCAGTAAGGGTGGTGTACAGTAAGAGCCATGTCATAGTAAGGGTGGAGTACACAAACCGGTTACAGTACAGATTTTTGATTACAACACTTCTGCAAGACTGTGAATCCAGGCGGCCGTTTGCATCACCTATATCCACCCTGCTGCCTCCTCCGATCTTTGCCCGGAGAGGAAGCCATGTGAAAGCGAAGCCTTGGTTGGAGTTGGATGAGTTGCTATGAGCGTGTTCTGAGTTGTACTCGCTTACTGAACGGTGGTAGGTCCTTACATTATTACACTAGACTCGTATCTCTATACGAGCCATCTAAAATTGCAGTCTATTTTTATCTTCCTGGAGTTGACACAAGTTGAGGCTGAGCTGTCTACAATCCAACGTGGTACGTCAAAAAGGAGAACTTTAGACACCCTGTCGTTAAGCAGGGCATATCTACAACTTCACCACCACTGTCAATTTCGCCAAGGCTTCAATTCATGACAGGGCAGACTTGAGCAGTTCAACGACCACAGAAGCTCCTCTAGAGTTGTTACAAAGAGCTCTAGAGTCAAGTCTTCGTTTCACACAGCCTCAAATTGATGACTACTACTGTCAGCTCCTGGACTTCATAAAATGTCTTTGTTGCACATTTAGTCAACAAGTTTGCAAAGCTGTTAATCCCAGGTGAGTATAAGAAGTTCATCAGAAGACTTGGGAGGCATTTTTGAACGTCATGACGTCTTCAAAGAGTACTGGTAGCTCACTAGCCTTTACCCCCATTTTCTTCATCACATCTCCGTAGTGTTACTCAAGCATGACGTGGCCTTCTCTGGATGCCTGAGTAGTTGTAGGTTGTACTCTCAATTAGCCCAGGAACTCTTATATACGGCTATAGACTTGTAAATCTGAGATGTGACAGAAAAACACGATCATACCCGTGTCACTACCGGTATAACAAAAGGGCATTCAACTCAACGACTTTCTTCAAGTCTGACATAGTCGTGGTTCAAGAAGTCAATGTTGAGTGGTTGTAAAGAAAGACGGCTTAGGTATGTACTTGTACTAGACCAGTCAATTGTAGTTGGTTCTTTGTTGATTTGTCAGTTGAGTCAAGTTAAGCTTTGTACTTGTATTGAAGCGGCTCAGGCCTTCATCAGTTGGAGTACTAGTAGCTAGGTCATGGTACAAGTACTCTTGATTGAAGATAAAACCCTTGATTCAGAGTGTTTGCGTCAAATGACAAGAATCCGCACTCCTCTCGAAAATCTTGAAAATCACCCCTTATGGTCACCCAATTTTGATGTCATAATCCAAGGACATGTGCTCATCCAGAAGTGCACTTGTTCAGCTTTTTTGCCAGAAATTTCGAGTTTTTCAGTCCCAACTGAGACAACTCAATCTCTTTATCTCCACACTTTATAAAAATGTCCAATTCCTGTTCTCAACGTCCTCACTTATGCCAAACATCTACACCCAGAGTTTGGATTATGCATGGTCCTGCATTATCAGAGTTTGAGTCTAAAGCTGTCTTACCTGGGTGTTGGTGGAATTGTGCTCTTGGTGACATTTTTCAATTGACTGAACCGTCGAGGTGTCGCGGTCTATAAACCAGAAGTGCACCAATTGACGCATTTCCGACTTTTCTTTGAGCTACTTGGTACTCAAGTAAATGTCAACTAAGTTCCCAACCATGGGCATAGAGTTTATAAAAGAAAAAGGGTATTGATTAGACACGTCAACATCAGCCTCAAAAGTCATGTAGACATAAGAACCAATCAGCAGACAATAAAAAACTGTTTTTCAAGCCCTCATAACTCATACAAAGATCCAGAATAGTTCTTTCCTGAACACCACCCTCACTTAGTTCCAACTGAGACATTTGGAACGGCTTTCACCGCAATTAATCCGAAATAATCCGACCGGAATTATACAGCCGTCTCTATAGCCCACGTGCTATCATAGACGGCACTTATCTATACTAGCTCTCGGCAAATTTCCGCATCAATACAGTTCCCAGATAAATGCCGAGGTATTTAGATAAAAAGAAACGATCTTCGGTGCTGTACGTGGCAGGAGATAGGCACAGAACGATAGGAATTAGCGAGAGGAAGAGGTTTTTCTTATTGCAAGGACGCTGTCTTTTGAAGCATGAATTGGATTGGTGTATTGGTGTTGCTTTTTTAGCACTGCCTCGTGTTGTGTGGGAAAACAACTGTGCTCAAGTTTCAACTAACACCAAGTAATTACGTCAACCAACTGCTCACCCAACTGTTGGATCCACTTCCTAACCTTAAGTAAAACTCCAACTAAACTTACACTAAGCTCCACTGATTATGTGAAAAGCCCACAATTTATCATTCCTTTTTAATTCTGAGGGCATTCCTTTTTCTCACTTATGCACGGCTCCATTCTCGTACCTTACGTAATAGTTAAGTAATAGTTAACTAGCTAATGCCACACAGTTATATGACCAAACACACACCTACACCTCTCCTCATCGTATCTCTGTCTCATTAATACGATACGAGTGACAAAGACCTCTTTTTTTTCGATATTCCAGTAAATCCCCACACCCACATACCCATCCACATAAACTATCACTCTGAATACGGATCCGGACCCAGGGTCGCGTGTCAGACGCATAATGACATTGTGGCGCAGGGATGGAAAAAAAAAAGGAATAGGAACGGTTTCCAAAAAAGGCAGGTCACGTGATCATACCCAGGGATTCCAGAAGTCACGTGACTATACGACTGTAGCAAAATCACCTTTTTTTTTTTTCTTTTTTTTTTCTCAATTCCCTCATTAGTGCCGTTTTGAGTTGTATATGTGAAGTGTCATGTTTATCTCCAATGATCAAAGTGGATACCTGATGACTAAGTCAAAAATGAAGAGTTCAAGAAAAGAAGAATATCTCACAATTCAGGCAACCTCAAAACCACCTGACTCACTCCTGAACATCACCTGACTATAGCAAGCAAAACCCTTCACTTCTATAACACCATCTATCTATCATATCCTCCAGTTATGATTCTCGAACTGTATCTACACCACAACGAAACAAGGTGTTCGTTCGGGATAAAACCCCGTGGGCTTTGCCTCGGCACCTTATTTCTTATCCAAGTACTTGTAGCTCGATCGGAATTTCGGCACACACGCTTATCTCCGAACTCTCCGGAGTTTAGTCAGGGACATGGTGAAGTGTCTTGTCTGCAAAATAGCCTGTAACGGGTTTGCGCAATGAGGGGAAGCTGTTTGATACACAGACTGGTTTCACGTTGGTCACGTGATACACAGGCACGTGATACAGACACGTGTCACTTTATCACGTGACCCAAGTAGGGGTGTTCTCCTTTTTTCCCCAAGTCGGGTGCCTCCACCCTAATGCATTCACCTATCACGCCCACCTTTTATGCCCCAGTTACTTTTTGCGTCACGTGACTTCGTTCTTATGCCTCTCCCCAGCAAGAAGGATAGCCTGTCGTTTCTTGTTTTCATCGTCGATTTCTCCAGGCTCGAAAATCACTACAAACCGGAATTTAGCAATTTACTTGACTTTACCTCAATCTACCTTTAATTTGCTGTTCGTATAGCCTAACCTAGTTGGCAACTTTACTTGACGGCTACTCTAACCGGAACGGAAGGGTTAAACGAGAAGTTGAATAGAAGAGGAGCCAGAGGAGGTGGAGAGAAATGAAGAGCACAGAAATGATCAGCGAATTTCAGAGATTACATAGATACTATTTATATCTTAATTTACCCCTTTATTTACCCCATTAATTCACCTTCCGACATCAGAGCAAACGCCGAGATGCTGCAAGGCAAGCTCAAACCTCAAAGGCCATAGTTTATTTGAGCTGACTAAGCACCTTTTGCGGAGTCCGCCAAGTAGAATTGCTGCGTCTATAGACGAGCTATAGCAATAAGAAGTGTATGTCGGTGTTTAAAATCGGTCGGGAAACAGAATGGTATAGGTCTCGTAGCTATAGCTTTTGTGGATCCAAAGTTATCGACTTTTCTGCCCTGACTAAAGATGACTACTCTGAGGTTAAAGATAGCTTTGTAGATTGCTATCCAGTGGAACTTTGGCGTATCCTTCTCCATTGTTTCGAGATCCCCATATCTCAAGACACTTCACATATACAGCTCATTTATTTACTCACTGTGCATATCCCTCAGGAGAAGATATTAACGCTAAAAGAGCCAGTTGGAGCGATTTTTGTGCGAAAATAAAAATCAATCTACAAGTACTTAATTCGGAGGTCCCTGTTCCCCTATCCGCCTTATTGTTTTGATTTTCATTTCAACCATATTATCCCCACAATTTGTTTCACTGATAAATAGAGTCAAATTCGAGGAGTTTAGAAAGATGTGAAACCCAAGACATCTGAGATGACATCAGAACTGAAGTAAAGCAGCTCTCTTTGTGCCAGGCAAGTCATCCTAATAAACTGCCATTTTTGCCATTTGTTTCCATTTCTTCACAATTATTAGATATTTACTCCCTTCCTTAACCTTTCCTTTATTTTTAACATTTGACTGTTCATCGTAGCCACTCACCAGATGCCGGTAATCGACTTTATCTGGGTTAAAAGTGGGTCACAGATTGTGAAACCCTCCCCTAACCCTGGCACAATTCTCTTCCTGCCTCTCGCTCTCTCTTCGATTCCGGTACTCAAACCCTAACCCTATTTAAGCTCGCGTCAAACAGGGTTCTCTTTGTGTTCTACGCGAGGTCGGAGGGCTTAGTCAGCGCAACTGGTGACCCCCAAAGTGGTTTTGTGACACAAACAAAAACGCCCGCAGAAGCTGTATCACGTAATCCGCCCGTAGTGAGTATTACATAATCCGGCTTTTCAATAACCTAGGTTGATCATACGTGAGTGTCACTCCTTGATGGAGATCCTATGTCAATCTTAATTGAGTGGGTAAAGAAATGTGAAGTGACTTGTGTTTGTGTTTTTTTTTGGATACACAAAAGCTCGTTTTGGACACAGCTCATTTTGGGGATGCGAGTAATCGGAAATTGGAGTTTTGCAAGGGACTCACGGAAACGCCATAAAACAAAGGGCTGGGTCTGTAGAAAACGATTGAGGTGGCGGGAGGTAAATTAGAGTGTTGTGGGTATAGATTCCGACGGAAATCTGTAGAGGGTGGAGTTTTGAAGGTGGAGCAATAAGGAGGGTATATTCTGACTCCTCGTAACCAGGCGATCATTTTGGTAGTGTTCCTGTCGTTCCAGCTCGTCTGTGCGACATTTTGAGCCGTGATAACCCACGTATAGTTCTCCAGATGATGTGCATGGAACCAAAACGAGCAAAATCTAAATGTGGAGGTTTTAGAAGGAAAGCGAAGCCCCGTATATGCAAACACGGACATGTTAAACAGAGTCTGTCTGGTGAGGTTAGCCTTGTGTGGTTGAGGTATGTGCGGTTGAAGATGTGTGCTGTTTGTGGCTTGAGAAAGGAAGGTGTATGGCGGTATCCTCAATGCCATAATCGCAGTTCCTTCCATGTATACAAATATGTAATGAACATGTTGGGGCATGCAGAGGAAGACTTTAAAAGCAATTATGTGGCTGTTTGTGGACCATCCTGAAACATGATGGGAAGTCTATCAGGGAAAAGGAGCAGATAGGAAGTTTTTCCCGCCTTGCGGAAGGTGCTCAGAAGACGTGTACGGCGTGTTCAGGGCCACCAGACATTGCTATCTCCGTGCTGTTAACCTCAATTGAGCTGTAGCCCCAAAGTTACCTTGTATACGTGAGGCGTCAAGGAGGATTGGGAGTCAGGATAGAGACATGAGGATGGGGTTGTAGCGATGTACACACTGTACCGGTATTGTGCATGATGTCACTGTACAGTATGTACTCGACCTGTAGAAATGTATTCTTTTCTGACATGTCATCTCACAACACCGTCCATCTCATTTCCTCCTCCTCAACATCTTCAGCTCATACTATACGATACGATACGACTGATAGGAGAGTTTGAGTTGGAATGTGCCTGTGGTGATTGGGTGGCATAAGCTGGATGGGAAGATATGGGGTCTGTATGAGGTCTAGAAGTTCGTGGAGTTTTCTGAAATAAGGAGAAGTGCTGTATTGTGAACTGCTGCTTTCAGGTGGTCCTAAAACTGCACTTTTGAGTCTTCAGGGCTCATTTTGACAGTTGTCTCGTTACTGGGACTCCATAGAATGACTGTTGATGAACTGGATGACTTGAGTATTTACAGATCTTCTCCTGTTTGGTATACACCTCATCTCAATGCTACACTACAATGGCTACAGTAACACCAAGTCCTCTACGATGCATCGGGCTCAACTAGGAAGTCTCGCCGGGTTTTCAGCATCAGCTTCTCCTCAGCAACATGCCAAGTGTTGTGAAGATGGTGCAGACTGAATGAAGTTGCCTGAATGTGAGAAGACTGAGCCTGGATTGTCATGGCTTTGAGCGAGGAGCTGATTTCATTTGGTTTTCAAGAAAAAAGCCAGGACACTACTGGTCATGTGTCCACTAACAATTAGCAGCAAACAGCCCTACCAGGTATGGCTTGTAAGCTACTGTACCCAACCTTTTAACGATCTCGTTAAAATGGACCAAATTGGCGAACCAAAGATCGTGAAGTGTGAAGACAGTGGAGGGTAGTACTGGTAGTTGTAGTAAGTGTTGTTGTAAAAGAAGTGCCTGTAAAAGAAGTGCCTGAAGTCGAAGTTGATGTTGACAAGAGCACCATATTATACTGCTCAGAAGAGTTCCTTAAAATTTGTCTTCATTTTCATGCTGCAGGACCTCACTGACCTATACCACTGGTAGCCATGCATAAGTCAACACTTGACCCTTGAGCATTAGTCTGACAACTAGTCAGGCGTGTCCATACGCGTGAGTCGAAGATGAATGGACGATGATGTGGCGCGTAAGCCGATATCCCTTTGACATGATTGGATACGACCCTACAGAAAAAGCAACTTGGGAAAGAGAGGGAGGGCACAGGACCATCACTATGTTCTGCAAATGCAACTAACAAATGGTGAAGAAACTGCAGAGGGCTGGTACTTGGCAGTACTGTACAGATACGTGGTATTTGCGTGTAGCTCTTATATTAGAACAAAGGGGTGGAAATGGAGTTGCCATGGTTATCTCTGAGCTGAATTTGACAAACCCTGAATTGCCACTTCAGGTCTCTAAATTCCAGACCCATCTCAATCAATAAGGGTCCCCCCTTACTATTTTTGAACAAATTTCTGAAACGAAATAATGACGATTCTCGGGGTCATCGCATGGCCACATACTACAGACGTGCTAGCACTATGACATTATATGCACACAGGCTCTTCAACCCTCGTAGACTGCAGACTATCCACTAGCACAGGTTCATGTGAGGCTAGAGCTGCTAAGAGGCATTCTGTTCTACGTCACATGATGCACTGTGGTGAAGAAACAGCTATTTGACGGTGCTCTCATTTCAAGAATTATTTTTGTTAATGTCGCCAACTATTCCCAAGCATTACTTGGAGCAACAGTTGACCTTTTTTATACCTCCCAGATGTCTTAACCATTTACTTATCCAGCCCTTAACCTTTGGGGGTTTCATCTCATTCCCAACGGCTCGTAAAAAGAACCATTCTAATCTCTGGCCACGTGCACGTGCCTGAGTCTTAGTCTATACAGGTCATGAAAGACTACAATCACAAGTATGTGCATTAGTCTGGTCTTTCGATCTCAGACATTTTAAGTTCCGAAGTCATCCCGAGGTTTACAGTGGGTGAGAAGTATGTGGAGTAGTTGGAAAGAATGGTGGGTGATTAAAGTGGTTTTGAAGGGTCAAAGGCCTCCATCAAAAATCTTTCCCTTCTTATCTATATCTTCTTGATGAAGTGTTTTAACTCAAACTTTGTGAATCTGTGTTCGTCAAAAACACACGTCTAAAGTGACTCAATGACCTGGTGATTTAGGACAGTGTTTATTTGCAATATTCATTCATCAACGTACATTTCTCCACTTGTGCATCCTTCTAGAGACACGTTAGAAGCCTTTTGACAGCGTGAGCCGCTTCAACTTTAAGCTCAACAGCCTTTCATAGCTATACGATCGTATAAGAGCTGGGGTTACATCGACTTTTCAGGTATTGATAAAAATGACATAAAAATATCAACCCAAAGAAGTAATAAATTGGAGTCCCTCACTCACTCTGGTCAACTCCACAACCCTCTACCCCACTTCCTAGCACTAGCCGAGGTCCACAAGACACACTAAAACACAATGGTTAGACCATTTCTGATGCACTTGATAAGTCGATTTTTATGAGCCACGTTTAGCTGCAGTAAACAGTCCAAGTGGAGACAGTTGAGAAGAGTTAGAGCGGTTAGAAGGTCAAAAAGGATTAAATTAGAAGTTCCTAGTCCTGGTAGCTCTGTGATAAGAACCTCATTGGCTTATCAGCTTTTGAAGAGGTGCATGAATAAGGTGGAGTAAATTACTCGCCAAAGATGCAGTAAACACTTGAATGCCAAGTAAGCTCAACAAATTTAATGGGGCTGATGGATGACGACGAAAAACATGAAACCTCTCTTTTCCTCCGCTTTCTGTCACTCTCCATTACTTGTACGGCGCCCACCACATGCACTCTTAGTCCCAGGAACCATTTTAAACCGAAAAAAGCCCTTAAAAGCCCTTAAAAGCCCTTACACTAACACTAGATTTCTCGACGGAAATAATGGCAAAAAGCCAACGTATCTTGAAGTAGTATCGGCCAAAAGAAAACCTCCGAGGTCCGTCCGGGTTAGTGAGGGTTCAGGGTTAGTCGTAGACCGCTGCTGTTCCTTCAAAGACAACAGTTCATGTCCAATGTCGATCTTTTCCATCACGCCATATGCGGTCTCAGAAAAAAAATAAAAAATAAAAAAAATAGAAAATCGGGAAAAATAAAAAATGGGAAAAAGTCATAGCTGTCGTGATATTGTTTTATGGAAAGCACTCTCTGGATACGCTAAACGACGCAACGACACAACCACACTAAACCTACACTGCTCAGACTAGCGACCAAGGTGGAGAGCTCGGAACTCACACAGAAAGATGCGCTCAGGCTGCACAAGCAAAGAGAGACCGACATTCGCCGACAACATCCGCCTTTTCCGTGTATCCGTAGATTCAGCTATCCGAAAACGTGGTTGCCGAGATGTCTCGGGAAGGTGGAAGACGTTGAACATAGTCACGCTACCACGATGAGTATGTGGAGAGGTTGGGAAAGATGAGATAACAAGGGAAGAAGTATATGGTGAACAAAAACCAGTTTCCTGAGGCTGTATGGTTATGACATTCAGTGTGTACCTCATATCATCGTCTTCAAACGTATTGGTAGAACTTCAAGGGATAGTTATTATGACGTCAGCGGTGTTATCTGATTGCTGACAACATCTCATCCATATGCTGTTATAGGCAATTGTTGACCACGCAGATAACACATACCTCATTCTCAGCTCAAGGACAACGACAGAAACATCATTCAATTGCCACCAAGATGGAGCATTTTGGGGCTCAGATTTTGAGGCTGTTTGTGTCAGTACAGTAATGTAACAACAGCAGTTTGAGGCTGCATTTTGAGGCTGTTTGTGTCCTAATGAGGCTGCATTTTGAGGCACATTTTGAGGCACCTTTTGAGGCACATTTTGAGGCTGTTTGTTTCCAAAGTGTCGACAAACAAAGAGCCACCTATCTCACCTCAAAAGACGACACGTAGACAACATCGTTTGTCAACACCATCACTGCCGTAAGTCATCGCCATCTTCCTGCCCACCGGATTATGCATAATCTGCACACTAGTGGTCGAATAAGAGACATGGTTATTAGCACCGATAATTCATAATACGACCCCATATACGACAACCTATCCATACAAGCTTGGTAACACTCGTATAGCTCATGAGCTATTACATGCACCAAGTCTCGCGTACATTTAATCCATAGGAAGATGTAAATACACTACCGCGATACATATACCGAATGCAGTATAATTGGTAGAATTGTTGAACTAGAAGAAAACATAAATTACTCAATGAAGAACAAACAAAGATGAAATACCTCTTGGTTTGAAACCTTCACCACCCGTATAACCCCAAATAACCAGCCCTATCCACCTCCACCTTACCCTATATCTCTGGAATGTACAGTTTGCGTTTTATCAATCAAATCCACGGAAAACGCACTGACTAATTTGTGACAAAGGAGAGAACTAGTCGGAGTGCTGAGTTGATGGAAGTATCAGAAATGACTCCCACATCAGTTTTGAGAATTTTTGCGTCAATTGACCACGAATTCAAATTTCCAAGCTGACTAATCAACCCCTACTTTCCCCCTTTTTCCACCAAATCCACCCCCTGGAGACATGAAACAAAGTCTAGAGCACCCCAACAGCCCACCCTACAGCCCTGCCACCCTTCCAAGCTTCTTCCACGCCTTCTAGACCATTTATAGCCATTTGTACATTTCTAGTTCTCTCGAGGTATAAGTATCCCAGCTATTGCATGAGCTCGGAAGCTCGGAAGAAATCTCCATTCCAAAATTTACATTGGCCACTTTAAAAACAAGCATACTTAAGTCCATGGCTTTTTTATTCTCTGCATTATATACATAATATTACCGGTACTCGTAGTTGTACTGTTTTTCTTGACGACTTCAACTGCAGCATCATATCCGCGGAATGTTATTCCACGCGTCGAAGTCCTCGTACCACTCATTCTTATCATAAATTCGCATTCCCAAAAGGTTTATGCACAAGAGTAAGAGTGCGACAAGAAAGTGGATCTGAAGGGAGTGTCTGTGAGTGGCTCCATGTGGCCCGACATGGTGCAAATCACGAGATCGTCTAGATTGGGGCTTTTGTGTGTCCTTATGACCACCAGTATTATGTACCTCAACGACAAGCCCATTGATACTGTTGACGTATTTCAGTGTTTGTGTACTTAAGCGCTCGGCCAGTTTAAGAGTTATTTGGCCTAGAAGCTAGCTGCGTTGTCTACACGGTGTTACAATAGAAGTGCCCCATTTTCAGCCATTGACCTTGCTTCCAATGTCATTAATTGACGGGTCAAATTACCACCCCAGCCTATAGCTTAATTCGGGGGAAAGAGGAAAGAGAGGATATCTCGGGACTCAGAAGAGCCAGAAGATAATGAGATATACCATCGTATTTATGGAGCTCTAGCGGTCATTTTGACACCAGTAATGTCATGTTTTGGTAACGTCATGTTTTGGTCATTTTCAATTTGCACTGCTGTTGAGCTGATCCAAACACGTCCCTACCATATCTACCCAACTAATCTGAAACATTGCTCCAAGCTTTGTTCAGCTAGTGTCCACAGAAACGTTCGAATCTCAAAATGGAACGTCTTAGTTGCATTGAGAACAGGGGTTTGAAGGTGAAAAACGACAAGTTTATCCTGTGGCTTTCTACAACTGGACAACTGCCGTAGCGAAGACTTTGTCGTCGTTGCCTCATCTGCCTGGTCTGTTTTCTCAACTTTCTTGTTTGTATCGTTCTTTTTTTTTCTCAAATGTCTCGTTTGGGTCCTTCTTTCCATATTTGCTTTTTGTGAGAATTTTCGCAATCGACGAGAAGACGAGATGGAGAGGTGGGAGGTGGACAAGTTGATTGTAGGCGTCAGAACGCTCTGTCGAATAGTTTTTTGAAGTCCCTTGAAGCTCACAAAGCTCACATGGTGTTTAGTCGTGTTTTGTGGTTGAAGTAGTAGACATGAGTTGTGAGTGAACAGAAAAAAACAGAGAAAGAAGGGAAGGGAAAACGGAGAAGACTAGCTTGTTGATAGCGTACCAGTGCACCAGAAACAGAAGTACTTGTAGTTGTAGTCCTATTTGTACAATTAATGTCAGTGTCTTTGTAAACACCTTTTTAAGTACCACCCTACAACTAACAGTTCCCTACAAACACACCCAAAACACACTACTTCTTCCGCTTGTCATTACCGTTAGTATAAATTAAGACTTATGTATCGTCCCCTTACTGTTCTTGTTCAGTACCGTACCTCCTCTTTTATTCCCCATCATCACTCCCTCATCATCAATTCCCTTTGGACTTCCTCGCCCTTCTAATCCGTCTTAATCGTCCCTGCATCAGATGATAGCACGCTCGTCGGATGACCACCTCAATCATGTACTTTGAATAACCATACTCCTGCACAGTGGAGGCGTGGATAAAGTCGACGATTTCCTGCCGAACTGCCGGAGTCGTATCTCTGATCCACGTCTGCTCTCCAAGCTTGAAACCACGTGACTTGAGCAGCGAAAGCACCCGGTTTTCCCGATTCCGGGCCTCCTCAGGGTCATGTGACAACCCCATGCGTGAGAAAAGCTCGGGCTGAGACATTCGAGACTCGGGCTGTTTTCGGGAAGCCACAGAAACCGAAGAACTCGACGAAGATGCATTGTGGGGAGTGTCGTAGTCCGAAGGGGAGGTGGTTGCCGAGGTGACGGCCTCCATGTAGGGCTGGGTGAGCAGATAATCGGAGGCCGACGATGAAGAGGTGTCGAGATACACGTCTTCATAGGGGACTTGGACTGATGCCTGAACCGAAGAGTAGAGTTGGTAGTTTGAGGAGGGGGTCATGTGATTTTGGGTCACGTGACTGGCGTTGTGACTTGAGTTGTTCACGTGACTTTGGCTCGAGCTCATTGGCGATTGGTTGATGGAGTATTGATGGTGCTGGGCTGGGGTCACGTGCGCAACTTGTGGGGTCACGTGAGATGTCACATGAGATGTCACGTGACTTTGGACTTGGTTTTGGTGCTGCTGGTTCGGCTGACTCACCGGCTGACTAAGAGAGTCATCGTAGGGCAGGTTGTAGGCAAAGGAGTTGGTGACCGGATACTGCACCGAGTTGCCGTACTGGGCCACGTAGTCGTCGCACCAGGGCTCGGTGGCCATTTGGAAAAGATCAGAGTGGGGATTGTGGTAGTCCATTGTGGTCAACAGGGAGGATATGGTTGGAGATATATATATATGGGAGCTTTGGAGGAGTCGGCATCTTCCTGGGGCGTCAGAAATGCAGCTAGAGACTAGTGGAGGGTATGGTTGTGCTCGTCTTTGTCTGGAGAGTTGATTTCTGTGGTCTAAATTTTATTTGCGTCACTTTTGGCGGTATGAGCTGGGAATTACTACTCAGGGTACACGGCCCGGTTCTGCAGAATCGCTGCATCCCAAACCTAGTTAGAGCAACTCTATTTGACGAATGCTTAGTGGGAATTGGGTTCATCCAACTCTGAGCGTAAAAAGGGTTTTATAAAGGCTAAGACGCAAAGTCGAGAAAGTGCAAAAGCGCAAAAGCGAAAAGCGCAAAACGGACGGTGGAAATCGGCTTTCGCAAAAACACAAAAGACTCAGAAATGAAATGGAACGAATCGCACAAAACCTTAGTTGTCGTCTAATCTGCATGGAACGAGTGCACCCACGCAATGAGAGGCTGGGGTTGCTGGGCAACACCAGAAGTGGCGGAAAAAAACTGGAAAACGGACAAGTACACAAAAACAGCCAAATAATCAGAAACAATCACTTCCTTACTATCGTCAACCCCATCTAACCCGGCCGGTATCTAAGTTCGACAAACAGGGAAATGCAAGGCAGGAAAAAGCAAAAGTCTCGGCCAGTGTAGGTCATCTTACTCCATTGGGAAGAATTAGACGATGAATCGAACCTCTAAAGTTGAGTCTTCTCAAGGTGGTTAAGGAGATGGCTCTTTGGAAGGCCAGGTGAGTGGACACGTGGCTACAGAAGAGGGAGGGTATCTGTGGACTGGGTGGAAGTTGTGAGTTGCAGGTAACGACAGGTGGAAAAGAAAATTTGAGATTTTTAAAGCAAATATAATTCAAATACAGTCAAAAATGGTACCATTGTAATCTCCTCGTTCTCACAATTTCAGTTGTGGTCTTGGTTTTCCTCTACCTCCCCTATACCATCTTCTGTAGCGCTATCAATAATCCGACCAATCAAACTCCTCCATCTCCCCTTCACGTGATCAAAAGCCTTATTTTTGCTTACTTTTATTGCGCTTTGGATTTCGATTACCCTGCTTTTGTGCCGTTTCATGTTTGTGTCACTTAGTTCCGGCGATTGCAAAAGTGCCGAGCCCCGAAAAAGCAGGGTCCACGGAAAAATACCGGCACAAAGAGGACCCATTTTGTGCAGCTGTCACCACCCACAGTGACATGCACAATGTCACCGCTACACAAACATGACTGTCAGCTTTTTTCACCTTCCCGATGGGGCATATAGGTGGGGATTGGGAAAGTTTGAGTCGATTAAGCTATGCTTAGTCAGCCGGTGGGAGAGTGGAAGGGTTGACAGATGGGGATAGAGGCACGTCCCACAACCGAGAATGTGAAACAGGACTTTTGGGGCTTGTTGAGTTGCTATACGGTGGCCTGCAATTGTCCAAATGGGGCCAAATGGGGCCATCGCCTGATCCTTCCACACATACAGTTCCAGATATGAAAGACTATGTGTATGCGACTATTGTATCGCTGGCTATTGTCTGGTGCCATAACTGAACGACACTGGAAGATCGCAGGACCCTGTGTCACTCGATGCACAAACGCCGAAGCCCTAAGAGGGGGGTGTACTTGTACGGAGTAGTGGAGATGTACAAAAACTACAAGTGGAGATTGAAACATGTGCAAGACGTGGCATCTGTGTATGATACTGGTCATAAAACAAATGCTCAATACCTTAGGGGCAATATCTTTCATGCGATTAGATACGTATCGTAAGCACTCCACATACAGATGACACTATAACCTACGCTTGTACAAGTAGCATCTCAAGGCTATAGTTGACAATAGAGATTTTCAGCCTAAGGGAAAAGCATCGGTGGAAGCTCCCGTGTCACCTCGTGGAAGCTCTCAAAAACGACAGGGGCCGTTGTTTGAGAGCCCCGTTCGATTAACTTTGCAGAGCTGGGGTGAATACGCGGGTTGAGCCGTGTCATCATGAGTAAGGTGGGGGTGGAGATACAAAAAAACCGGTTTTTGAAAATTTGGAAAAACATTGACAAAAAATATACGCTCAAAAACACATTCAAACACTCAAAAACATGTTGAAACACTTTTTTTTCCTCTCTTTTCCGGACACGTGCCACTGGCCTACTCTTAGCCGTTTATGTCACTGGTCTCGTATACCCTGGTTAATGGATACGTGCTGACGTCTCTTTGTGGTCACGTCATCCATCACCATTCACGGCCGTTTAGGTTGATACTAACCAGCGACAGAGGTGTCAAACATGGCACATTTGTAGCCCTTTTATCTTCGTTCTCACAGGAGCTTATTTCTCAACGGGCTGACTGTCATTCCCACGAAAAAAATGGTAATATAATATTATGTAAAAATCTGAGTGAAACGAGCCGTTGGGGCTACATACAAAACATGCACCAAATACTCACTACTCCACTTGCACCTACTTATCATGCCACTGATCCGTGGAACACAAACGCTCTAAAAACCGATTAAAACGGCCCAGTGGGTAGTCTGACTATATATCTGAGTCACCCCGGATCGGACTATATCACTGCCTAGTTTTATCAATTTTTTCCGGTTTTTCCAAATTTCCAATTTTTCCATTTTTCCATTTTTCCGCTTAACCCACACTAGCTCACGTCAAGCCCACCACACGGCTCTTTTCGACACCACGCTAACCAGCCTGTGTCAAGCCGTATCTGAGTCGTTTCCGACCCGTAAAACTCCCGGGCGGGTGACATTCGGTCCGTATGGGGCTGCGACACTATTTTGGGGCTCAAAATGCCGTTTGCGGGGGGATAAGGTAGGTTTAGGCTTTCTCAACTAAGTTGTTAGCTAAATTGTTGGCAGGACACTTGAGGATGAGGAGGAGAAGAGCTATAGTAGATTGTAGGAAGACGCTTTTGGCGTGGAGCAAGCCACACCGGTTTGCTTGGCCAGTTTGCTTGGCTGACATCTATTGTCCTGCACACGGAACTGTACGTTGCCAAGAGTGATGAGGAGTGGGGAGTCATAATCAAAGCCAGTGCTTTAGTTAAGAGCTTGTTGAGAAGTTGTAACTAGAGCTTTAGTTGAGAAACTTGTTGAGAAGTTGTAGCAAATCCTAGAGGCTTAACATTGAAAAACTGTCAAAATCATCCTGTTTCCATGGCTACATGCCTCAATACCTTCTTGGCCTGCCTTCTATCGCTTCAATCTCCTATGACGTCCCGTACGGTACTCGTACCAAGACCATTAGCTCACCCCACGTTCCATAGATAGCTGTTATAGATCCCAAAGAGGCAGGTCGGTGAATTCAGGTGACAAAAGAGGGACAGGTATATCTCGCACTCCCCAGTTACACGTGTGGTCTATGTAGCACAAAAACAGGCAAAAAGAACACCTCATCTAGCACCCTACGTATGGAACCCCTAGAACATCTAGAAGCTAGGTAACCCGCCCAAAGCGTACAAAGCGTATCCATAGTCAAATCTGCGGCCCGAACAATACGACGGTGGTATTGATAATTCGCAGCAATGTCCAAACACAAAGATATCGTGTTCCGGATGCGGAGAGGTCTAAGATGCCTTGCATGAAGAATACGGATGGAGCTAATGAGTTGACAATGGATGTAACGTGGGAATATTTGGCGGATTCTGCAAACGGAACACCGACGGTTTTGCCCTAAGTGTCAGTAGTTCATGTAGGGCTACTATACTACTTGTCCGGTTGCAACATCCGGTACTGGAGATATAGTTAGAGTTATAGTTGGGTTAGTTGGTACTTTAGTTGAAAGCCAAGTAATCAAGAAAACTACGGAAATGACAAAAGGAAAATCAGAAAACAATAAAACTGTCGATTTACTATACGCAAAAGTCGCTTTAGTGACAGAGCACTTTTATTCGTCTATATTTCTGTGCTATCCTTCAGCCTTATTGGTGGTTCCCCTCATGCAACCTTAAATCTCCTGTTATTACGTCATACACAAAACGTCAGCTTATCATACCCACGTCAACTAGGTATCCACCCTGTACTTCCACCCTATCGATCCTATCAATTCCCTTCAAACCCCAGCTCCACTGATCGACCTTGAGCTCTCCTGTTTAAGTTGACTGCCTAATAAAGACAGTAGAACCGAAAATCGCAACTCTATCGTCCTCCAAGAGCTGTACAAGTAGAGATCCAATCACCAAGATGTAACGTTGCTCAGTGGGTGGTGATATTTGTGTGTATAACTCATGTCTTTTTGGAGTCCTTTTATGTACCATTTTTTAGCCCTTTTTGGCCTGTCTGTTTGTGTCTGTATCTGTGTCTGTGTAATTTCTCTCTGTCATCGATTCGCACATACCTACCTTCTAGAACACAATCCTGCCCCTCCTAAACAAGCTACTACACCCGAGATAGGGCTACTCCGTAGAATTCCGCTAGTGCCGCTAGTCAGGTCGTCGCATGGGTTTTCCAGACACGTCTAGCGCCGTTTCAGGGTGGTGGTGCTAACCAACAAAACGTGGGCAGTGGAGGGAGTAGTGAAATGGGAGAAATTGAGGAAATCGAGGAAATCGAGAAAAATTACAGAAAAAGGGCTTTGACAAAGTTGAAGAGTGATCTGGCTCATAACTTTTTCCCTCCTTGTTTGCCCCCATTTTTCCTCATTTTTTCTCATTTTTCTTATTTCCTTTTCAACCCCATTTACGTTCTCCACAACTCTGGGAAGTGCCGTTTTTCGGTCTAAGAGCCGTCTTTCAGCCCAAAACCGAACCAAGGGTTTATCCGGGAGAACTACACTCTGACCAAGCCCTGGACAATGTTCTCCATGTCTTTCAGCAATGTAACAATAACAATACCAATGTGACATGGTCTGAGTAAGACCTTTTGCTTTTGAGACCTTGGAAGGTAATTAGCTGGGGTCAGACCTTTTGCTTTTGCTACTTGTACTCAGCATTTTGTTTTTCTCACAAGGTCTAAGACATAATACTTGTACTTGTATTTTTGTCCCACACGGCACGCTCAAGACACAGGGTCGGACCGAGATCACGTGACATGGGAGGGTGTGGGGTGACTTTGGAGAATGGGGTTGGAAAATGGGGTTGGAGAATGGGGCTGGAGAAATGGGGCTTGTGATTATGTAATCGTGATAAGAGGGTGTCAAAAAATGAACCTTGTACACAAAGATGACTTAGAAAACCGTTTTTGTGAGGTGGTTTAGGACTGTAAGGGCTGTCTACGGTTGACATAATATTAGTAATTACTTGTACTGCTCGTATTATACGGAGACAGTAATCCCCACCTCATCTTCACATTCCCAACTGAACACCTAAATTTAGAAGATGCATATTTTAACAGACAAGGCTCCCTGAAAATCAAGTTCCGTTTTTTTGGGCCCGTTTTTCTATTTTTTTCCTCAAATTTTCCATGCCGAATCTCATCCGAGCCACAGACAGGGATCGCCATAGCCACTTATGCCTCGCATACCGACGTCAGCCACTTTGAACTGCGACTCAAACGCAAAAGGCTTATATGGATCAAGCTCTCTTGGAGGTGCAAACGCGCAGTGGAGATTTGGTCTTCCACCAGTGGAGATGTTTCCAAAGGTAAAGGTTCAATTTGCTCAAAATAAATAAAAATAAATATAAAATAAATATAAAAAAATATAAAATAATAAATAATAAATAATAAATAAATAATAAATATACAAAAAAATAAAAAATAACAAAAAATAACAAAAAAACTCGTCTATACATGTTACACACATGCAGCAATGCGCTTACAGACAGCACAAGACATGGTAAGGATACATGCTATTTTTTTATTTTTATTTTTATTTTTATTTTTATTTTATTTTATTTTATTTTATTTTATTTTATTTTATTTTATTTTATTTTATTTTATTTTATTTTTATATCTTCTCGCATTTTGTCAGCACGTGGTCGGTCACGTGCCCATAATATCCGATTATTACTCCAAAACCCTCTTTGGCTTTCGTTCTTTCGTCCTTTTTTCCCCAAAGAGCTTATTGAGACAGGCACCATCATCGCCGAACATCTGTAGTCACCTGTATGCACATCCAACCCAAACAAGAGGCTCACCCGAGAGTCACATCCCCCATGTAGTCACCACAGAGCTGATGTAGTCACCACATAGCTCATGTCATCCCGCGACATAGGGAATGTCATCCCACGACATAAACGGTGTCATGTTTCCTACAATAATATCCTCCCGACAAGGGCCTGTTTCATGAAATGGCACGGCACGCCAAGACTTGCTCTCTGCCCTGCTTGCTCTGCCCCCATGCATACTCCAACGCATGTCTTGATCCGATAGCCGAGATGGGTAGCACTTCCGACGTCACGTAGTGGCGTCGGAAGTGATTAAATCACGGTACAAGTTTGATGCATAAATACACAAAGGCGTGATGCAGCTCCCCTGAATTTCCTTAATTTTCCAGCAATTTATTTGAATTTCCCTCCCTAATTCCCCCCTCAACCCCATGCAAACTCCCTGCATATTCGCCGACTTTTCGATTTCGCCAAATCTGATATGCCAAGCGGCGTTCTAAGCAAAGAATTCGGCTCGGTCCGCGTGTGATTGTTTAGTAATCGTTTGGTACGTGCATTTTTTATTTTTATTTTTTTCTTGAGATGTGTATTTCGTATTCGTGTTCCTGAAATTTTGGCTAATTAAATGGATATTACTCAATAACCGAATAAACCCAATAACGTAAATTATTACAATAACGTATATTCCAAGGTCGGCGTTTAAGATATCGCCCCATCCAACCCCACTATACGTCTGATCCAACGTCTTTCATCTATTTCGCGATATTAGGTCTTGTTACGAGCTCGTATCTGGGTAATTGCGGTGAAAGTCTGAATAAATCGCAAAAATGAACCGTTAATACCTAAAAAATACCTAAAAAAAGAAGACAAAAAAAGAACATGTATTTACGCATGGAAGATTTGTCTAGAATGTAACAATTTGATAGTGAGTGTATAAAAGTCGTTTTTGGTGACACAAAAAAACTGGTTATAATCTCAATTATTTTCCCTATATTTTTTTTAATTTTCCCCATTTTTTAAATTCATTAAATCCCCTTTAATATCTGATTTTTTACAATTCTAGAGATGCTGATATTCATCTTGTAGCTTACGTTCCATGCATGAATCGGACAAGTCCTGCAGCCCTAACCCACTAACCGAAACCTTTGTTTACCCCAAACCCACAACTATAACCGAAAAGCGTATGCACCTTAAGGCCTTGACCCACTAAAACCTTATCTTGTTGGAGCAAATAATATTTACCAGACCCTTGAACTCTAAACACCAAACGCGCGAGTCCTTTTGGAATACTATCCCAGTCTGTATTAAACGAGAGAAAGACATTGTCCGTTTCAGAAATCAGCGGGTAATCCGGCATTGTTGTGTAAACCTTATTTGGGTGGACAGTCTGTGTTTTTACACAAACCATGGATCGTCGAAAACTTCAAGTAAATAGCCCTAAACCCGTGCTTTCAGAAACAGAGACATTACTAGAGATAGTAGGGTGGATTGAAAAGTTTTGAAAAAGTTTTGAAGAGTTTTGAATGAGGTATTTTCTAGTTCCTAAAACACCAGAATCGTCGTTTGAAGACACTCTAGAACTGCTATCGCAGTTCTGTCGCAGTTCTATCGCAGTTCTATCGCAGTTCATCACGTGACATGCATGCCAGATGGCTGACGATAGTCGTTTTGGCCAAACACTAATGTTTCAGACTTGGTTTTTCTGTGTATACGGCTTGCACTGGGACCCAATAGCCTTTGGTGTCGATCAAAAGAGTCTATTCAGTGAGAGTGGAGCGAGGAGCGAAGAACGAGGAGATCACGTGACCAAAAGTGAAGCGGTGCTCTGTTTCAGCCCTCAAATTGATATCACGTGAGTGCTGTGTTGAGTCAATAGGAGCGAGTAAGTACATGTAATCTTCCCCACTAGGCATCTCTAATACAGCTCGGTTAGGAGCCCAACTGCATAGAACATTTTACAAGCACATTTAGTTGCGTCTGTTCGGTGGAATCCAATTTCTGCCTTTCTTTCTGTCGGAGGATTGAGTCCGGTCGGTATGTTTGAAACTGCGCAATGGAGGAACGTCGTGGAAGTGCAGTTTGAGAGGTATTAGAACGGGGACTTGACCAAAAGAACGAGTAGAGCCTTGCGAACATGGCTGTATAGTTTTTGTCTCTCCACCACCTCTGTGTCACGTGATATAATGTTTTTTTGGTGCCTCCCTCTCGTTCGGAGATATGCCGGAGTAGTCTATCCGGGACAAAGATGCCGTGGCTCATGTTGGCTCGTGCTGGTCCGGCGTTTGCGAGATCTGGCTCCTACTTGTACAAGTATGAGACATCTTGGCGTCTAGAAGCGGAGGTTTGACGAATACGGTGCATAGCGAGGCTTGAAAAGGGGAATGACTAGGGAGGGGTAAGTTGCTGGCACGTGACCCACACGGTCTAATATACGGCGATTTGTCGAAATTGGGTTTTTGACCATGCGGTGCAAATTGTTCGTTAGACAGACAGTCTTCATTTGTCACTGATAAGAGAGTGGAGATTTACCTGGGAGAAGTTTTGAGCAAGAATAGGCTAGGGTGGGGGTGGTGGTGGTGGTATGTGGGTCCTTCGAATATGTGCTGAAGACTAGTACTGGTACTGTGTGTGTACTTGTATCACTCGTTGTTCGGTTTTGCCATTTAGTTAACACTTCGTCTCCTGGCTAACCAATAGTTGACTATTTTGTTGATAGCAACTCAGTCAGCCCCATTCCCTCTCCACGTGACCGGCAAAAGTTGCTACTCCTTGTTTCTTTGTAGATCGTTTACACTTTCCTCTTTGGGACTATACCGTTTGCAGCTGCTGAGGTGGGACTGCTGAGTTGGGACTTGGGTTTCACCTTCCGTTTCGGGAGACTCTGCCGGATGACTAAGGGGGTGGGGACAGGCGTAAAAACACCGTACACAAGAACAAAAAAAACGTATCACAGCTCTTACAAATCATCTACAAGTACCGCCTTTTCACCACCCTCTCACCTGGAGCTTATTAATTAACACTAATACTCAATGTTAAATGTCGGAAACCTACGTGCCACGAGCACTTATACAAATGTGTGACAGGTGACAGTGTCTGAGTGTTGGTAGATCAAGAAAACTTGAGACCTAAGTTCTCGATTAGCAAGAAAATCCCCCTTCTCCACTCATGCACCTTTGTTTGACGTTGACTTACGTCAGACTTTGGAAAACGGGTTTCAGGTTTGTACATCACTCAGCATGCCCACCATCACGGAACTCGCCCACCAAAACGTGATGTAACGCTGTTCGCAAAGAGAATTTCGGGTATCGACAGATTTAGGCGTGTACGTGCAAAGCTACAAGTGAGCTTGAATGGTGTAGATCACGGAGAGATCGTGAGATAGGGTGCTTATGTAAGCGGAAGAGGTGACCCAACAACACAAAAACATGCTTTCAATAGAACATTAGAAGGAAAATAGACACCATATTGAAGGATATTAACACCTCAGGACTGTGACTTACATGTTTCTCTACTTTTAAATCGTTCACAAATCCATTGCAACTCCTCGTATGTCTCTCACCTTGCAACCTTGGCGGTAACATCAGGAGTCAGGAGTCAGGAGATAGGGGAAAATCGTAGTTGCTTAGTAAGATTGGGGTCTTATCAGCTCTCGTGTGTATTTGTGTAACATATTGGGTGGATAGTTCGTTGACTGATTCGTTTTCTGTCTCGGTACGAATTTTGAGTGTATTACGTAATGCTTACGTAAGCAGTTTGGCGGAAGTAGTCCAAAACTTGCAAGATTGCCACACAAAAAATCTTACCCTAAACTGCTTCTAAACTCTCATTGAGCATATCTTCCGCATTTCTCACGTCTTCATTTTTTTATCTTCCTACCCACTCACCAGAGTTACCCTACTTTTGGGCGACCAATCACACGTATTAAACCTTATTGAGTCAAAGTATGCATCTGTTGAGTCAACCTGACGAGTCATTTTGATTTGTACTTTGTACCACACACCGATCATCATCTCTTTTGCGAGCTTGACAAAGAGGGACAGAAAGCAATTGCACGATATTGAACAACCATCTGCATTGTATTTGTGTCAACATTGAAATTGACGCACTTCTAGCTGTCACACGTTACACTCTTATTTCCAACTAATTACTTAAGCATGCCTTTTGACAAGTCCAAGACCGACTACTCCATCTATCTTGTCACAGACTCCGGTCTTGTGCCTGAGAACTTCACCCTCGAGCACCAGGTCGAGCAGTCGATTCTTGGAGGAGCTACCCTTATCCAGCTTCGAGAGAAGACGGCTGATACTGGCAAGTTTCTCGAGACTGCCAAGCGAATCCACGCCATCACCAAGAAGCATGGTGTACCCCTCCTGATCAATGATCGGCTGGATATCGCTCTTGCCATTGATTGTGAGGGTGTGCATGTGGGTCAGGACGACATGCCTGTAGTTGAAGCTCGGCGAATGCTCGGTGAGGACAAGATCATCGGTCTGAGTATCACAAACAAGGAGGAGTACGATGCGGCTCTGGAGGCTGACGCTGCTGGTGCAAACCTGGACTATTTTGGAGTGGGAGCCGTTTACGGAACCTTCACAAAAAAGCTGAGAGCCGAGCCTCTGGGACTCAGTGGAGCACGTGAGCTGTTCAAGTATATTACACAGAAGGAACAGCAGTTGTCTCGACCTCACAAGTTTGTCACTATCGGCGGTATCAAGCCTGAAAACACCCCTTCTGTGCGGTACATGTGTGGCGACACGTGCAACGGTATTGCTGTTGTCAGCTGTATCATTGCTGCTCAGGACGCCAAACAGGTGACGCAGTACCTTGCCAAGCAGTGGCATGACGCCATTGCCGAGCCTGAGCCCCAAATCTCCTCCTCAACACTCAACAAAATAAACTCGTACTTTGGTACCCCCACGTTTGTGCACCACATCACCAACAATGTCGTGAAGAACTGCTCGGCCAATATCACCATTGCCATCGGCTCTTCTCCTGCCATGAGCGAGACCCGAGCCGAATTCAAGGAGTTTGCCAACATTCCCAACGCTTCTCTTTTGCTCAACATGGGAACTGCCACTCCTGACGGTGTAGAGACCTTTTTGGCTGCTGGTCAGGCTTACAACGCAGTTCGACGGCCTGTTGTCTTCGATCCTGTCGGTGGAGGAGCTTCTGAGGCCAGAAAATCCGCCGTCAAAACCCTGCTCAAGGGCATCCGAATGTCTGTCATCAAGGGCAACGACGGCGAAATCTTCTCGGCTGCTGGAATGGCTGGGAAGATGCGGGGAGTCGATAGCATTGGCGAGTCTGTGTTGGACGAGCGACTTAAGGCAGCTTACAAACTCGCCTGTGATGCTAACACTGTTGTTGTCATGACTGGAAAGAAGGATGTGGTTATCAGCCCCTCAGGTCAGTATGTGCTGGTAGACAACGGAGACGAGCTTCTTACACAGATTACCGGTTCAGGATGCATGCTTGGATCTGTCATCACTTCTCTTGTGGCAGGACACACCGGTGACGTTTTTGACGCTGCTCTGGCTGGTCTGTTGCTGTATACTATTGCCTCTGAGAAGGCTGGTCCTCTGAGCGACGGTCCTGGTACCTTTGTGCCCCGTCTGATTGATGAGATCAGCAAGTTGGCCAAGACCGGTGTCAAGGAGGAGGACATTAAGGTGGAGTTTGGAAAGATTTAACATGTGGTGGTAGTGTAACTAGGAATCTAAGTAAATATATGATATTTGTTGAAGGGTGTTTTGAGTAAGCTTCTAAGAGACGTGATGCATTGATAACCTAAACAAAAAGGATGATCATAAATGGAACTGTACCTGGTATAACGAGGTCAACACCGTCATAAAGGGACTTACTTTCATAACCAAGAATAGCCTACAGCTTCCTATTAGCATAGAACTTCTGCTGCCTTCTCTACACGCGCTAATGGGGAAAACCAACACAGCCTCACGGAAGTAGACACCCCTGTCACGGCAGCTTCCGTTCCGTAGAAAAGTCCATTTGTTCTTCGTCGGGAATGCCTGTGGTTGCCTCGGGGCCGGATTTCCGAATACCCGGCCTCCCCGTTCTTTCTCCACCCATCGACTAGCGTGTTTCGTATTTTTAGTGTCCAACTAATGGTGGAAGCTCGCAAGGATGGTATTGTGGCGAAGCAGTAACTTAGTGGCTATAGATAACACGGTATCATAGAGGTACGAGTACCGGTACTATGGTATAGTGCAGCTTATATACAGTATTAGATGAACTAGGTCTGTTTGAGTGTTTCCAAAACGTTCACTACTGTACATCGTCACAGCAAAAAGGTACGTTCCGATGAAACCCTTCTTTGGCATGTTGACGCATGGAACTAGAGCTTTGGGGCTTTCCCGAACAAGCATTTGAAGCCGGAATCCGGGAAATCTGAGAACCTCACGGGGCCCTTCACAACAAAGAGCACTGACTGACATCCACTAACCAAAACAGAGCTAAACACACAAGGAATCCAGGAGGTAGCATCGACGACATCTGCACGACTAGAACACTAAAGTGCTGGTCTAACTTGGAAATTTCTAGTCATGTCGTAACAACTAGGAGGTGGTCGGTTATTACTTCCAATAGCTGCTGTAACTTACGAGGAGGTCTAACCATTATGCTTATGTTGGTTGCTGTAACTGTTGGTGGTGAGTACATGGCTATCCCTTACAACTGTACAATACAACGTCAAGGACCAGATCTCAGAAATCACAACACAATAGCAATGTTTCTCACTACAAAACCCGTATTTCTCTCCTTGGCACATTTTGCTGCCCGATATCGCTGGTGACCTTCTGTCGATTCGCAAACCCTGCCAAGACACTAGCGGGTTATAGTGAAAAATGGGCGAAAGGATGCTCAACATAGTTCAGAGGAGGGATGATGTTTTTTTCAAGACATCAACCTGAAGCTTGTCTTTTGGTTGCTTCCAGGTACGATAATATCCCTCTCCACAGGTGACAGTTTCCCCTGAAACGGGGTGATTGGCCAACTTACGCTAGCCTCATCCCTTCACTCGACGATACCTTCCTTGTTGTATGTGGGTCTATTGTTCGTTGGTAGGGTTCTCTTGTGCGTCTTCGTTCACTTGTGCTTTTAGCTTCAATTGTAATCAGTGAAACACCGCATGCGGCTGAACCTCGCTTCTTTGTGTCTGCCTGCCTAATCGTGCAGCTGGGCAGATCAGAAACTCTAAAGACAGATGGAACAACCACCGTTCTAAGACCTCCACTAACACCGTACATTAGTCGATAATAACTCGGCTATACTTTTTCCCCATGTCACCTGCTAAAGAGCGGGGAAGATGACATCGCAACCTCCGTGGATACGACAGACGTGAGCTCTCTAGGTGGGCACTGACGTGTGTCAAAAAGTGGGCATGTGGGTCTCCCTCTTGGTGATGATTAAGCATGTAGGAAACGAGACATACCGATAGAATCTCTAGTAGCTTAATGACTGTAACTGTCTATTGCTTCAGTGAGGTAACAGTTACTTTTGATTACAACTACTGAGCTATTCTCAAACTTGAACTCCTCCTCATAACATGGCAAGGCTTGTACCTGATTTTGAGCCCTACGTATTTCTCAGTCACTAGGAACAAGGAGTAGTCTGACGTCGTATCTTTTAGTAGCTCCCCAGTGACTGCAGCTGCTCTGATGAATAATCCTGCGCCGCACAAGCAACCAGTGAAGCTGGACATACACAGGTTGTAGTATAACTAAGACAAGAAGAGGCACTGCTCAATTGTGGCGTTTCTTGGAGCTTTTCTTGAGAATTTTAGTATACCCCACCCTCTTTATGAGATATCTGCTGGCCTTCCCCTTTCTTTGGTTACAGTGATTTAGTTTGACATGTTGACAAGTGAATGTAAAGTGGTTCATACAGTTCGTATAAAGAGATGAATACTTGTAGCATGTTATAGCATGTCCTATTGAATGAGTCTACCCTCTTAGCTGTGTGTGTCACGTCTAAGAGAAGAAGCAACCAATTTTCGAACGAAATCCAGTAAATGCCTGAAAAATCAACCACCTTAACTTGCCTGTCAGATCGTATACTGACACTCCTGTCATTGTGTCAGATCGCTTTGTATAAGTTCAACAAGAAAACCAAGAAAGTAGTCACCCCAACAGATAAAGAAACCCCTCTAAAGCTTTTTAACGACAAAGCAAAAGAACTGACAAAACCCAGCAACTACGTGACCCCCACATTTATCCAGGGTCGTACTTTGATTGTTTCCAAGTGTGACGATTGTCGTGGTGACGATACACGTGTTCAACAACCAAAGGAGGGTTTTGATTCTCGGCGACACTATCTTCAAATACAAGAAGTTGTAGTGTACCACAGTCTATGCGATCAATTGGAGCAGCTCTGAACGATACAGCACTGGTTTTCCTATCGGCTACCATTAAGATGATAAACTTGTGTTGAGATGACAAATTAGTATTGAGACACTCACTCATCACAAAAGTGATTTGATTACAGCATATCTGGGTATGACTCTACATTTTTCTCCCCGGAGTGATTACTATCACGATAAAACTAACAAAGTGACTGACAGTAGTGTGTTTTCTAGCTTAGCTTGTTGCCACAAAAGTCATTAGCCTTATTAACACGAGAGACACCCCACTAGCACGCCCAGCAGGGTTTTCTACGAAACTGACACATACCCTTGACAGCTGTGCAAATACAGTGCCAGACAGATAAAGAGCTTTAGGGCTTTGTTAGGCGTGCTAAAGTGGACACAGAACATCGAGTCGGGGACCCAAAAGTGCTAACTTCGCACTAAAATATGAAGACGGAGGATTAAGACACCGAGACCATACAGCTTGTTTGAGCAAGGCCTGAACCCTTGAACAATGAACTTTTACTGTCATCCTGTCAGCTCTCTAGCTCCAAGCAACCCTGTGCATCTTCTCGACGTTCGACAACCTGGCAGCCTGTCAAACGCTAACGATACGTGTGTCAGATAAGCCACCTGATATCGTACTGCCGGTTGCTGTTGCCCGGGTTTTCGGGCCGCTTCGGACCGTGTCCACGGCGAGAACTGTAGTGTTTTGAGAATTGACATTTGAAACATTCCCGGAAAAGAGGTGAAATCATTGAGACTAGGTGATCACGTGGACGATCTAGTCTGAGAACAGAGTACAGATATTCAGACTTCTAGCTCTGGAAGTGAACAAATTGTGGCTGGGTGAACACTGTTTCGGACTTGGTGAACAAGGACATCACTCTTCATTTGGCTGATGATAGCTAAAAGATCCGAAGCGATGGGGAATAGCAGTACATCCCGTATTCAGATAGACGGCACCACAGGGAGAATTGAAAGACAACCCCTGAAGACCTACAAGTAGTTAACCATGTTTACTTCATTAGCTCCCAACCTTAACAAAACCTGGTATGCACTTGGGCTTATTATTGGGAGTCACATGAGAGCTACTGCACCCCAACTAAACCTTCAACAGAGCCCTGTCAGCTTCTAGTCACTTAGGAAACCACCCATGCCATCAACACCAGCCCAAACTCGAGCTCCGAAAGGTTACACAAGAAAGCGGGCGTCGTATCCCGAAACCTGAATATCCTGGAAAATGAGTTTGTGAGTTCAAGGCACAGAACTCACCACAAAGACCGTCTGGGGTGGGCGGTGGAGAAACCTTAATCATGGGGGAACAAGTTTAGCTCATAGTATCTCAAAAAGCGCATGTGAGTGAATATCAGTGCCTTGGCACCACGGAAATGAAGCGAATCAGCAATTAGAAAGACAATTTCCAGGATAGTTGACAATGTCTCTGTTATTGATCTGCGTAAAACTCTTGTGCAAATACGATACTCCTAATAACCAGTTCCTACCTGTGCAATGCACTGTAATAGCCAAGTCCAAACAGGTCAGATATGCAATAATCCCCAAGAAGAAAAAGAAACCGGACTTACATGAATCCATGCCTATACTCGGCTTCTACTCTAACTTACAGCTCATACATATTATCATTATTGTGAAACATTCGACGAGAGTATAGAATTGCTTTTCTAGATTTGAGACATGATCGGAGTCTTGCAGGTGAGTCAAGGCGAGGGAGCGTGAAATCGCAGGCCCACATTGTGGCTTACCGGTACTGCTCAAATCTCTGTGTAAAGGTGTGCCAACTGCTCTATGATCATAGCCACTCATTACTTCATCAATTTAAGACAACCACACGTGAGTGAAAACAAGAGGCATCGAGAGTTTCCATGACTCCCATGGTTTACTTCCTAAGTTTCGCATAACATGGGTTACTTCGAGGGTTATAATTCCGTGATGCTAATCATGTTTCCATCCCTTGGCGAAGTATATGCTCAGATGTGATACATTCGATAGCCGTAAGATCTATACTTGTACAAGTCATATCACACACCGCGCTTGATATACAAGTTCTGTTCTCTCACATATCTCCTTATCTCTCCTTTTCAATGTCTTGATGTCTGTCTCACAATTACATTCCAACCCTGCAGGACCAGAAGATCTGATCATGCCTAGAAGAATCTTGACCAGCCCCATTCATCATTTCCACGCGTTTGCTGTCTCACAGTCATTTCATAGTGTCGACTTGACGAATCAAAACCCCCGTTTTATGTAAGCGCCATGACCCTGCAAGCCAGATTCAGACTCTCGATGAAACAGTGGAGGAAATCACGTGTATGATTTCTTTTGACGCACTCTCATGTCAAACTAGTGCTTACCAAGTTTGTAGTAATGCGCGGCAAACACCAGAGAGAGAAGTGTTCGATCGGGGTAAGTAGACCTTAGTTTGCCCAACACCCTTACTCCACGGAACAAAAAGCAACGTGACCTCGGCTAAAATACTGGATTTTCGATTTTCAGTAGGTATTAAGGTCCACGGATAAGTGAGATTTACGATCGAAAACACAGGCGTGTGCTGCAAGCCCCCTGCTACTTGGTTCAGCAGGGTCCACGCTTCCTGCATTCTTCTCCGCGGCCTAGAAACTCCGTGGAGATAGAAGAAAGCCCTCAGAGCAAAAGAGATTCGTGCTCAAGCGAGGCTCGGCTATATTCAGAGACAATCGGAGGTTTGAGGTCGTTTACGTTGGCAATTTCGTTGTATAAAATAGCCAGGGTTAGTCAGGGTTCGGCTGACAGCCCTTCAGTACCGTACGAGTAGACAAATTCTTGCACTGATTGTCTGTTCTTTCGTGACTGAGACGTTTAGAATGATTGGTTGACCTTTTTTGAACTATTCATTATCACTAGAGAGGTGGTTCCCCTTCGAGGATGAGGTGGGAACATCATAGCCTAACCAATACAGCTACCGTAGGATGACCCTGGGATCTTTCTTTTGAGAGATTTATTCACTCATGTCAGTCAGATTGCGTTAGTTGTTTTTGTTAACAGCTCTATAGAGATGGATGGAAAGCAATTGAACTTCCGTGAGACTTTTCTTGAGGATGTTACACACCACACAGAGGTAACCGAGCTCTACAGGTACTGTGGACCAACAGCTGGATGGCAAATATAGGTAATTACTGAGCCCCTGAAATGGCACTCTGATTGTCTCTGGACGTCTGGAAGTCCGAATGTATCATATTCATCACTCTGATGGTATGGAAGTCATGTCAAGACTCACACCACTTCCGCATTTGTAGAGGTCATGGTAGCACCACGACTTCACAGCAGAGATAATGAGCTGAAACGCAAGCGGCTATTGATTTGTCTTCTCCAGCTTATGAATGTCATGCTCAATAAGGCAATGAACAGCAGTCTTAGCTTTGAGCAGCCATGAGATAAAGTTGAGATAATGCACTCAGATAACTGTATCATACTCGGTCTTCTGTGTGGTGGCAAGTGACCTATATTCTCCCTTTCAGGGTTCCAATTATTTCTACATGTTATTCTCTCTGTCTTCAATGCTCATATCAAGCTTGTGCTCTCGTTCTCTTTACCCAATTATCCGTTATTGCAGGGTGCAGCACTACCACGTTAAAATTCTTGTAATGGGAAGGCAGACATACACCTAAGTGTCTTCCTGTACACCACCAAGCTAAATCGTTGTCCAGAAACTTCTTCCATGGTGCTATAATATGACAGATTTGGTTCCGATACACAGTTTGAGGAGTGGTCTTTGAGAGCCTCCAAAGACATACCATTCTAGCTCTAACCAGCGATCCGTAATAAACGTAATTCTTCGATTCACTCATCCTTCAATTTATTTGTTGCTGGCCTATCCATTTGCTGACCTATCGCTGTAACACCCCACGATCAAAGGGTTAGGGTGGGGTTGGTCAGGGTTACTAAGGGTTGGTAAGGGTTAATCAGGGTTAATCAGGGTTAGTCAAGGTGTCGTTGATCATAGTAATCATAAACCGGATGTACGGTATACTGTTGGTCACGTTTTCTTTCTGCATCGTCTCAATGTGGTGTCTCTACCTCATTGTCTACATCGTTTCACTTGTCACTCAGAATGAGCAACTGCTGAGGCTACGAATGCACAAGCAATCTTGGAAAGACTTCACATTCAAACATTCATTCCAGCTACTCGTACTATATATCATCTAGACCCTCTTATGTTACAGTAAATAGATCAATAAGATAACAACTATGGTGACAGACTTGGGCTTCGTAATAGCTCCTGGAATAGGCGAAAGTCGCAGTTCCCTGGGAACTCATGAAAAAAAAAATCTATGTCTTACAATGGTATCGTGAATGCGAACAGAAAAAACGCCCTTGCATCAGCCGTTGACTTCACTGGCGGGTATGAGCGCTGGACATGCCTGCAGGCACGTAACGTTGCATAGCGGGTAGCCACTACCGGCACGTCAGAAAAGACACTAAAATATTGCCTCTTAGTTACAGATGTACAGTGCACACTAACTTCGTAGTGGTGGATTTGCAAGTGTCACACTCGGAGCTAATAGAGAGCTCAACCCTTAGTGATGACCTCTACAAGTCCAAGTTTCGAACGCGACATTGTTTTTACATTCTGACCAACCTTCCTTTTCACCCCTTCACCAATCTGATCTAGTGCGAATAACGACGAAAATTCGCTAGCCCATAAATTTAAACTTATGCGTCGACTGAACAAGTTTGCGGGAAACACCGTCTAGTCGAAGGGAAGCGTTTGGTCTCAACGGCCCGAGAGCGGTTTTTATTGGGGTACAGTAAATACTCCCATGGCTGTCAACTGACCAACCCTTTTATAATGTCAGCATCACTGCTGGATATGTTTTCCCAGCGCGACTCCAATCGACATGTTACGTGTATCTATAGAAATAAGAACCCAAGGAACCGGGAGAAGAATCCTGGGCGTAGCGCGGTCACACGTTGTCTCCTACATTCCATAAATCATCCCACGCAATAGATGTCGACGTAACAACTTCCACTGCAACTGGCCATCTATGCAGTCTCAATGGATATTCAATGCGTCTGACAGGCAATTTCAAACGGCGTGTGAGGGCAATTCATCAACGGATCTCTTCAATCATCTCGGCACGGGCACTCAATCTCGTTTCACCCTGTCTCTAACCTAAACTCCACCTTAGTGGGTCCCCCCATGTTTTGGTCCCAATGAGGATGTAAACACGTTGGTTCGGGAAGATCCAGTGTGGGACATGCTACGAAACAATAGCTGATCGACGCCGGATTGGTCATTACGCTACGAGCATATATACCTTAATCACGACATAAAGCGCGTTCTATAACCACTTTTGTATCCATCTGAGGCAATTAATCATCAAATAAGTGGGGGGCTGTGTACTCGTAAAAGATGGGTGACATTCTTAGGCACTTATATAGTGGGGCCCTTTACCAGGTGATCGACGGATTTGCGATGAGTCTCCGAAGTAAATCAGCCATATGCTACAGACACGGTCAAACACTAAGTACAGCATTGCCCACATTTACACGAGGTTACTTGCGATTCTGACGCCCCTCTCTATGTTTTCTGGGCAATAACGGAATTCTATAGATTACTCCCTATGAAAAACGTGTCACAGTTTTCAGAGTAAACTAATACACTGCCTGCACAGCTAGCTCTCAACGTTTACCAGCTTGACAGGAGTTTGATACTTTAGCGGTCGCTACTGTGAGATCCCTGTATCCACTTTGAGATCCCCATTTCCTCAACCGTCAGAACACTGCATTATCTAGGGCTTCTAAACACAAAGGTAGCAGTTAAAACAAATAGCTCTCTTGCATAAGACGCTTAGCATCATTTCAAATCTCAACTATAGTTGACCCCCCATGGTATAGACTTTCTAGCCACTACGCGTACAGTGCTTTAGATATATAACTCCTGGACGTCGCAATGCTGACACGGTAACCATGAGATTCAGCAATTTGGCTCTTCTGGGCCTGGTGCTCACCGCCACGGCAAAAACTTACCCTTCCGAGGCATACAAGTCGATCAAGTCGATTGTCCACGAGCATAGCATCAAGCTCGAACACGTGATCAGCAAGCGACAGGTTTCCGCCGACACTAAGTCGTTTATTATTTCCTTTCCAGGAGCGTCCATCGAAGAGGTCTCCCACCACATTTCCTCCATCGACAGTCTGGTCTCTGGCAAGAATGAACAGGGTATCACTGCCGACTTTGATGTGTCGGAGAGTCCTGAAAACCCCACCATTGTGGGAGTGGCTGCTGTGCTTGATGATATTGTTGCTAAGGCCGTTGAAAAGCTCCCTTTTGCTCTTGTTGAGCCCGATGGAAAGATTTACCTGTGGGACACTCTGGAGAGAAACCCCGAGGGCATTGTCTACTGTGACCAGCTGCCTGGTTACGGCGAGCCTGATTTCAAGCCCTTTTACAACGATGACCTGTTGAATGAGCTGTCCAGCCCTGCTAAGCCTGAAGAGGCCAAGAAGGCTACCATCACTACTGAGATTCTTGCTGTGGCTACCGTTGATGGTCACGAGACCACAATCACATCCACTATTACTTTTACCAGCACCAAGAGTGAGTATGACAAAAGAGCATGTAAGCTGTGTGCAGCACCTCGAATTTGGGAGGTCCATTTAAGCTATTTGGAACTTCAGTCGATTTGGCTTACATAAGGCATTCTGAATGTGAAATAAGCTTATCTAAGCAGCACAAGAGCTGGCTGATAACCCAAAACTCGTAACTAACACAGAAACCCCCGAAGGCTACACACGTGAGTGAACCGCTCTCAACAACGCACAAGAGAAAGAATCATGATTCTTGACATCGGAAAATGAAGCTAACACAGTCCTGACTGAGCCTACTACCTCTGCCGGTAACAGTGAGTATTGAAAACGTGACGATGAGGTGATTCCAGTCTAAACTAACACAGACAACAACGGTGAGGCCGTGAATGTGAACCATGGCAGCAACAACCAGGGTAGCAGCAACGCTAACGCCAACTCAAACAGCAACTCCAACGCCAACAGCAACGCCAACGCCAACTCCAACAGCAACGCCAACAGCAACGCTAACAGCAACGCTAACTCCAACAACAATGACAACACTCCCGCCGTCAACGGCCACAAGGAGGGCGAGATTGTCTATGTTAACGACCAAGGCGAGCCTTGTGTTGCCATTCGTGAGTATCTGTCCTTTCGATTTCAGCTGACCTAAACGGTCTCTGCAAACTGACTCTCTATTGACCCTCTAATGACCCCCTACTAACATAGCTACACCCACATACGAGCCTACCTGTGGCTGTGTCAAGACTGTCTATGTGATTGAGAAAATCATCACTGAGGAAAGAACCATGACCCTTTCCAACAGTCCTGTTGGTGAGTATTAATTTGAAACAGTGCAACTGACCCCCTCTAACACAGCTGAACCCACTGGCACCAGTACCGGAAACTCAGGAGCGAACGCCAACGGTAACAGCAATGCTAACAACAACGCTGGCAACAAGGATAACGGAAATGCTGGCTCAAGTGTTACCGGAGGCAACTCTGACAACAAGGGCAACGTCAACACCAACCCCAACGTCAACTCCAACACCAACTCCAACACCAACTCCAACTCCAACGTCAACTCCAACACCGGTGCCAACACCAACACCAACGTCAACACCAACACCAATGGAGCTCCCAGCAGTTCTATGGCCGACCCGCGAGTTGGGAACTCGACAGTGGGACCAGTCTCATCTTCTGAGTCTTCCAGATCAGCAAGTACTACGCCTTTGTCCACGACCTCTTCGGAGTCGTCGTCCTTGCCGTCTTCCCGAGGTTCTTCTTCCTCCCCCACTTCTTCCAGCTCTTCTTCCAGTGCCACTCCTACGAGCTCTGACGCTTCTTCAGAGAGCTCCTCGGTGACCCCCTCTTCCAGCACTCCCGAGAGCTCTAGCACTTCTCCTGAAAGCTCCTCGGTGACTCCCTCTTCGACCTCTTCGACCTCTAGCACCACCCCTGAGAGCTCTTCAGTAACCCCCACTTCGAGCTCCGAGAGCTCCAGTTCTACTCCTGAGAGCTCCTCTGTGACCCCCACTTCGAGTTCGGAGAGCTCCAGTTCTACCCCTGAGAGTTCCTCTGTCACCCCCACTTCGAGCTCTACAGATAGCTCTTCATCCATCACTTCCTCCAGCTCATCCACTCCCTCCTCCTCGAGCTCTTCAAGCTCCTCTTCCAGCTCCTCCTCGAGCTCTAGTACCCCTCCTGCCCTCGTTACGCAGCAAGGTATGCCCTGGGGTTTGTCTCGAATCTCCCACAAGGCTCCTGAACAGGTCTACAACGACCCCATCTCCGGTAACTATGTTCACGAGGAGCTTGCTGACCCCACTCCCAAGGTCGTAGTCTACGTTGTTGACTCTGGTGTGAATGTCAACCATGTCAACTTTGCTACCAAGCCTATTTGGCTCGCCAACTATGCTGACAATGTTAATTCTGATGCCAATGGACATGGAACGTTTGTTGCTGGCGTCGTGGCTGGTATCAAATCCGGCGTCGATCCTAACGTGCAGATCAAGGCTATCAAGGTGTTTAGTGGAGAGACTACTGATGCTTCCATTCTTATGTCGGGTATCACTCATGCCATCAATGACTTCCAGAACGATACCACTCCTGGAAAGAAGGCTATTATCAACCTTTCGCTTGGAGGAGATGCCTCGACGGCCCTTGACTCGCTGGTTCAGCGGGCAGTTTCTCTGGGTATTTTTGTCGCAATTGCCGCAGGAAACAGCCAGGAAGACGCTTGCCAGAACTCCCCTGGCCGAATCTCTACTAGTACTCCTGGTTCCGTGACTATTGGCTCCATCGACCGTACCGACCAGCTGTCGGTTTATGCTGGAGACCACAAGGGAACTGCCTGGGGAACTTGTATTACTGGTTTTGCTCCTGGCTCTGACATTTTCTCGTCCATGAACGCTCCTAATGATGGCTACGGCATCGGGGCTGGAACTTCTTTTGCTACCCCTATGGTGGCTGGAATTGCTGCTTACTTGCTGAGTCAGGATGCAACCAAGAACCTGACTCCCCCCGAGCTGGAGAACAGAATCATGAACAGCAACGACGGACAGATTAAGGGCGATCTGAAGAACTCTCCCAACAAGATTGCCTATAATGGCAGCGGCAAATAAGTAGAAGTATGAGCGGATGTTGTTTTAATATACTGTTTTTTGTGTAAATGTATGTATGTACAGGTTAACTCACTTACTGTAGTGTCCTTTAATTCAATTCTTGTTTGGAAGGTATCAGCACATTCCGAGACATCGTCTGACTGGTCTTCATTTGATACTCTCAGCAGGAGTTGGTATACAACAGCATGACATGGTAGATCATAGTACAAGACGATATGCCACAGCACCAAGGCATAATTGTGTGACAACTTGCGCTCAACCACGACGTGCAGTATTGCACCGCATTTTGCTCATTGTGCTCCCAGCGCTTACTAATGTCCTGTCATGAATTTGAAGGTTACGGGAATTACTGGATATTGTTAACTTCCCAGCAACTGATCCACAAGCTTGGCATGCGTTTCCAGTGGCCTCTCGTCGATCATGTAGACTGTGATAGCGAAGTCTTCTCATTATCGCTCACACAGCAGCTCCAGGTGACCTTAGCCTTGAGCTGCATACCTCTAACAGAGACTCATAAACGTCAAATAACCAAGGCAGGTGTATTTATGGCGCACGGATGAAGTACGGTAAGTAACTCGTTGGTGATATTGTCTAGATATGTTTGTCATGGCGATAGTTGTAAAGAACTGAGCGTCACGCTTACTCGAGTTTCAGCGTGGCATTGAGTTTAATAACAGTAATACTGCAGCGGCAGGTTGTTCAACATTGTCCCCTGTTGTCTCAGGTGAAGTTGATCAGGAGATGTTCCAGAATTCTTCGATAATGGGGGTAGGAAGGCTAATTGTTGAAGATGGTCAAGGCATCACATGGGGTTGCAGAATTGTGTAGACTACCATCACCCGGTAGGTCCCGTTTGCAGCTTCAAGTACAAGTAATAGCTACGCGTTCTGATCAAGACCCATTTCCTGTGCATCCTAGGTGAAAGCATTCTTGAAGGCTCTTGTGATATTAGGCCCCCACACGTTGTAACAAGCATAATTATTTGGAGTTGCTGCAGTAAAGCTGTTTCAAGGTGGTGTGCAAAAAGTATAAGCACTTCACACCTGAACATCATTCTGGCTTTCAGTGGGGGCCACAAGTGTACCCCCATTGAAATTAGAGTTATCAACCCATTGTGTGCACTTTATACTTTATTCCCGGAACTCTTCGTCTAACCTTAATTACCAAACCTCCTAAGTTGAGGAGGATTTGCATCAGCAAGAAACGAGGAGTAGCTTTATACCGGCGGATAGGAGTCCATCAATTAGATTCAAAAAGTTACTGTAAAAAGCAGTTTATCATCGTGTCCATGACTTTCATATCCCCGAGGTTCCACGACCCACATAATTATATCATATTGGCAAACCTTAGATAATCAAGCAGGCAAAATGTGGGGAACAGATACTTCTAATATGCTAACAGTACTCGTACTGTGGGGTACCGATACTGTAAATACCTGTTGTTACAAATCATGACTAAACAAGTGTAGCTTGCGCAAGATGTTTTAGGTGAACTGGACGTGGTTCTCGGCAACCATGGTATTCTGTATTCTTACTGCCGGTAGGACTCAGATGAGTAAGAACTATCGATAGCAAGTCTACTGTGCTGTAGATATGAAATCACACTTTTTGCTTGTATCAAACGCGTGCTTCTACTGGTATGTCTGATGGGTCAGCTCTTCCTATAGCAGAATGTTTGCAGGCCGAAGTTGACAATGGCACATGATCGTACCACCGGTACTTGTATGCGTACTTGTACAGTACCGGTAACAAAGACCTTGTAAATGTCTGTAACGGTACATGACCCCAGTCATCTCACAAATGTTCCAGTTTGGGATGCAGTCATATAGCGTGGATTAGGTATGCAGCGATCATATCTACGTTATAGAAATGGCGTGCCGTGTACTAAAATAATGTAGACATAAACATCCAATAGCGAGCAGAGCCGATGTTGATAGTAAAACTAGAATGAGAGCCTCCCTACTTGCTCTGCACCCTTACTCGTGTCTTGTTCATCTTCAAGTATTGCTGTTGCACTACTGCTTACTTTAGTTGAGTAAGAAGAACAAGCTCAGTTTCATCATTGTGACTCCATTCTTGCCATGGAAAGTTATCTATTACAGCAGACGGCGACCTATTGCAGCAATTTGGTCGACTTGTTCCTTGTTGTTCAGTAACCCCCACTCCAGCCTTATGGCCACTGAATCGAATGAGTCACCGGGATTACGCAATACAAGGTGAATTGAGGCATTAGAAGAGCCACTTTGCAAGCCTAGCGTCGTTTCCAATGCCGGTATGGGCTGTCAGAGCTACTAATACCAAATTTAGGCTGACTGACGGTGTACGTACAGAGTGCTATTCCCCACAGGGCTGTATCCAAAGGTTCCAAAATTACCTTTCATATCAAGTTGTCTGAGGACCGGAAAGCAAACTGGAGCTGGTGAAGAGTGACTACAGTGTATGTTGTGTATTGCTGCTAATTCCAATATGCTGAAACAAGTTGTGGGGGTCCAGGCATAAAGAAAAAATAGCTCAACAAGAATGAATCCCGAGAGAGGAATACGAGGCGGGAAAGTTAAATCACCAAGATCTCAATGCGACGCGTCTGAAGTAACGTGGGCGTCTCTATGTATCACCACGCTTACGATAATTTGATACAGCTGAGAGGTGCCTGATCTCTGAGTGATTCCGACAAGTTTACGGGCCGTACCCTGATGCAGGTATTGCTGCAAAGTCCGCATGGCGTCAAGTGTTCCAGCCTCTCCCTTTTGCTTGCCCTACTTCTCTTCAGTGTGATATTAAGGTTAACTGGTACATATGGTGCCCTTGTGCTGGTCTCTATAGTGTAGGTCATTCAACACAAGGGGCTTCGGAATAGCTTTTTCCGAATGATATAGGAGCTATAGTAAGCCTAGATGGCATGGTATGTGAATACCCACGTATTTCAGCAGCTTGGCAGCAGAAGAGTGCAGTAGACAGAACCTCCCACGTGAAGTAAAGATATTTGTGGGGTATGTCATGCCCTTGTCTTTAGCTGTCTTTTCTTCTGACGTTTGACAAATGAGATCCACTGGGACATTGTTGGGGTAGAAAAAGTAATAGGAATAGACACAGCCGCACTCGTGATATGAGACCATCGTGGTTACCCCTCATTTAAAATACCGGTACTGGTACCCCCATGTTGTAGTGTTCCCCTCATTTTTTCCGAGATCTAAGACCCGCCATTTCCGCTACACCGGTATCGGTCAATAAAAATTATTCCGAGGAGACAGTTTTAACGTCACCTTTTTCTCTCCTGAAGCCCACATGTAACATCACGTCACGTCGTAGTGACGAAACACGACATTCTGTGGTAACAGAGAATCTCTTCGAGAAACACCTGAGGGGACGCGAGAAGAGACCCAGGAAGCGGGCTGTACTCTTACATGTATCTCTACGTCATACAACTTTTGCGCACATTTTTCCGGTCAATGTTTGACTCTTTGTCTCGCTCAACCGAGTTGCTGTTTCATCCGTGTCTTCCGAGATTTGCCGGGCGGCAAAACCAACATGTGGATGACCCATGCGGTCCCATAATTGTGTCCACACTGTTTGGAATAACTCTCGTAGCCCTGCTCTGTCCCCTCATTAGGACGGAACTGTCATTCCGAAACTTTTTCCCAGTTCTCCCGACTATGGTTTGTTTCTCTTGCCAGCCCCACACGTCTATTTCTTACTCTAACCTACTATACGACGCAGCTCAAGAGGTGAGTGCAAGATTGGTAAACGCGCTGGCGACTCTAAAACCCTTTTCTCCTTTGTGCAGGAAAAGTGGGGAAGCGCTAGTCCACTCAACGAGCCCATGAAAGGAGCAACGAGCGAATTACAGAGTGGCATAAACCGATTTAGTGGAACCTTATTTTGATGAGTGACGTGCAAGCGCCAGAAGCCAAGTCGCCTGCCAAGTACAGCACCTTGGGTTGACCGACCTGAAAAGAGAGGAGTTTTTTTGCTGATTTTTGCTGATTTACTAGGTAGAGTACACGCCTGAAAACACCTCTCATCATCTCCGCTATCGCTGTCGTTAGTGCCCTAAGTTCGGCACGGCTAAACTCTGTGGGTAAAAATAAGCCAAGAGTCGGGTGCCGGAAATTCCGGGGAGCATGCATGCACATGCGTCAAAAACTCTTCGTTTGGCCGTGCCAAGTTGGGGATGCCAAGTCTCGGGGTCCGTCCAAACAAGAGCCCAAGACGAATACGATGTACCAAGAGACCAACAGATGCACTTGGTGATGAGGGCCATGATGGACATCATCATGATGGGTAGCTATTGAGGAAATGAGCTCCCTGCACACACCCATTCAGCCTTACTAAGTAGGATCCACTTGTCTGAGCTACCGGTACAGCAGAAGCCGGGGTAACTAGACTATCTCGTACATGAGGGAGGCGGTTGGGGTTAGTGTCATACCATAGCTGGAGGCTAGATTCATCTCTTTGTCTGTGAGAGAACGTTCGAATGTCAGCCCCTGTATTTTTGTATAAATTGCACGGGAACTCCCGGTTTCCAGAGATCCTCTGTACATACAACTACAATACCATGGATTTGGATAACCTCCCAGCACCAGATCTCTCCTGGAAGAGCGTGAAGCACTACCTCGCTACGCGAGTCACCTCTCTGAAGCCCCCTACGCTTACTCAGGAGGAAAAGAAACACATCAACCCCATCCCTGCACTTCGCACTCTGAACAGAAAACAATGGCTGTTTGTTCTCTGCGGTCTAGCTGGCTGGACCTGGGACTCGTTTGATTTCTTCAGTGTTTCGCTAGTGGCCTCTGAAATCGCCAAGGATCTTCATGTCAGTGTTACGGACATCACTTGGGGTATCACCCTGGTTCTTATGCTTCGATCTGTTGGTGCTATCATCTTTGGAATCGCCTCTGACCGATACGGACGAAAATGGCCTTTTATCGTCAACTGCATTCTCTTCATTGTTCTCGAGCTCGGAACGGGTTTCGTCCAGACCTACAAACAGTTTTTGGGCGTGCGTGCATTGTTCGGAATTGCTATGGGCGGTATCTACGGTAACGCTGCCGCCACTGCTTTGGAAGACTGTCCTCCTGAGGCACGAGGTGTGATTTCTGGTCTGTTGCAGGAGGGCTATGCATTGGGATACTTGCTCTGTGTGATTTTCACTCGAGCTATTGCCGATACATCTCCTCACGGATGGAGAGCTCTCTTTTGGTTTGGATCTGGTCCCCCAGTGCTCATCATCATCTTCCGATTCTTCCTTCCTGAAACCGACACCTACATTCAGTCTAAGCAGAATGCCGAGGCCCTTGGTGTGGAGAAACACTTCTGGCTGGGTATCAAGACTACATTCAAGACCTACTGGCTTATGTTCATCTACCTTGTCATCCTTATGGCTGGCTTCAACTTCATGTCGCACGGCTCTCAGGACCTTTACCCTACAATGCTCAAGGTCCAGCTTGGATTTTCTCCTGATCGATCAACCGTTACCAACTGTGTCGCCAATCTTGGAGCTATTGCTGGTGGTGTGATTATCGGCCATTTCTCTTCGGTTCTGGGCAGACGTCTCTCCATTATGATTTCTTGCATTCTTGGTGGAGCTATGATCTATCCCTGGGCCTTTGTCACCAACTCTGGAATCAACGCTGGTGTCTTCTTCCTGCAGTTTTTCGTCCAGGGTGCCTGGGGTGTCATTCCCATCCATCTTACTGAGCTTTGTCCTCCCGCCCTTCGATCCTCTTTGGTTGGATTGGCCTACCAGCTCGGTAACCTTGCATCTTCGGCTTCCTCCACAATTGAAGCTCAAATTGGAACCCAGTTCCCCATCAAGGATGAGAACGGAGTCGACAAGCCTGGTGTCTACAACTACTCTCTTGTCATGTGCATCTTCATTGCGTGCGTCTTCACCTTTGTGTTCATTGTCACCTTCCTCGGACCCGAAAACAGAATGGCTGAGATGGTTGCTCATGAGCAGGTTGAATACAACACCAAGGACATTTCAGACGACGAAGAGAAGGGTGTCCACGAGACTGTCGAGGTTGTCGAGCGGTTCGACACCAACGTTACTAAATAGTGGACCATGTGTAATAGTGTAATAAATGATTGTGTATTGAACGTCTGGCTGTTGATCATATCGCTGCGTCTGAATGACAGGGCGGCTTGTTGTTCAAGTCGCATTTTAAGGTTATCTAAAGCCCCAAAACACCTGTTATCGGAACTTTATTCATGTGGAGACCCAAACCTAGTCACGTACGTGTTAATCTGATTGAAAGCAGGGCTTTCATGGTACCAGTGCCAAGTATATGTGCAAGCTCTCATCTGTTTTGTTCCTGTTTTGTTTGACTAAGCAATTACTGACGCCTACTTCTTGAGAATCAATCCGAATAGTGCTGTACCACTCGCCATGACGTGTTTCCAAAGCTGTCACGAGAGAAGGTCGCTATCCTGTCGCATTAATGCTATTTTGACAGTACGGTAGCGTCATCAGTTGCCTGTCTTGAAGGGCCCATCCACAAGTGTAAAAGTACCAGTGACTACCGTACAAGTAGGCACCTCAATTGCCCCTAAACTGTTGGTCTCGGGTGTCTGAGCAGCTTGCATGAACCCCTTGGTTCATGGGTGAATCAGATAGCATCTCACTATAGCAGTTAAACCCGACACCCATATCTGAATCGCATACTCGTCACCTCAAACCTTGCAAAATTGGAGATGAGGGGCAAAGTGGATCAAGCTTTGTAGCACCCATTGTCAATCGCGAAAGAAGGTTTACCGTTTGTTAAACTTTAATTTGTAATGTTCTTGGGTGTCCAAATCATAGGGACCTATGAAGCTCTACATCACTGTGAGGCATTTACGTAATGAAATGTCTCAGCTTAATCTTTCTGCTTATCTATCTTCGGTTGCTGTAGCTCCCCTCAAGGATCGTCAGCAGCCTTCTCGGCATTTGCTCACAAACTAACTCAAATTAGTATAATATCGTACCACTCAGATGTATGCCAGCGCATGCTCACATACCATGCATTCGGGGTACTGTGCTGTATCAGGTACTGTTTCCAGTACTTATACACCTGTTATTGCGTCCCGCGTTGCCTTCTTGTTAACATAACCAAAACTCGCAACTTCCCATAAATGGACTACACACAACCCTACACCTGTTACAAGCTCGATGGCACTGACGATCTTGCACAGTCGCCTTTCGTTGAGGTAGCACTCAAGCCCAAGAAAGGAATCAAGGTCAGAGCTCTGATTTCGCCCCACTCCAATGTTTCTTTGGTCGACAGAAAGACCCTCATTGATCACAGACTCTTTCAGCATCTTGAGATCGATGGAGAGGGTACCATCATCAGCCGTCCAGGCGGATCTTCCACCACCACTGAAATCCAGGCCATTGGAACCCTGATTCTGAACTTCAACATGGGTCAGTTTGCTCTTTCTCATTGCTTCTATGTGGTCAACAACATCACCCCCAAGGTTGTCCTAGGCTCCGACTTCCTGACCTCGTTGAACCTGAAACTCGACATCAAAGGAGCGAGACTGCGATACAAGAACGTTTGGGTCAAGCTTGTTAATGAACACGGAGAGGGTGCATTTGACGAAGTTACAGAGCTGCACAGAGACAAGACTGAGAACGATGAAGCACTTGCGAATCGAAAGCTAGAGAGTATCCAGGGCTTCGATGGGGTAGCTATGGAAACAGTAATGACAGAACGAGTGTATCAGGATGGTGTGGCAACTGAAACTGTCACCAGGGAAACTATCATGAAGCCCAACACTGGGGCTCTAGATGGCACTCCTCAGGCTCACCCCTTGCCCGAAATTCCTTCGGTCGATTCGGATGGTGATGATGACTGCGACTATCTTTTCGACCTTGTCACCGCTCCTAGCATCAACCCGAAGCCAAGCAAAGATGTGAAAGATTCATCCGAAGAGAAAGCGTTCGAAGCTACATCTGAGCTTCCTTCTGATACTCGGCCCTTCATTCCCTTCAGAATCCGAGGCCGTCTTACATACTCAGCTCTGTTCTCTCCTTCATCGCCAGTGTCAGCTATCTCGGTGCGAATCTTGGAAAGCACTAACATGCTGGGAATGGTTGACTTTGCGGAGATTGAATTCGATGATCCGGGTGTACGAGGTGTGGGGTCCATCCTGCTGTTCTTCAAGATTGACAACTACAACCTGCTGACCCGGTTTTACGTTGTGGAGGGTATGGAAGAAGACGCCATTCTGGGATCGGATTTTGTCAACAACTTTGTTGCTCGGGTCGATAACACCCTGAATGTCATCTGGTGGAAAAAACAGGGCAATGCCAACTTCACAAAGTGGCTTGAAGGTCCCCTCCAGCTCTAGTGGCTATAATTGCTTCATAAAAATATACATGCTAAAGTGAAGACTGACCCATTACTGTGTAGCACCTGGTTGTATTCTACTAAATTAATGATGGAAATATCGAACAGGAGACATTGTGTGAGTGACTGGACGCTACTTTCAGTTACTGAGTGGAAACTGGATGTAGGAGAGATGACACACTGGTATGTTCACTTGTGACTTTCAGTTGAAACACCTTTTCTGCTCGTCAGAAGGTACCGTGTCGTATCCGCAGTGATAGATTTTCCAATTCTAAGGGGAAATTCGTAGACTGAGCACTACACCACACACACAAAACATGTTTCGGGTGGAGATGTTGTGCGCTCAAATCACATATGGAGACTTCCCGTCACTTGTCAGTCTTTGTGATCGCTTATAGTCACAGCAATCAATCCATAGAGCAGAAATGAGCAGAATTAGACGATTTTTTCGGCGTATTAGTCATCAGATGTCAGATACCAGCTCGATGTAAAATTTTTCTTCAAAAATTTTTTTTTTTTTTCTCATACAATTCAATTCATTATAACATTAATAAGCAATAATTCCCATAATCGAATGTATGTCAACGTAATACTAACATTTCCTGTTGAGACTTGTTAACGAGAAAATCATGTGACGGTAAAAACATAATGCCGTGATGAACAAAATGAACAAAAAACCGTGAATCACAAGGTACTAGGAATCAAATACAAACGCCTTTACTCTGTTCCTACTGGACCACCTCCTCCCTGTCCAGCTTCTTCCAACCACAGCGCCCTTGGTGCCTGTGGATGACTACTCTCCTKGCCGACAAATTCCTCAACTTTGAGAAAGCATGACTTTGCTCTCTTAAATCGAGAAAGGTACCTGTCCTGGATTTCGACTTGGTTCGCGTCCTCCCCTGTAACCCGAAGCCTTCGCTCTAGACTCCAGATTACCGAGGCAAGCTCCCTGTAGAAGTTGCCTCTGATCTTGCGCTCCTTGTTGTCGCGCTTGATCTTCTCCAAGGTTGTGGGCTTGGTTGTGCGTCGGCAGAGGGGCTCCTCGCCGTACACCCATTCCCCGAGTGTCTCCACCGGTGTAACCCCGAGCTTGAGCAGGATTGCTCGCACCACAGGGCACTCACAGAAGATGTGCTGGTGAAGGTGCGTGGTTGACTCGCTGTGGCAGATAACCGGACTTCGTGCGTATAGATATTAATGTATGTTCATGAATTAAAAAAAAAAAAAAGCCAAGTTGGTTAAGGCGTACGACTGTTAGTCACCTAAATGGCCGCCATCGTAAGATCGAGAGTTCGACCCTCTCCGAGGTCGTCCGATTTTTTTCTCTTTCGCATACCGAGGACTCAGTCGAGGTCTCCAGTGGACCCAGTCGAGGTCTCGCATACCGAGGACTCAGTCGAAGTCTCGCATACCGAGGACTCAGTCGAAGTCTCGCATACCGAGGACTCAGTCGAAGTCTCATTGTCGGGGATCCAGTGGAGGTCTCGCACCATCCTTCTCTTTTTCTTGTTCTTCAATTCTTTTTTGTAAAGTTGACAAAATGCCACTCGTGGTGTATTGTTGTGTGCTCTGACATAACACTGATGTGGAAGCTAATCCGTCTTTGTTTTGTATTAATTTGTTGATATTGAATTTATCTCTATCTCTATATATTATATCATGGATGAGCTGAAATAGTCAATCAAACGCGCTCTGCTTTGCCTTCATGAAGCCGGCGAAGCCCGAGTTGATGTAAGACTCGGATGCTGTGAAGCTAAATCCATTGAAGGAGGGGAAGTCACCAGTGTCCAAAGTCTTGTCTCCAGGAGGGGACAGGACCATGTCCGTGAAAGTGGTGGAAAAGTTCTCCGCCAAGATAGGGTCGGTGATGACAGGCTTGATAGGGGGTTCGAGGGATGGATCTCGTGCCTCGAGAAGGTCCCAATCCAGCTTTCGGAAGAATCTCATCTTCTTGACCTTCTCCAAATCATTAGAACCCAGTCGTCGATTAGGGCACTTCTTCAGGCATCCGTTCAAGAAGTCCTTGGCATCCTGGGACAGGTAGAAGGGATATCTCATGGCCTTGCATTTGTCAATCTTCGCCAGAATCTTCTGATAATCATTGCCGGTAAAGGGAGGGTTACCGGTGAGAAGGTCAAACGTGACTGCTCCCAGACTCCACCAGTCAACAGAGTAGTCGTACTCCTTACCCTGAAGCACCTCGGGTGCCATGTACTCAGGGGTTCCCGAAAAAGTCGTGCAGGTGTCATTGGTGGCTACCTTGGAAAGACCAAAATCAGTAAGCACGAGATGTCCGTCCTGGTCAAGCATGCAGTTCTCAGGCTTCAGGTCACGGTACACAACACCGACGTTCAGGTGTAGATGGGTGAGCGCCAGAATCATCTCCGCGACATAAAAGGAGGCGGTCTGCTCAGGGAGCATGTGCTCAGTAGCCAGGTGGTGGAACAGCTCGCCGCCCTGGGCATACTCGAGAATGAGGTAGAGCTTCTCTTGGTCCTGAAGCGCGTAAAACAGCTTGACAATGTAGGGATGTCTTACACTCTCCAGAATAGCTCGCTCAGTTTTGGTCTGCAAAGCCTTCTTCTCCACGATCATGGAGGCTTTCTTGAGCTGCTTCTGGGCGTAAAGGTGGCCAGTGGACTTCTCACGAACTAGCAGAACCTTTCCGAACGCTCCGCATCCGAGCACCTTGATGGGCTCGAAGTCGGCAGTAGTCAGCTTTCCTCGAGATGACTGGGCTAGCATCTCAGAGCCGCAGGGTTCCACACTAGGGTCGTCGCAGCACTCTCCGGGGACGCTGCTTGGGCTGTTAGAAGACACGTAGTTGGAGAAGATTCCAACCTCGTAGGACTTTCCTAGTCTGTGAGAAAGATGAGACGCGCCGAAAGAGCCGTTTCGGTTGTGGCTGTTAGACTTGTTGGGAGTAAGAATAGGGATGGAAGCGCTGGAAGCATTGGTCGACTCGTTGGTGGACTCAATACAGGCTACCGTTTCTCCGGACTCAGTGGAAGTGATCTTAATGGCATTAAAGTCCGTGATGTAGGACTCGTCAGAGGCCGAAGTGGGGGGAAGCTGGGCTGCAGGAGCCGTTCCTGTGAAGTCGATGAACACACTCATCCGGGTTAAGAGGGCGGTTCTGTAGGAGGGAAGAGACTGAGTTGTTGGTCTTTAGCTTGACCTTAGGGGGGCTCTTTAGGAACCTGGAAAGTGGCCACAAACACGTGTCGTAACACTTTGATGATTTGATGAGGGACCCTTGAGCTTTCTTACAGTGAAGTGACTGTTGAAAGTGGCTTGTAGTGAGCTCTGCAAAGATTCACAGCTGGTGTCGGTCGTTCAGAAGTTTTCCTTGCCACTTTATTATTGTGAGGCACAAAAACAAGCTGCGGGGGTTGGTGAGACTCAAGTGGGCGGTGCCTGCCAAGGAATATCAAAAAAGAGATACTCGCTGTTTCGCTCCGAGTGTAGTAATAGGGAGGACTCTACTTCCGAAGTCGAACAGAAGATAGGGTCGCGTCAGCTGAGAGTTGTGATTGAGGCAAGTGAGCCTTTAAGCGCAGTGCGTGTAGAGATAAGAGCTTTCGGGCGCACCTGGGTGTGAGGGCGGCTCTCTGTTGTGCTGGTTGGGGTCTGATACCGACGCGTAGGTGTGGCGAAAGCGTGATATGGAAATCTCTACCTGAAACTGTTGTTTTGTAGGTCTTCTCTGCTCATCGCATAATACACCTCTCAGACCTAAAAAATGGGATTTAGGTTCAGCAATTTTCTCTGTATGCACGTGTGTTGCTCTGGAACACGGCGCGAAAATGCCCACCTCCGTGTCCTGCCTGTACATACCCCTAAATGAGCTTTCCCTTGCATTTGACTGGTGTATCAGACACTAACAAGTGGCTTATCTCCGTAGTATTGCACCTTTTGAGAGTGTCTTAACTCCAAAAGTTGATTTTCCCGGCAGTCTAATTCCTGGCCCAAATTCCCCAATTAAAACAAACTGTTTGTCACCTCGAAGTAGCTCCTGGGCTAAATTTTAGGTTGGTTCTTCACTGCTAGTTTAGATGGACAAACCGAGTGGGGCAGCTCGGAGGATTTGGTCGTTTATTGAGCGTATCACATCAGATGACACGCGTATAGAGCGTCTGGTAGTTTTAGATGGCCTTGTGCTTACTCAGTGTGATTCCATTCGTTAGTCGTGAAAGCTTATAAAAGCGCCTCATTGCCCTTCCCGGTTTGGGAGCGGGCGGTGCGGCATGTGGCAAGTGCAAAGTGCTAAGACGTTTGGGTAAACCCTATCAGCCTGGACTATCAGGCACTTGATGTTTGATATGACAAAGCGTGACAAACCCGGTGGTGAAGATATAGAGTCGAGATTTGTTTGATGTGTTGCTCTACCAGTGCGGCTTTAACGAGACTGCTAGTAGTCGAATAGTACATGTAAAGTATCGTATCTGTACTTGACGCGAATACAGGTATGAGTTCATCGTACATTCTGGTTTGTACACATTGCAAACTCTGTTCTGCCATGATTATGAAAAACCAGGCCTCAAACCCATACTAAGAACTACATTTACTATAGAAAATAGCTAGGGTCTTTTGTTAGAGCTTTGGATGCTATTTCAAATAGCCGCTGCTCTAATATGGTGGTCTCCATGACCTCTGAGATACCCCAAGCTGTATCACATATTGTCATTTCTGCATCGGCGACGCAACTCTACGCATGATAGATGCCCCCTTTCACTGGACCTGCATGTCTCAGCTGAATTCCTTCGGTCAGTAAAATGTGGTAACTTGAGACTGCTTATTCAACGTGCCATGGTTATTTTTGTATTCACAACCGTACCGGATGAACAATAGCTTTCACTCAATACCCTTACAAAAATCGAGACTAACTTATTCACATAACCAGATCTAGCCTCGGTTCAAATCGTAAACCCCTGTTGGGACCTTCTCGGCTGCCTGGGTGTCACGTCACAGAGATGATGTACTTATAGGACTATTAGTGCCAGGGGAGGTAATTTTGTTAACTGATACAGTGCGCGTCAGTTCCTGTTGGAATTACAGACCAACTTCGTTTTCTTGATTATTCATATATCCAACACATGAAACAGGGTACAAGTAACTATTCATCCCATAATTTAAGGTTTCGGGACTACTCCGAGGCTCTTGCTTATTAAGATAATGATGAAAGCGCCTTTATATTGGCACGTGAGGATTTTCCAAGACTGCCTGAAAAAAAATACAGCCTCGATGTACATACTTGTATAAGGGCGACTCAACATCACTTCTGCATGTCTGGAATTCCACTTCATCTAATATGGCAGTCAAGGGGTTTGGTGCTTTTGAGCCCTGCACTGTGCATGTGAAGATGCCGATATTGTGCCGACACCATTATCTGAGCACGATCATCTATAGAGACCACCTGTATCGTACCAGTAGCTACAAGACAGCGTGTGTCTGTACAATACCAGTACACTCAAACCAAATAACGGGGGGCATTCCAGATATAGCACTCATGGTGGACCGGCAACCGTGTGAATCACAACTACACAGTGTGTGACTGTTTGATAGTAATCACATATCAGAAGTTTTCTAAGATTTATGAGCGGTGCGAACAGAGGTTTGTACAGTATTACCCCACTCGGTAAAGGTCCTCGGCAGTAATGCACCAGAGCCGTGAGCTGTTGCTTTTGAGTCCTCCATACCGTTGCCAATACCTTTTACTGATATGTACCTGGCGCATGTCTCGTGTTTGAGACGAGTGTTCAGTCTCCCCCACGATCATTCGTGAGGTGCCAGTTAGCGCTTGTACGAAACCGCTTGCTATAATACCAGTATTATGCATCCCAACTTCAGGCCCCTGAGCGGATTGGATCGCCTGCGTCATGGTGCATATTTCAGTTCATCACAGACTGCTAAAATTTCATAGTATTTAGCTTAGTCAGAACCCTTCCAGAGCTTGACGTGACATTGACTCTTTCATATGCTTCATAATTCAACCCCGTAATGTGATATAATCAGCGATTTTCGTCGCACATGTGAACTACCGAGTGAATCCTGTCTATGTCTGTCTCCGCATGCACAACATGACTCAGTTGACTCGCGGAGTCTTGCATGCTAAAATTGGGCGATTTAGCTGAATGAAAATCGGCACATGTCATTAGCTGATCAGAGCGCGCATTTCTTGATTTCCTCTCTGAGGCTACAGTGCATGGTCTAGAACTTGAATAATACTTACTGGTGCCCAAGTTCCATGCTGGTATGCTTCAGAGATTTTCTCGTCTTGTGTGGGAGCTCTGAAGATTGCGCATCTCGAGATGAACAGCCTTGTACATGCAATCTAAGATGAGTGTCATATGCTACAGTACTTCTGAGATATATTTTATCTAGCCACTCTACGCACATTTTCTGGGACGGGATTCACAATGAAAAGCGTTCAGCTACATTGATTAGTAACACCTTCATCCACGTCATCGTTATTATGACAGGTACCTATGCTACCAACCCTATTGTGAGGACTGAATTTTGCCTGGGACGTCTTGAGACAGGGTAACGTTCAGTTCACAGTGACTTAACGATAAAAGAGAAAAACGGGAGTAGAACGATCAGAAGGGACAAGGAATTCAGCTGCAGGTTGTTTGCTCGTGTACACAGGAGCGGTCGTAGTTATTCTGGTGAGTTAATACTCACCTCACAGGGTGAAGGGCGCGAACCTCTGTGGAGTCAAGTTTCCAGTGATTCAGAAGAGAAAGAACAGACGGGAAAAACAAGATACATTCAAACTATAGAAAAGTGGCGATATTTATACTCCTCAGATACCCCACACGACAACAAGGTTGATACTAACCAGTTGTCAGGGTAACTACAAAGTAGCGTCAAATTAGAGACATTGTCCACATCTGCCCAGGTCAAGGCGTCTTCGTCCCTGAAGACGATACTTGAAAAGACACCAACCAAGATGGAGAATTCCATCAAGGACGATGATCTAATTTGACTCATAAAACCAGTTCAGGTGTAACTCCACATATCAACTAGACACTAGGGATGTCCAAGACTTGTATCAATCTTGAAGAAGTGTGAAAGTGCCCAGGTACACTGTCTACTTGTAGGACATAGTCCAAGTAACCAGTATCGAATAGATAGCTTCATCATAACCAATGATCAAGGAAAAAACCGTTGTGTGAACAAGGTATGTATTTGAATGTCATGCCCAGGTGTCACTAGACCTAGGCATTCAAACACATGAACCCATAAACAGAAGTAGTGCAAATGGCAGGTAGCCATGCCCAGGAGGAATCATGCCCAGGAGGAATCATGCCCAGGATGCACAGAAGAGCTGTTATGGATACTAGCATTAACCGGAAATGATTAATGATAGATTTTCATCACATGCGAGGTGTCGACGAGGTACTCAATGGTATGAAGACCAGTGAGCAGGTTTGATTCCGGTGTCGTCCACCAGTTGTGAGGACTGAATTTTGCCTGGGACGTCTTGAGACAGGGTAACGTTCAGTTCACAGTGACTTAACGATAAAAGAGAAAAACGGGAGTAGAACGATCAGAAGGGACAAGGAATTCAGCTGCAGGTTGTTTGCTCGTGTACACAGGAGCGGTCGTAGTTATTCTGGTGAGTTAATACTCACCTCACAGGGTGAAGGGCGCGAACCTCTGTGGAGTCAAGTTTCCAGTGATTCAGAAGAGAAAGAACAGACGGGAAAAACAAGATACATTCAAACTATAGAAAAGTGGCGATATTTATACTCCTCAGATACCCCACACGACAACAAGGTTGATACTAACCAGTTGTCAGGGTAACTACAAAGTAGCGTCAAATTAGAGACATTGTCCACACCTATGTATTTCGAGCTCCAAGACAAGGTTGTGAGGACAATACATAGATCGATGCCTTTGTAAGAATATTCCCCGGGGGATAATCTCGCACTAGAGTAGAGGCTCTCGTGGTTATCATTATATCTGAAATGTGAGTTGATGCTGACACGTTCAGTCTGGACTTTTCTCTCTTTTCTTTGTGCCAGGCATTAATTGGAACCTTGTCATAAACTGTAATTACTAAGGTTGACTGCCCACTGCTAAGAGGCATAGCAAGTGTCCTGGCCGACGAAAGTGTGGAGAGAGAAAGAGACATGCTTGTTATATAAATGGACTCATTACCTTTGCTCCTCATTAGGTTGTGCACCGCCGAAAAGTCACAAGATTTCAGCACCCTTCAAATTCTTTTTCAAACAACAAGACAATGATGGCAAAGAACATGATCTTTGTCATGACCCACCCCCGGGCTACAAGCACCGCATTTGAGAGGTGTTTCCTCTCTCGAGATGAGCTCCATTGCATTCATGAGCCCTTTGGAGACCCATACTATTTCGGGCCCGAGCGGATGAGTGATCGGTTCTCCGCTGAAGAGCTTAAGGGAAACCAGTTCGAAAACACCACCTTTGCTGATGTTCTGGAGACCCTCAACGACGAAGAGTCCAGCGGTAAGCGGATCATGATGAAGGACATGGCTCAATACTTCATTCCTCCTCTTGATGGTGCTGTTAAGGGCTTGACTAGTCCTCCTGGTGTGGCCAAAAGCATCTTGTCCAGTGACAAGTGCAAGGAGATGGTGAAGGGCCTCGAGGAGGTTCCTGAAGAGCTCGCCAAGGAAAACCCCACCAACCTTCCTGCCAACATTCTGTCTAACCTTGACTATGTCTTTCTGATTCGACCCCCTCATCTGTCAGTGCCCTCGTACTATCGATGCTGCATCCCCCCTCGAGTAGAGGAGACAGGCTGGACTCACTATAGATCCTCTGAGGCCGGCTACAGAGAACTTCGGCTCATGTACGACTATGTGAAGAAGCTCCGAGAGGAAAGAGGTCTGCCTGCTCCCATTGTCATCGACTCTACCGATCTGATCGGAAACCCCGAGGTGACTCTACAAAAGGTTTGCCAGGCTCTCGACCTTGAGTGGGACCCCCAGATGCTTGTTTGGGGAGAGAACCGTGAGAAGGATGTCAAACTGTTTGAGAAGTGGAAGGGCTTCCATGACGATGCTCTCGGCTCTTCTGGTTTCCGACCCAACCCTAAGCTGATTCAGGCAGGTGAGTACGAAACCGATTTCCCTACATGGGAGAAGAGCTGGACCGAAAAGTTTGGGCCTGAGGGCTGCAAGATCATTTCTGACTCTGTGAAGGAGCACATTGATGATTACAATTATCTACGACAATTCAAGGCCGGTGTTTAGGCAGATGTACATACATAGTTTCTGAATCTCGATAAAATATCTACTAAGAGAACCGCCAGTAGGCGCGAGTAGAAATACGCAGTATATACCAGAGCTACCGGTATTCTAAAGTAACGATGATAAGCATCTACAAACGTCAAGAGGCTGTACATGAACATGCCGGTACAAGCACAGTACCTTGTTCTCTACAAATACTTGCGATTACAGCTGTGCTAAACAATCTCCAATATCTTATGCTATATGTTATGTGAACGACCTAACCACTGGTGATGGCGAGACCCAGAACAGGCTTGGCGTCTTTATTCTTCTTGTCCTTGTTATTGTCAATGTCGATCTCCGCCAGGCTCTGTGTGAGATCCTTGAGGTTGTCTCTCGAAGTAAGAGGGGTTGTCTCTGCAGTAACACTGTGGTCGTCGCCGGCAGGCTCCTCACTTAGAACAGAAGTTGTGCTGGGGTTGACAGAGTTCTCCTCGTAAATGGACGCGAACTTGCGTGTGTGGTGCCGACCAGCTCCGGGAGTGTAGTGGAAAGGAGGAGGTTGGTGGCTGTACTGTCTGCTCCCGTTGCCATCATCAGAAACAGTGTCATCTTCTCCTGAGTCGCCTGAACCATTAAGGCCAACGAGAGTGCCACTGTAGGCTGCGTAATGGTCCATCTGGGCCTTCGCAAGATACTGGGCCAAGGCTTGGTTTCCAGGAGTGTGGGGCGCAGGCACCTGAAAGCTCATACCAAACGGGTTTTGCACAGGGTAGAGACCAGTGTTGTCAAGCACATGCTGGTAATCATACTGGTAGTGCTGCTGAGGCTGCGACTGGTGTCGCTGATGATGCTGAGCATGCTGCTGCTGGCCATGCTGGTTGTGCTGCTGTGACTGCTGTCCCAGTGACTGCTGCGGCTGTTGTTGCTGAGTATGGTGCTGCGGGTTCTGAGGCTGTGCAAGCTGGGAGCCCTGCTGTGCCTGGGTTTGAGGCTCGTACTCTTCTGAGGATCCTCGATCAGATCGAGATCTAGACATGCTTTGCCTGTGTTTGGGGCCTTGCTGTTGATGCCCCTGGTTTTGCTGCTGCTGAGGGTACATCCGGGGAGGGTTGCCACATCTATCCTTGCCGAAGTTGATCTTGAACTGCTGATACTCGCTCTTCTGTTTGATGCCCTCAATAGCCTTAATAGCATTGGCCAGGTTGGTGAAGTTCACAAAGGCGCACGACTTTTCCTTGAGAAAATTGATCTGTTCAATATCACCGAACTCGGAGAAATCGGCCCGCAATTTAGACTCGGGCCAGTTGTCGTCGATATCTCCAATGTAGACGTTACGGGAAGCACCTGCAGTGACAGCAAGTGCAATGGGGGTTGGCAGAGGACCAGAGTGTTTACCCCATCCGATTTTTAGTCGCTTGTTATGGATCGTCAATCCCTGGAGGTTGGACAGCGCAAAGAACTGAGCGGCAGCGGTAGGATCCACAAATGTCACAAAGCAGATATGACGTTCGGGTATGTAACGGATGTGGTGCAAGAGGCCTCCACGCACCACATTGCAGATCTCTTCAGTAGAGGTCTCTGGATGGACATTTCCCAAATAGACAGTTCGGTTTCCAGCATTGCCAGCACCGCCAGCCGCGGCAGCGACGGCATTGGCGGCAGCTGACTGTTGCGACAGAACATTTGTAAGAGCGTCCCGGTCCGTAGCTGCCGCCATCTGCTCGTAGCCAGGAGCGAGACCGAGATACTGAGCAGCATTCTGCTGTTGGGTTTTGCTGACGTAAGCGCATCGATCTTTGCCATAGTGCACCTTTCGCTGAGACCAAACGGGGTCTGCCTTCAGCTGCTGAACAACTTTCACGGCGGTGGAGATGGAGAGAAAGTGAACAAAGCCGTATTTTCGATCACTAATGAGCTTGACGGTGTCGATGGGGCCGAATTTAGCGAGCTCATCACGCAGTGCGGTGTGGTCCATATCATCAGGCAGATTTCCAAGGTACACGTTTCGGGAAGCACCCTCTTGTGAGACGGCAATAGCGATGGAAGGGTGCACAGTGGTGGGTTTGCCCCATCCGATCTTGATATCTTGCCCATGAATGGTGAGTTTTTTCAGAATAGCATCAGAATGGAAATGGGCAGCTGAGTTCTGGTCGTAGAAAGAAACGAATGCGCATGTCTTCTCTGGCAGCATGCGGACATTTTCCACCATGCCGGAACGCACGTGGTTCAGGAGTTCCTCAGGGGTACACTCAGTTGGGACGTTTCCGAGATAAACCGTTCGTGAGGGCTGGCTTTGGTCGTCTGGGATGGCACCAGTCCCGTTGGTGACACCATTTTGCTGGTGGGACTGGTGATGCTGGTGGGGCAAAATGTACCCCATGTGACCATAGCTGTCGTGAGGGTAGTCGAACGTAGGGTACATGTAGTTGGATCCGATCCTGGGCGAGGCGGCAGCGGCGGCAGCGGCAGCGGCTGCTGCTGCTGCTGTAGGGAAGGGTCCGAACTGAGGGCCGGGCGAAAACTGGCCTCCTGTTGGGGTTCCTGGGTTGAAGGGGGAACCAACGAGTAGCTGCGAAGGCAACAGCGGAGTAAATTGCATGTCCATGTTTGGAGAAGTGGACAAAAAAGAAGTGGCGAGAATGAAGGTGTAGTTAATGGCAGCGCTTTGAATAGGCCGAGAAAAAGAAGAGAATTTGTGTCAGAAGTGTGAAAAAGACCTGCCCAAGTTTATGGCGTCTGCGGTTGAAAGAATACCGGGTTTAAGAAGCCCGGAAGAAACTGGAAAAATAAGCACGTCCTCGTGGAAAGACACGTCGTCAGGCACGTTGCAAGAAGAGAAAAGAGAACGTCGATGCAGTGAAGGTAGAAAAGAGTGCCCTTTTGACCGTTTGGTGACGAGTGCAAATTGTGTACAGAATTTAGTTGCACTAAGTAGCACCTCACTCACCCCTATTCCCACGATAAGTAAGGTTTCTAAATATAAACGCGGCAGGGTGAATGAGACATAATGATCGTTGCCCAAAAACGCGTTTCACATCATTATTTTGAGAAAATCACCAAAAACTTCAGCCCCCTATTAATTTCACATGGTGCCATCTTATCGTCCTCTTCCCAGAAATACCTGGAACACCCATTTCAAGTGACAGATCCGCTTGTCGATCCAATTAGGCACAGCAGTCCAACGTGTTCAACCGCAGCAGCACGAGCCCAAAACTTTAAATGAGCTGGGAGGCTGCTGGCTTGGACTTGCGTCTCTAGGGCCATTACGCAACAAAAAGCAGTTACAAGCACAGTTCCATACATTATCTGCTATGTGCAGAATTAGTGAATGTGCCAAGCTAGCAGCTCAGGTCTAGATTTCGTGATAGTCAAAGGTGTGAATCATCAGCGGATGAGCGCGTTTGCGCACACTTGTCTCCACCGAGTTGTTTTTCGTTCACAAAGTTGTTTTGGTTGTAGGACGCGCATTCCGGCTTCGCCCCATCTTTCTTCTGAAAGCCGCGCGTCAAGGGATGCTATATGCATATGTAAGGTGTCTGAAGTTTGAACTCGTAACCATCTGGTTTCATGTTCAGAACAAAGGACACCGAGGCAAATTTTCGGCAACCGTGAAGTTTTCAGGTACGGATACTGGTGCCAGACAATATGTCAAGCGAACTCGTCTGTTGAGGTCAGGCTGATGCGATGCCGATACTCGATGAACAGTACACCGTACCACCATGTGTATGTACTAAAAGGAGGGCTAATTTAACATGAGTCTTACCATCTAGATTCAATAAACAAGTACATGGGGCACCAAAATAGGACGCTATTCGATTCTCGCGGGGTGGACACGGTGTACTTGTAGCTACTGTATCAGTACTTGTAGTTACACCGAAATGGGACACCATTACCGTACGAGTACAGTAGGTAAAGAGTGTGTAGGTGATACTACCGGCATGGAGTGTGAAACAGAACACACCTTTAAGACACACTCGAGATGTGTGTTCCTACCTTACGCGCATGTACAGCAGAAGCCCTGGTAATACCTCAAGCGCAGTACAGCTACTGTACTAGTGGGGAGTACGCTACCCAATACATACTCGTACTTCTGCCCTTAACTACCGGTACTATACCTGGTACTTTACGTGGCTACTGTCCAGGTTCCGTGTACTGGTTGATCACAGAGGTGCATTGATACTTGTAGCAAGGAATCGTACATACCAGTAACGGTACGGTAAAATACAGTACCGGTAATACCGTACTTGTATAGGTACAGAGCGAGAACGCCGGGAAAGAAGTTACGTAAAGTAGCACTCAGCCTACAAGTACAAATGAGAACAAGAACTGATAGGAGTGTAATTAGATATGCTGTACCGGTTTCGATGCTAGCACGGTCCTGGTGCTTGCACAATACAAGTACAGACTTGTAGTGTTAGCAGCGCTTGGCCCATTTGTACGCTTTTCCACGGTGTACCATTTCAATCGCTCTCAACTGTGGCGTCGGAATCTAGGTCGATAGTTTCCGCGGGGTCCAAGACGATAGAACCCTGCGACGAATTCTCTACCTTCACCTTATCGACTGGTTGATCTGCTTCTAGAGGGACAGCGTTATCACTGCCTGGATCTGGAATGTTAGATTCCTCCTTCTTGACGTAGTCTCCAAATCCATCGCTGAACTCTCCTTCGAACTGTCGCATTTTCCTTTTTTTAGTGTTGAGAAGCGCAGAGAATTTCCCTACTAGCTCCTTCTCGAATCTCTTCTTCTCAGAAATGAGACTTTTCAACTGCTCATCCAATTCCACACATCTCTTCTTGTACATGTCAGTCTGAACGCGCGACTCTCGTAGAGTTTTTTGAACAGCAGATCTGCTTTCGTCAATGCTGCGAACCCAGGTCATTAGATCTGGATCGCCTGCTGAGGTCTCTTTCATTTCAATATCACCAAGTCTGGCGACAATTCCATCGCTTTTTCGCCTTCGAATTGACAAGGTCAGCGACTTATCCGTGCTGTCGTAGGAGCACTGTGTCACTATACTGTCGGTATCGAGCCCTTCTGTGGAACTTCCAGTCAAAACCCATCGCACTACCTTTTCCCACTCCTCGTCGGTTTCCTTGTTACGGCGGTACTTGTGTTGCTTGAGCAGGCCCTTATTGATTCTCACCGAAAACACGTGTTCGCCTTCGGACCCTGTCACCTCCATGTTTAGCTGCTCAAGGTCCCCTTTGGATTGGAACACTGCGTACCCATAATTGATCGACTCTGACGGAATTGTGAAAGTAAACATTCCGATACCGGTAGTGATGGTTTGCGATTCTCGTTTCTCTGTTTAGCCGCTTCTGATATTCCCAATGCCGTACACTGCAAGACGCCGGATGGTATGACCCAAGCAATTGATCTTGTGGTATAAATGCTGTTGTTGGTGGTACAGGTGAACTGACTTTCGTCCCTCTTCCTTCGAGCGTAGATGAGTTCGTTATACGCGGCTTCACAGTTCTGGTGCTAGTCGTACCGGTACAGTGGTGCAGTACAGCTGTAGAAACGACTCTGCAGGTCTTGATGCGGTAATACAGGTACCGCTACTTGTGGCGGTGCTGGTATTGGTAATGAACCTGTAACGGGCATGTAAACTCGAAACAATCCGCTATTAAAACAGTACAGTGTAGCGTACCGACTAAATCCCCTAACCCTGAAATCTCAATGGGGAAGTCCCTGCCTGAACTTCAAATCGCTGGAAGTAATACATACAGGAGATCGGAGATACATATTTTTTGAGCAGAATCATCGGACGATTTCAGATTGAATGAAATGTGGCACGTGAACCTTCATCTCGATATTCTCGCTCCTCGAAAACTCCAGAAAATTTTCGTCCATTTCATGCCACTTCACCTTAAATGGGCATCATCAAGAGCACGACATTCTGATTATGTAAGCATAACGCAATACCCGAGAAAACTTCACGGATTTTCGGGCAACTGGGTTTTTTTCTTGTCGCTATCCAAATCGCCCATTTTCCCTTAACCTCATTTTTGTCTAAAACTGCTACTGTTCAACATTCTGATTATGTAAGCTGATTGATAAGCTAAGTTTTAGCTTATGTAAGCAAATAACGAAGCGTGGAAAAACAGAAAGTAGTTCAAAATGTAGAAGCAGAAGCATAGGAGAGCGATTCTTATATTCCCAGCTCAAAAAGCGAGTATGATGAGTATGTCAGTGTTTCCCGCGCGTTGTTAGCCTTGTGAGCTACGGAGTATGTACATACCATATCATGTTAACACTTCAGCAACGTATTACGTAAGCACAACGCGAGTACTCGAGAAAACTCCAAGGAAATTCGGGCACCTGTGATTTTTTCCAGTAGCTATCCAAATCGCTCATTTTTCCTTGACCTCATTTTTGTCCAAAAGTGCTGTTACACAGCGATTATATAAGCTGATTATTAAGCTCGGATAAAGGAGATGATTATGTAATCTCATAAATGAAGTGTGAAAAAACAGACACCATTAAAAGAAAGAAAGATGTCCAGAGCGTAGAAGAAGAAGCAAGAGAGCAGCGGTACTTCGATTTCCAGCGCCAAAAATGAGTGTAATAACTAAGTCGGTTATCCAAACGCACCGTTAGCCTTCTTGTGAGCTACCCTATTACGTAATCACGTTAGTACTTCAGCAGGGTATTACGTAATCACAACGCCTCACCAGAGAAAACTCCAAGGAATTTCGGGCACCTGTGTTTTTTTGCAGCGGCTTTCCAAACCATCCATTTTCCCTTGACCTCATTTTTGCCCAACAGTGCTGTTGCACAGTGCTCTGATTACGTAAGCTAATTATTAAGCTCGGATGGTGGAGGTTGATTACATAAGCTCAACAATGAACCCAGACACCATTGAAAGAAGGAAAAAGTCCAGAGCTTAGAAGCAGAAGCAAGATAACAGCAGCGCTTTGATTTCCAGTGCCAATCACAAGTGTAATAACTATGTTGGTTATCCCAGCGCACTGGTACTGTATTACGTAATCACACAAATACTACAGTATGATTACGTAATCTTAATGTAACACCCAAGAAGACTTCACGGAAGCTATCATGCATCTTTAGAATAAAAAAAAGGAATTTCGGGCACCTGGGATTTTTCCTCTAGCTATCCAAATCGCTCATTTCCCCTTAACCTCAATCTTTCCCACAAGTATACAGGATTATGATTATGTAAGCTGATTAATAAGCTAAGATGTTATAGTGTGCTTATGTAAGCTAATAATGAAGCGTGAAAAAAACAGAAACTAGCTGAAGAAAGTCCAGAACGTGGAAGAATAAGTAAAGATGAAGCTGTACATTCATTTACAGAGTCAATCACTGATATAATATGTTAGTTAATGACTCCAGCGCACTGTTAGCCTTCTTGTGAGTTACCGTATTACGTAATCACACTAGCACTTCAACAATGTATTACGTAATCACAACGCAGCACCAGAGAAAACTCCAAGGAATTTCGGGCACCTGTGTTTCTTTCCAGTAGCTTTCCAAACCATCCATTTTCCCTCGACCTCAATTTTGCCCAAAAGTGCTGTTGCACAGCACTTCGATTATATAAGCTGCTTATTAAGCTCGGATAGAGAAAATGATTTTATGGAAAACGGACACTATCGAAAGAACGGAAGCAGAAACATGGAGGTAGTAGTCCTCTTCTTTGTAGTGATTAGCACGAGTATAGATATGACACTGTGAAAGGTAGTCCGAGCGTTTGTGAACTACAATCGCTGCCGTGCTGGGGTTGACTACGGTAGGCTGAATGAATAGATGAATTTTCTTGGAAAAATAATAATTGAAGAATTCACACACTTGGTCGAATCATAAATTCAGATGTTGTCTCCATCTCCGTTCAAGAATTCAAATGTATAGCTTCCAAGAGGCAGATTGGTACACACAAGCGGATCACGAGGCCTACTTTATAGCTATTCAAGCAGAACTGCCCTTAAAGGTCAGCAGGATATGCTACATACTGTATATATCTGGTTTCTCGTTGACTGATCTCTGCAAAAAGAGCCATTTAGTCACCCAGAAGTCAAGTTTCGAAGCTGAAAGTCATCCATGTCTCCTTTGTATCAAATCCTAGTTACAGACATGGACCTAGCCTGTCTAGGTGGTGTTTCGGAGGTGGTATATACCAGACTTAGCTAAAGATACCACTTGTGGAGGTAATGTATCCTTTTCTTCATGATGGCACAAATTGCTTTACAACAAAACTTTCGATTTCAACGCTACTGGCTGATACGCGTGGATAATGCAGAGCGAGATGGGGCATAAACCTTAGTGCAATTCTACAACTTCAAGAAGTAAGAAAGTCACAAGAAAGTAGCATTGAGGAAATAAAAAAGCCACAAGCTCAATGTGGGCCATTGCTAATATCACTGTACCGTGTCATCTCTTTTATCACCACTCTTGGGTGTTTTTTTAAGGTCGCATGTTTCTCATAGCTTATTTCGTATAATGTATACGACACCTAAAGCCCCATTTTACTCTTCTCTTCTTCATCGAGTTTGCCATCATCGCCAAGATACTAGCCAGCGTGTGTTTTGTCTCAAAGCACCGAGTAGCGCGAATTCTTTCCGCAGCATAGAGCGAGGAATTTACAGTGAGTATCCCCACATTTTACTTGTGCTATTTTGCTTGTGACATTTTGATTGTGACATTCTGCTTGTGACAGCAAAAGCACTTTCTGTCTTCAATCAGCTAACTCAGGGGCGTCGAGGAAACAAGTTTCTGACGACGGGTGTTCCGTTTGAGCGTCTGACAGAGGCGCCATACACTGTGGATGTCGGTGATTGGTGCTGGTCTTAGCTCTAAGAACATCTCAAACCCGTGGAGGAGTCAGGACCAAGTGTGCGATAACCATGCTTGTGTCCATGGGTTGGGTGTGCGATAACCATGCCCGTGTCCCAAGCGTTCTATGAGGCCCAGGGTCCGAGGTCTTATAGGGAGTGCCCCGGGAACCTGTGTCTGAAGTCTTGTGTGGGCTTCAGGCACGACGCTACTTCCAGTCAGTTTCACACACAGCAGTCACCCCTTGTTGACCCACAGGGGGAGCCATGACTGCACCGAGACAAAACATGACTAGCGTCCTCACGATTTCGGCGGAACCATTTCGTGAGCTTTTTCTACCTAATGATGTGGCGAACTTCATTTTTGGAAATCTTCAGGCACATGCGTGTTTGGAGGTTCCCGTTTTGATTATTTCGAAACGACCTGATCTTTCCGTTACCCTCGGGTATTCGGTGACGTGATTCTGGTATTGCTATAACAGGTTGATACTAACGCAGGTTGATACTAACAGCAGTTTCACTCACCACGACGTCTTCGACACCCTCCTTGTCTCTACAGGTCCTGCACTAGTCTCATTCGCTATTCGTTATCTGACAGCCCCATGCTGTCTCGGTCTTCCTTGCACCTCCGTGCTTGGTCTCTGGACGCTTCAGACACCCTCCGTGTCTGGGGTGATTGGTTCGGTTGTTGGCTCTACTTTTACTATTATTGTGGATTCTACTTACACTAAGACGTTAGCCCAATCCGAGGCTAAGAAATCGGTTTTCATACAAAAATGTTGATCCGGGTGCTTGCATTCGTTAGACCGACGCACACGCCTTCAGGCACGCTCTACCCTTCGGGGTAGGGCACGAACGTTTGGGTATCGCTCGCGGTATCTTGAGACGGTTGACGGGCTATTTTCAATGCTTTTACAGCCTAGGCTTGAAGCTCCCACTGGTTTCCTTTGGGGGTGGAGGGTAAAGTAAAACATGGCGGTGGTTTTTCACCGATTTCTTGGCTGTCCTGATGAGACGGATTCTTGGCTAGCGTCGAAACGTCACCCCTGGGCTACTTTCGTAAGATCGTACCCACGGGGGCGTTGACAGCCACTAGTCAAATTTAGTTAATGAAGGCATCTGACACTGTAGAGCAGTTGTGGACTGCTTGAGAATGTAGTCAGGATGTAAGTGAAACAAACAGTCTGGCAAATTACTTGAACAGTCTGTGAACTTGAACTGTCTGTTAAGTGACGTGAACAGTCTGTTAAGTGACGTGAACAGTTTGTTAAGCTACTTGAACCAGTCAGTTAAGTAACTTTTACAGTCTGTTAAGTAACGTGAACCTGTCAAGCACCTTACATGAATAATCTGTCAAGCCACATGGTAGTCTGTCAACTAACATGAACAATATGTCAAACCATACAGATAGTCTGTCAAGTAACGTGATGACTCTGTCAAGTCACGTAGCCAGTCTGTCAGGTACTGTACCGGTACTGTACCGGTACTGTATGTACCGGTAGTGTCTACTCTGGAGACCTTCAAAAGGTATCATGCTCCAACTGAGTAGAACTAACCACAACTACAATTCCCAAAGCTTTATTGGGCTCGTCAAATACTGGGGTTTTCAGTGGTACTTCTAAATACTTTTCACCATGTTTATAGCATGATTGAGAAATAATTCCAGTAAAATGTGTTTTTTTGTTGAGAATTAGTTGAAAGTAATCAACAGGTTCCAAAACGGCGCTCTAGAAATGACAGAAGTTTGTGAGTAGATTCATTTTCGTAGCTGAAAAAATAATAATCACTCTAGGTAGAATTAAGCAAGAGTGTCATTACAAAATCTTTCCTCGATCTACATTTGTCGTCTCGTCAACGACTTCCCATTTACTTAGACTCTCAACAAAATCAAACCCTAAACTAAATAAGCTCACATATTAGGGGTATATTTTTGTCTCGCAGAGGGTTCCCACAAGAAGCTCATTCGACCTGATTGGGATGTGATTAGTAATCAAGAGTGCGGAACAAGCCAGAAAAATCGGAAACATCAGAAGAATCAATGAAGACAAGAGTTTAGAGAAAAATAGCTCAACGTTGAGACTACTTGAAATATTTCACATCAGATTTTTTTCTCATTTTCAGGCCTCGGCTCTTGACTTCTTATTGATGCTTATTAAGCAGATTATGCAGGAAATTGGTGAGATAATAACCTTAAACCTGACATTTCCAGAGAAAAAGACAAGGCCGATTATGAAGTGGAAATAGGCAAAATTAAACAGGAAAAAGTGTCAGACAGTTACCAATGCACTTATAATATTCATTCATTTGAAAGAACCACCAAAAACACTTTGGTGGCAGTGTTTTTTGCCACATGTCGATTAGTTGAGCTCCTGAACAACTTGTCAACAAAACCTCAACAAACAATTTCTTCAATAAATAAGGTTATTTTCCTATATCGGTAAAACTTCGCTGGGAGGGTGGGTCAAATTTTGGAAAATTTGCGATATTTTGTCGATTTGAGGCTGAAAATTGCGAATTCATACACATTTCCATGAAAAAAATTACTCCGGATTGTCCAAGCTCAAATAGTGTATTACGTAAGCAGTTTTAGAATTGAACATCTACAAACAAGTCATAAGATTTTTTTAGAAGACAAATACGAACTCAGGGGGCAATATTCATGCCATTAAATAATGAATATGTATTTATTCGCTGATTATATATTGTTCTGACAGGTCTGTTTTCGACACGCCTCTCTCCCAAATGTTCGACTTTTGCCCCTAGCTGAACATGTACTCCCGGGTGAGTATGTATGTACAAGTACCAATACTGTGGCGGTTGGTCCATATTTAGCCATCCTTGAACAAGAAGCGGCCTTTCTTTATTACTTGGGTAATTCTGTTAAGGTCTGTCACTCAACTCTCACACTGGCTTAGTCATCGTATTCGTTTGGTCTATAAGTGGGATTGTATGGTTACGTAAGCACGCACAACCCAACAAATGACCACCAAAGAATATCTTCTGTAATAATACTGTCCTATTGTATCTAAAATCAGCTTTCAGTCAAGAGGTGACCTTCTTCTAATTACTCGATTACTTAAGTATTTTTGTTAAGGTCTGTTACTTCACCATCATGACAGCTTAGTCAGCATATATGGCTGCGGAATTGTACTTTAGGGTTACGTAAGCACGGCAGCCAAACAATGACCACCACAAGAAAAAAGAAAGAAAGAAAAAAGTATTGATGCAGCTCGGTCTGAAATCTTCTAAAAGGTGGCCTTTCTCTTTTACTTGAGCATTTTTGTTAAGGTCTGTCACTTCACCCCATTATGGCTTAGTCGGCATTTACGCTCAGTCACATTAAGTAGAATGTGTGATTACGTAATCACAGGCAGTCTAACAATGACCTTCATCTCTAGAATAAAAAAATCAAAAAAAAGAAAGAAAAAAAAAGTAATGGTGCAGCTCGGTCTGAAATCGTCTAAAAGGTAGCCTTTCTCTTTTACTTCAGCAATTTTGTTAAGGTCTGTCACTTCACCCCATTACGGCTTAGTCAGCATTTACGCTTAGTCACAATAAGTAGAATGTGTGATTACGTAATCACAGACAGTCTAACAATGACCTCCAAAAAAAAGAAAGAAAAAAGTAATGGTGCAGTTCAGTCTAAAATCATCTAAAAGGTAGCCTTCCTCTTTTACTTGAGCAATTTTGTTAAGGTCTGTCACTTCACCCAATTCTCGCTTAGTCATCGCTTACAACTAGTCATAATAAGTAGACTCTACTGTTACGTAAGCAGAGGCAACCCAACAATGACCTCCAAAAAAGGAAAGAAAAAAGTAATGGTGCGGTTCAGTCTGAAATCATCTAAAAGGTACCCTTCCTCTTTTACTTGAGCAATTTTGTTAAGGTCTGTCACTTCACCCCATTCTCGCTTAGTCATCGCTTACGATTAGTCATAATAAGTAGACTGTACGGTTACGTAAGCAGAGGCAGCCCAACTATGACCACCAAAGAAAATAAAGAAAAAAGTAACGGAGCAGTTCGGTCTGAAATCATCTAATAGGTGGCTTTCCCTTTTCATTCGAGTGATCTTGTTCAAGGTCAACTACATCATTCTCACGTAGTAGCTCAGTTATCCTATTGTACCTTAGTTGTGTATAATTGTTATCTAGTCCAAGTATAATAGTTGAGTGTTCATGAAAGTCGTCAGAAGGCTCGTTTTCCATATTCCTAACATGATAGAACAAAAATAATGTTATAGTCTCGAATCAGTGACATATTTAGTGATGCAAAGAGATGCAAATCCCTTCTCGTACAATATTCCTCAGTGTCCAGCGATTTATCAGTGCTAGCTTAAGTAAATCCTGAAAATACCTTACCTAGGGCACTCCGAATAAGTGCTATATTGGGTGAAATAGTGACTTTGATATCCCTTCTTTCATTCGGATAGGCAAACAAATTCCGTCGCTCTCATCTCTTGCCTAGCTCACTGGCTTATACAAGTATAATCATCCGATTTAAGCCGGGTAACTACAAGTACTTGTACTTGTACATATATGGAGCTTCAAGTCTGTAGGAACCCCGACACAAGAAGCCATTGACAAATCGTGGTATACAGTACTATGGGACTCGCCGAGAGGTCAATATACGTTCCTGGATGTGTATCTTGCCGTACACAACGTACCCGTGCCGGGTGTCTTGAGGAGAGTTAATACAGTATGTACTCGATTATATAATCATCATAATGACGTCATACATTGCGGTACAGTAGAATATTTCGGAACTCGGGAGTGTTTGGTATCAAACCGGTTCATAGCCAGCACAGATCCGGAATCTCGTACTCCACATCAGTCTATAACGGATGTCCCGGTACCGGTACTGATGTACAAGTACTCGTATACAACTGACAGACCTCACCGTGAGTTTATTTTCGATACCAAGGGGAAGGGTGTTAGTCATGGAACTCTTTTCCATACCATTCTACGACGCCATAGAAACGTCTGACCAACACTTGTAGGTGATAAAATGGGGCTTGAATGACAACGGGGGATATCCGTTTATATGTTGGGCTTGCCCATATCACTGGTCCGATTGACAATCACGCGCCTCACCAAAACTGTGCCTCGGCAATTTCTCGTCATAAAATAAGGTTATTTTCACGTTTCCCCCACATCTTTCCCAAGCGGGGTGGTTCTTCTCTCCACAACAGTAGCCTACGATCCCGCACCCCTTCAACGACATGGCTCATTCTGCTTTAGTGGGATATGCGCCTTTACGGTCAGGACTTGTGAACATACCGACGTCGCTGTCTTCTCTGATTTTCAACAGTGGAGTGGTAAGTATTGATATTCAAGCCCAGATCAGGTGGGAGTGCTGGTGTGAAATGTACCCCCGATGTGCTGGTGCTGTCCGACTTTGCAGACACCCCGTGGGGGCAAACCCATCTCAATGAAACTAACAAAGTCGATCCAAGATGTCATTCTGTCCCTTTCGTGGCAATCCAAACCGTCAGTCTCCGGAACCAGAACAGCCCAGACTGCCTATGTTGGATGGACCGGAATGACCTCTAAGTCCGACTATGCCGAAAAGGATAAGATCGAGTTAGATCCCGTTTTTGCAAAGTCCATCGATCTATTGCCCAACACGCAGGTGTCCATCGATATTCAGCTTCACCCGAAAATCGCACACACCATCCATTTAGAGCCCGTCACCGTTGCAGACTGGGAAATTGTCGAACTGCATGCTGCTTACCTCGAGTCTCGCATGATAAACCAGGTGAGAGCAGTGTCACTCAATCAGCCCGTCACAGTCTACCCTTCCTCCACCACCTCCGCTACTCTGCGAGTGGTTCGCATTGAGCCCGATCTGGGTGCTGCGGGGTTTGCCAAACTATCACCCGACTCAGAAGTCGTGGTAGCTCCCAAGCAGCGAAAGAAAGAGGAAAAGCAGGCGAAGAAACGATCTGGTAGCGCCAGATCTACCGGCTCCCAAAAGAGAAAGGGAGGCAGAGGACCCCAAGCACTGAGGCGGGCGATCAGTGAGGATTTCAAGGGCCATCTCCGCTTGGAAATTGCTCTTGATGTGTCCCAGCTGCCCCCAGAGTTTCAGCAGTTGAAAAGCGTTTCTGTTAAGGTCATCACGCCTCCCAATCTATCCTCCCCTCAACAAGCGGCCTCCATCGCTGTCGAGGATAAAAGTGACGATTCAGTCACACAAAACGAACGCCCGCCATCTGAGCCCAATGTTGAGGTACCCCCAGACATTATTAATCCTGCTTCTGAGATTGTGGCGACTATCGTCGACGAGGTCACCACCCCCACCGGTCATGCTAGATTAAGCTATGCTCTCGCTGATGCGTTGAGCATCCCTGGCACTGTGGGCCATGTGATCAGACTTGAGTCAGCCCCAAAGCCCCTTTCTCAAAAGCCCGGAGCGCTCGTGATCCATCGTTTCATCACCAAGACGGTGGGATCTGCTGAGCAAAAGTCTCTGCGTTTGAAGGGAGAAAAGAGCGCTGAAAACGGCGTCTCAGCTGAGGACCAGTTTCCTTTGCTGGAAGAGCTCAAGAAGTTAGAGCTGCTAGAGGGCCCAATTTCAAATTACCAGCGTCTTCCCCCTATCAAAGATCTGCTTCCCCTAGGAGGCGTCCTTGGCTTGCAGAACTCGGAAGGCTGGATCCAAGGAGGATATCTCGGGGACGAACCTATTCCATTTGTCTCCGGCTCTGAGATTCTGAGAGCGGAATCTTCCCTTTCTCCCACAAAGGAGGACTCAATCGAAAAACGTGTTGTCGGTTTGGACAAAATGCTCGACAACATCAGTGAGGTCTTGTCTCGTGACTCCATTGGTTGCCTCATCTATGGGTCTAGAGGCTCTGGTAAAAGTGCTGTGCTCAGCCATATCAAGAAGGAGTGCAAGGTGTCAAACACGCACACAGTATCAATCGCCTGCGGTCTCATTGCACAGGACAGAGTTCAAGCTGTGCGAGATATTCTGACGAAGGCATTTCTTGAGGCTTCGTGGTTTGCCCCGTCAGTATTGTTTCTCGACGATATCGACGCTTTAATGCCTGCAGAAGTCGAACACGCCGATTCTTCCCGAACCAGACAGCTGACTCAGCTATTTTTAGAGCTGGCATTGCCCATCATGAAATCCCGCCACGTATCCGTGGTTGCCTCGGCACAGGCGAAGGAATCACTTCACATGAATCTTGTCACCGGTCACGTATTCGAAGAGCTTTTTCACCTCAAATCCCCTGACAAGGAGGCACGTCTGGCTATTTTATCCGAGGCGGTCAACCTGATGGATCAAGATGCCCCCTTCTCACAGAATGACATTCTCGAGATTGCCTCTCAAGTTGATGGATATCTTCCGGGAGACTTGTGGACGTTGAGCGAGCGTGCTCAGCATGAAATGGCTCTGAGACAAATTGAGACTGGAAATGAAAACTCGTCCATTCAATTGGCTGACTTCAATAAAGCACTGGAGGACTTCGTGCCCTCTTCGTTGCGAGGAGTCAAACTGCAGAAATCGAACGTGAAATGGAACGACATTGGCGGACTGAAGGAAACCAAGGCAGTTCTTTTGGAGACATTGGAATGGCCTACCAAGTATGCGCCCATCTTCGCGTCCTGCCCTCTTCGTTTGCGTTCAGGTCTTCTTCTCTACGGCTACCCGGGCTGTGGTAAGACCTATCTAGCATCGGCAGTAGCCGCTCAATGCGGCCTAAACTTCATTTCGATCAAGGGTCCTGAGATTCTAAACAAGTACATTGGTGCATCCGAGCAGAGTGTTCGAGAGCTGTTCGAACGAGCCCAAGCTGCTAAACCCTGTATCCTGTTTTTTGATGAATTTGACTCCATCGCTCCTAAGCGTGGCCACGACTCCACTGGTGTAACTGATCGAGTAGTCAACCAGATGCTCACTCAGATGGACGGCGCAGAAGGCCTTGATGGAGTGTATGTGTTGGCAGCTACTTCCAGGCCTGATCTTATTGATCCGGCACTATTGCGTCCGGGTCGATTGGATAAGATGCTCATTTGTGATTTGCCTTCTTATGAAGATCGACTGGACATCCTCCGGGCCATTGTGGATGGAAAAATGCATCTTGATGAGCAGGTTCAGTTGGAGTATGTCGCATCAAGAACGGAGGGCTTCTCCGGAGCAGACCTTCAGGCTGTCATGTTCAACGCCTATCTCGAAGCTATTCACGAAGTTGTTGATGTAGCCGATGACACAGCAGCTGACGTTCCCGCTCTCGAAGACAAGCGTTTGGAGTTCTACCAGACAACTCTCGGTGCTGTCAAGAAGGATCCTACAGCTACCCAAAACGAGGTTATGAATGCCCGAGCTGCAGTGGCTGAGAAGGCTCGAGTCACAGCTAAACTCGAAGCTCTCTTCAAGGGAATGTCTGTGGGCGAGGACAGTGGTGATAACATGCCTCGAAAGAAGACGGTTGTGACTATCAGACCCCAGCATATGAACAAATCCTTGGATGACACTTCCCCTTCCATCAGTAAGAAGGAGCTTATGAAGCTGAAGGGTATCTACAGCCAGTTCGTTAGTGGAAGAAGTGGAGATATGCCACCGGGAACTGCCTCCACTGACGTTGGGGGCAGAGCCACCCTGGCTTAATCAAATTGTTGAATCTACTCTAATTGTCCGTGTGTCGCAGATGTAAATACCCGGTAGTACGTCATATTGTTATACAAGCACCAAAATGTGATATTTCGGAAATATTGAATGATACTGTACTTGTAGCGTGTTGTGGGACATCATAGACGAGGATGTACAGCACAAGTAATCATATTGCGAAGGAGCTATAGCCACGAAAACACTCACCGAAATATCCAAGCAGGGTGCGACATTGTGTAGCACTCATGCGATCTGATATGAAGTGACTCAGAAGTGGAGGCACCAGTACAAGACCTTGTATTCAGTTGACGTGGAGTTTCTTATTGGTCTTTGTATTCATTATGAGATGAAAAACCTGCTTTGTTATACAAGTACGGTAGTACGGTACCGCTATGTGCGCTGTAATTAGTTGTACGTACTACAAGTGCTGTACCTACTTGTACTGTAGCATTACGAGATACAGCTTCCGGTACTTGTCTGGTACCAATACTGTACTATGCCTGACCAACACATACATTCCCGCGATTACTTGTAACGGATATGTCTTATGCTCACTTGCCTGTGATATATATCTCAATTATTCTAAGTTTATTAATTAAAAAAAAAAAAAAAAAAAAAAAAAAAAAACAGAGCTCATTACAACCTTCAGTGCTACTATATAAGTATGAGTACTGTACCTGGGTACCGGTAGTACAGATACTGCAAGTACCTCCGCGTACTGCGTAATACGGCCGTTTTGGAAGGTTACCCATTGTGCTCTTGTGTTAGAAATTCCTAAACTGTAATCGCCCAAATTGATCATGTTGATGTGGTGCTTATCACTGATAACAACTGGCACACAACCCGACACGCAAACACGGTCAGTACACGACAGAGTACCGTGATGCAACTTCTCGTGTTTGTTTCATCCATTCTAGGCTGGACCTATTTCTTATTATGGAGCTTCTCGTTCTATCCCCCAATCTTGCTGAATATCAAGCTGAAGTCAGTGGAAGGCATTTCTCTCGACTTTCTCTATCTGAACACACTCGGGTACATTTGCTACACTATATCCACGATGCTTCTATATTACAACCACACAATTCGAGAGCAGTACGCCGCTCGTCATTCTGACCCCTCAGGCGTCAAGCATTACCCACTCGTTCGTCTCAACGATGTGTGGTTTGGTATTCATGGCTGCTTTCTAACTCTCCTCACGCTCAGCCAGGTGTATTTTTGGGGCTTCAGCAGGTCGCCGCTACAGCGTCTCTCAAAGTGGGGGCTTTCACTTCTAATTTTCGGTGTCGGCATCTCTCTTGGTACAGCGCTGCTCGTATTGTTATTCGGGAATTCGGATCCAAGCATTGGACTTGAGTGGTTGGACGTCACGTACGTCACGGGGTCCGTCAAGGTTCTCATGAGTACCTGCAAGTATTTCCCTCAGCTCCTATGGAACTTCCGTCGCAAGTCTACAAAAGGGTGGTCAATTGTTTCCATTTTATGCGATTTCGGAGGTGGTATCTTATCACTAGCGCAGCTCGTCTTGGATGGTTACATAAACCACGACTATGAGGGCATCTTCAAGAATGTCCCGAAACTGCTACTATCATTGGTAAGTGTACAAAGTCTCAAGGGTCGTAATCGAACTTCAACTAACTCAGATCACATTGGTTTTCGATATCGTGTTCATGCTACAACATTACGTCTGGTACCCGGGCGGCAATAATTTTCAAGTAAGTCAAGGGGACGAACGCTCGAGCCACGTCCAACACCACCATCACCATCACCATCGAGACCATAGCAATCATCATCGCCCTAGATCGCAAGCTTTGGGTTATGGTACTTTGAGCGATGATGACCAAGAAGAACCTAGCCGAATGATGCTGGCTTGATAAAGGGGGAAACTAACATAGCTGCCGAAGGTGGAGTAAGCGCCTTCGAACAATAGAACATACTAAATGCATTTCAATGTGAAGCTTATGGGTGTAATTTTTTTTCTTATAATCACATAGTACAACGTGTCTACATACGATACATGTGGAGTTGCTATTGTTGTATATATGTAAGTACAGAACCGGCACCGGTATTCGATGATGTCTCTCCGCGTCAAGCTCTCCGACGAACCACACTCTTGACAGTAGCGGAATCAAGGTGCAGGGGTTTGAAGTCTCTACTCGAAAGCAGCCCAGCGCTCTCGTGTATTTTATGATATTCCTGATCGTACGGCAACCCTAGGCGTTCCCACATTTCTCCAATATCACTAAGAAGCTGATGACCGCCCGCTGTGGAGAAAGTATTCACCATAATGACTTGACGGGAAAAGTATTCGGCCAGGACCTTCGAAAAATCTTTCAAGATTTGAAACATGTCTTCGGTCGAGAGGCATTTCCTCATTATTCCAAGATATTTGTCCATAGTCTGAATGGGCACGGACAACTGGGAGCTGGGGGGGACGTTATTGGGATCAGAATACTCAACATTTTTAGACCAGTCGTTGAGTTTGAAGTACTCCTTCATCCCGTCCTGCATCCGCTTCTCTAGAAAAGCCCTTGCAGTTTGATAGACACGATCCTGTAGAGACACATACCCTTTGATTGTGTCGTCAAATAATGTTCCCTCGTCGGTGTCATCAGTGGGAAGAGTAGCGGAAGTTTGCATTGCATCGCTATCAATGCCACCTTCCTTCCGCGATGAATTATTCAAAGAGGTAATATCTCTCCACAGCTCGAGGAAGAATACATCCTCGCCCCAGACCTGAAGGGTTTCAATCATGAATTTGGCACTACCGAAGATTCGGCAAACCCGCCAGATTCCTTCTGATCCACCAGTTTTTTGCTTGTCTGCTGTTCCCACAAGTGCTCTTGACAAGAGAGAGATATTTGATTCCAGAAGTAGATTTTGCTCATGGAGTTGTTCATGGTAAAGATCCAATATTGTTGTTTGGATGCTGATGAGAAATTTGAGTCGGTACGTGACGCTCGTCAGACTTCTATAGTGATCAGTGACACCCTCCAGTAAATCCTTCACCATGAGCGCACTCTTGGTAGGCTTCGTTGCTCCTTTCTCGACGCCATCGAAGTCAATATCCCAGGCATCTGGAAGCTGGACGATCGACTGGAAGCGTGCGACTGCGAAACTTCGCTCAACGTTTAGCCAAGTCTGAAATCTTGACGGTGTGAGAATGGCACCTGATATACCCACCCAGTCACCCTTGTTGGGACTGTAGAAGTAACGCTCCTTTAGAGCAGTCTCGAAGACCACTGTTTCGTAGAGTAGATGAGATAGCTCTGTTGAAGTGTCACGTAGAGCGTCGAACAGTGTTGAAGCCTTTCGGATAGCTGATGGAATCAGAGCACAGATGAACTCGTTAACTGCTGATCTCTCGCTGTCACCCAGCAAAGGTTGGATGTGCTCTTGTAGGAAGTTTTCTTGCTCTTCGACGATGTCAAGAAAGTAGGAATAGAACCACTCTGGCTTGTCAGGTTGATTGGTGTCCTTGTTGCCCTCGAAGTGGAATCGCAACCTGACATCATAAGGCGCTGTCAGAACTAAGAAGGCCTGCAAGGGCACTCCTTGAGGATCGGCCGCCGACTCTGTCCTGAGAGAGCTCTCCAGGAATATCATCTCCTCGAGAATGGACAACAAGCGATCCGATGTGCGAAATTCCTTCGAGGGATACTGGCATGCCACAAGTTCCTCCTCAGCCGCCCGCGACAGTTTCTGCAGCTCGGCCTGCGTGGCTCCCTGAAGCTTCTTCCGCCACTGTGAATGCAGAACTTCCACCACCGGAGGAATGTCCCTACGATTCAATTCAAGATACTCCTGAATTGCACCTTTGACCCTGGATCCCGACTCTTCATGACCTGAGGTGTTGTAGCTGTGTTGCAAGGCTAGAAGGTTGCCAATGTGATGTTCGGACGAAGCCAGGCTTTCAGCATTCAGAATGGCAGTACGGACGTCTCTGTTTGTGTTGACTTGCTCGTAGTTGCTGAGCTCTTCTAGTGCCGCATTAGTCGATGAATTGTCAGCCTCCTCGATTGCGTCCTTCACGGCTTGTGCGTGTCGCACAACCAAACTGGAGGCCTCCGTGTGAGCAGCTGTGATATCCGCGTTCAGACGCTCCTCTTTCTCCAAAAGATCAGACTCGAGCTGATCTAGATTATCCAAGTCCACCAGAGTGGCGAATTGTCCATCGAGGAACAATTTGCCAGATATCTTCCCAATATGGCTGCTCATGTTCTGTGTTGTCAATTTGAGTTGAGCTGGCGATGACAAACAGTCATATTGAGTCTGAAACCTTATTCCCGCATAAAATTGTCACCCCCATCAGAAACCACACCTTGAATTCTGCATCTGATCAGGAGTTACACATCATGGCTGGTAAGTATTATTCACACCTTCGACGAATAATGAATCTTCACTAACTCAGTACGAAGCAAGAACACCGTCATCAAGCTATTTTCGTCAGCGAAAACAGGAGTCATGCGAACTGTTTTTCGCCCTCGTGTCGCTCGACCCATCACTCAGGTGAAGTATGACCCCATTGGTGAGTATAGAAATGAACGATACTGACTTGGCAAGGAGAAGCGAACCCCTACCCGCCCAAACTACTTGCCAGGTGCGCGCATGTTGCTGCGGACGTCTACACGGACTCGGTTGTCCTTATCGAATGAACAGATCACACTCTTAAGTGGGTGCACCAGTGTGCCCTGTTCAGTTGTTCTTTGGAGCATACTAACGCAGTCAAGCGAATGGTTCTTTTTGAGGAGACCAAGACCAGAAGAGGAGCAGTCGAGCCTCGAGGTAAGGAGTCTAAGAAGTCTGATGACTAAACTCAAGTTTGTACATAGTAATTATAGATGTAATGTGAATATTAGTAGCGCCTTGTAGCTGATGCACTACGTCGGCTTGTAGCTATCAGGTACTTGTACCGTGCAATGGGTCGCTACTGGGCAAAAGGGTTCGCGTGGATACTCACGCTTTTGATGTATATGGGAGCAACTGGTCGGTTCTTTCGGTCCACTTCAGTATCCTCTAACCTCTTCAGTGTCTCTTTCCCGTCAATCATTTTCCCGAAGACCGTGTAGTTGCCATCCAGACTTGTATGTTTGTCGTATGTTATGAAAAACTGGCTACCGTTTGTATTTGGCCCAGAGTTAACCATAGATAGCATTCCTCTGGAGTTGTGTCGCAGGGTCGGCTTGATTTCGTCCTCGAACTTGCCACCCCATATAGACTCCCCGCCTTTACCCGTTCCTGTGGGGTCTCCCATTTGCACCATGAACTCTTGCGTTAGTCGGCCATTGCTAGTAATGCGATTCGGTGGCCGTGGTAATGCTACCACGGTCAAAAAAAATCTCCCCATGACTTGTACTCACCCTTGATATTTCTGTGTATCTTGGTGTTGTCGTAAGTGCCGGATGCGCAGAGAGCCATAAAATTCTGGTTAGCGATAATGAACACGTCGATGATTCCGGGACATTGTAGTATACCTAGAAAGGTTTCATACTCACTTCCGCAGCCTTGGGTACGGCCTCACAGAACACCTCGACCTTCAGATCACCAAGATCTGTGTGGAGTGTTACTGACATCGTGCAATTGTGTGGTGTAGCTTGTCGAGCTTATGAGTGCGCAGTGATACTTGTACCGGTAGTGTGAGGTGGGGTTGTCAAGTTGACCTGGGCGCGAATGAAGACAGTGTTTCTGTGCGTGCAGCGTTGTCGAATACGGAACAGATTGTGCCCTGTGGTTGGAAGAACGCTCGTATACTTGTAATTACATAAGCACGGCGACGCGGTGGTTCGCTTAACCCTTGCCCAGACAGGCTATGGTCGTTTAAAAAAGTCACTCTGTTCTTATACAACTCCAATTTAATATGTATTGTACAAGTACAAGCACCACACTGCCAACCGCAAACCAGGTTCAATAGTTACACACGTGTGCTTGTACTTGTACGTGGACTTTCTACAAACATTCCAAAAGCGGAACGAACTAAAAGAACCTGAAGCCCTACACATACACATCAGAAAAGACATAAGTAAAGAGTCGACTGACATACTCATAACCTGGTTACAAGTAGTATCAAACCTTATAAGAGACTTGGGAACTTGTGATGGAAAAAAACACAACCCTAATCCCGTATATACCCTAACCCTGGAGCATTGAAAGGGCCTTTCTCCTAAAGCCCTGGTCGAGCTCCCGGATACCCTATGCTCAAGGGTACAACCCTCATTCCAGCTTACCCCAACCTTCTCATAGACACACCTCTCTCACCCGCCCTGGCCTCAACCTACTCTCTAGCCTCGAAGTGGACACAACCCTTGAAACCCCAACCCTGAAAATACCTCCCAAGTTCACCCTAACCCTCAAGAGCATACCCTTAGAGTCCAAAAAAAAACAGATCCTTGGTAAAAAACCCCTCCACAAAGAATATCCATAATGCTTCTCTAGAATTTTTTATAAAAATCCACCAAAATAAAACTGAAATCAAGTTGAAAAAAAAGGACAAATAAACAGAAAATTATAACATGGAGGTCGTTGTTTTCCCCCCTCAATCTCCCCACAAAATACCTCTTTTTTAGCCCCCAGCATCCGAAAAATAAATAAATCATGACCCCAATCAATATTCTAAAAAACCAAAAAAATGTCCAAAAAAAATTATAATTTTTTTCTTATCCAAAAAAACTGAAGTCAAGTTGAAAAAAAAAAAAAAAAAAAAAAAACCCAAGAAAACGCAACCGAAGAAAAAAAAGCCCAACCGAAGAAAAAAAAGCCCAACCGAAAAAAAAAAAACACAACCGAAAAAAAAGCACAACCGAAAGAAAAAAAAAAAAACCAGAAAAAAAAAGCACAACCGAAAGAAAAAAAACACACCGAACGAAAAAACAACTGAACAAAGAAAACTTCCCCCTATAATCAATGGAATGTGCCTTAAGGGGCTGGCCCTATTTGAAAGGTCCAAGCGAATGGCGTTAACGATCCTTCAAAGGATAAAGCACTGTAGCGGGAATTGTCTCATATACACTCAAGATAATTAGATAGGCTCTCTTAGCGCTGTTCGTACAAAATCATAGACAGGTGGTAGCTATGGAGGGAAGAATTAAAAACTAATTTGCCAATGAAGTTGACAACTATAATGGATTCATCTCTAGAATATAAAAAAATATGCATTTTCATGTTAAATATACGATAGTCTATTAGTTTTAGCCTGACCGCAGTAAGTATATCTATTTCGACGAATTTGATATTAATAGACCTTTCGGAAGGTGAATACATGGGGATCATATAATCTACAATGATAACATTCGATTAATGTCTCATTCATATATCCCAGTCTGATACATATAATCTAAATTCGTATCAAAATCAGTGTTTGCCATGCTTAAACCGTGAAAAACCCTACTCTTGGATCCGAATAATTACCAAATGAAGCAATACACTAAATTTCTCTCTATCTTTTTGACTTCAAAACTGACCAAAACGTCTAAAATAACACAAAACATGAAAGATTGTCACTAGATTATTTTCTTTTCACAAACAGAGTACTACTGTTATTTCTTAAATTACATGGAAGCTGTTTTACTCACAACGTATCTGTAATATAGAAAAACTGCGCAATTTCGTTGCTATCATCACCAATAGGCAAAATGAACGTAAAAAAATGAGTTTTTTTTTTTTTTTTTTTTCTTTCTAGAGATGCATTACAGCTATATACCATTATGTTAGTGACTGTTTCAAATGAAGAGCGCTTTCTCTAACTCTGCTTCGCCCGAAGTATTTTCAGGATGATTATTATTTTTATTTCGATTTATTTATGGGTGTTTTTCCAACGATTGCAGACTTTTTGCTCATTATCGTAAACTTCGAAACTTGGATGTTGCCTATTATAGGAATAATACTTGTTGATAGGTTGGAACTAATCGATTTGAATGCAAATTACTGCTAAAAAACGATAGTTTTAGGATTGTTCGACCCCGGGCTTCAGGATGAAGTGTATGATCTTTTATACCGTTAAATAATGAATAATTAGAAATATTGATATTACATCTCTGACCCAATCATACACTTGCTCTATGTGATCATAATTACTTGCTATGCCTCTCAAGAATAATAAAACAAAACGTAAGTGATTACAAGACCTCGGTATGATTTATGCCAAGTTTCCTTAGATTCATTCAAGGGAATCGGGTTTCGCGCATAGACAGTAATTCGAAGCAGCCCTCCTGACATAGCAGATGTGGGTGAGTTGCGGCTGTATGGACGTACATAATGCTATGTATGCGCTTTTTGTGAAATTCCTTGTGCTGATCATGAAAGAAAATACAACTAGTGTGAGATTCATTGAAAGCCAATAACCGGCGTACTAGATAAATATAGCTATAATGCATTTTGAGAATTACAAAAAAAAATTGTTCCTTTGAATTATTGATAAGCCTTAATCTGTTTAATTCTCGGTTGTTTAGACGCAGTTCCCTCATATTTATTTCCTACTCGAAGTTCCCTTCAGGTTTTGGCTTTGTTATTTTTTTTTGTTATTTTTTTTTCTTCTTCAAAATTTCCGATTCTTTCTTTATTGTCATTTTTTTTTCACGGACTTTTTTTCAGGGATTTTTTTTCATTCCCCTTTTCACTTTTTTTTTTCAATTTTTTTTTTTCAATTTTTTTCAATGTTTTTTTTTTTTTAACTTTAGAGACGCTTGTTATTTTGATTATGGGGCCCTACGACAAAATTCGATTTTTTTGACTAGCAAGAAGAGACGACTTTTAAAGACAAGATCAATGATGTTTTCTGATGTTCTGAATATTTTGATGATCTTGTGATGGTGTGATTCGTTTTTGCAGATATGAGAATTTGGATCTTTTCTTTGAGTCTCGAGATTTTGGTATTTTTATATCTTTGGTGTTTTGGGATTTTTGAGATTTTTCAATCATATTTCGATTCTTGGGACTTCTGAGATTTTTGGGATTTTTGGGATTTTTGAATTTTGGGAGTCGCCGAGATTTTGAAATTTGGAAGAACGACTAATTACAAGTACTGTAATTTTTTTAGAGATGTAATTAGAAAATACAACTGGGTTTTTGAAATAAGAAAATCCAGTAGAATTATATTGTGGATTTTGAGAATTTGTTCGAGCAATTAGATGACACCACGAATTGGTGGTATTCAGAGTATCCGTACATTTGAGCTTCGAAACGTGTGTGTACCATATCTTCAGTGAGAATCGGCAGAAAACATATACTGTCACAGTATGTACGGCGAGTGCTGTAGCATAACACATTCAGTGCCAGTGTAATTGTGTATTTAAGTACATTACTGGTGCTTGTACTGTAATATAACTGTTCTACTCGTACATACCGTAGGGATACCTGTCTGCTTGATTTAATCAACTTTTGTACGAGTACTTGTTTCCTTACAACTGTACTTGTACTTGTACTTGTAGCGCACCAAATATAAGGTTATGACAGTTTGTTTTCCTGAACTTTGATCTGTGTTACTCATCAAAACTCTCGAAATTCAATCACAACCCCATCATTGATCGTTCAACTCGGTGAACGATTGTATTGCAGGCATAAAGATGTTCTTTCGTGTCAATCTCGCTTCATCACCAGGGCTGCGAGTGTCGTGTCGGTGGTTCCACCAAAGCACCAAATGTCTTGCCAAGAAGCCTAGCAAGGCTGGCAAAGCGGCTGGTGGCAGAGGCAAGAAGGCCAAAAACACTGAGAAGAAAATACTGCTTGGGCGCCCATCTAATAATCTCAAAGGAGGAATCGTTGGTCTTGCAAATGTGGGAAAATCTTCCATCTTCCAGGCCATCTCGAAGTCACACCTCGGGAACCCAGCAAACTATCCGTTCGCGACTATCGAGCCCGAGGAGGCTAGAGTGATTGTTCCTTCAGAGCGCTTCGATAAACTGTGCGACGTCTACCAACCTGAAAACGCTGTCCCAGCGACCTTAACCCTTTTCGATATTGCAGGCCTTGTGAAAGGTGCAAGTAAAGGAGAGGGTCTGGGGAATGCTTTTCTGGCCAACATCAGAGCTGTCGATGGCCTGTTTCAGGTTGTCAGAGCTTTTGACGACCCAGAGATTACTCATATCGAAGGATCCATTGATCCTACACGTGACTTGCAGATTGTGACCCACGAGCTGCTTGAGAAAGACATTGAATTTGTTCTTCGGGCTCTTGAAACTGCAGAGAGAGCTGTGAAGGCTGCGAAGTCGCAGAAAAACTCCATGATTCTCACAGAAAGGCAATTCGAACTGGCGGTTTGCGAGAAGCTACTCGAGCACCTAGAATCTGGAAAGAAGGTATATCACGGGGAGTGGACGAATGAGGAAATCAGATTCATCAACACCCTTACACTTTTAACAGCAAAACCCACCGCATACATTGCTAATGTCTCATTTGCGGATTACGAAGCCTACATCGCTGGTGGAAAAAACCTGGACAGCATCAAGTATCTCAGCAGCATTCGAGAGTGGATCGATGAGAACTCTCCGGGTGATCTTCTCGTGCCTGTGTGTGTGGAATATGAGGTTAGACTATTCGAGAGCTCAGAAGCTGGCGAGGAGCTTGATACAGCAGCAACTGTTCCCAGCGCTATTGGACCCGCTATTTCTTCCCTCAGAAAGGCTTTGAATCTCATTTCGTTCTTTACTGGATCTCCGCGTGAAGTTCGTGAATGGACTATTCGCCAAGGTTCTACAGCTCCGGAAGCAGCTGGAGTAATCCACGGTGACTTAGAGAAGACCTTCATTGTTGCTCAGGTTACGAAGTTTGATGACGTCATTTCCCACAACGGCGATGAAGCGTCTCTCAAGTCTGGAGGCAAGATTGCCAACAAGGGCAAGGATTACGAGATGGAAGACGCTGACTGTGTCATTTTTAAAGCTGCCAATGGAAAGAAGTAAACTGCAGCTCCAAGCAATTCACAAGTACAGGTGGTAAGTTGCTCCGATGCTCACACCCCGACAAACATGTATATAATAACGAGGACAACCCCCATTCAATTGAAATAAAGAGATCAGATGAAGTACTTATCTTGCTCGGCAGTCGCCGTTAGGATACAGGGAACACGTATCCGCCTCTGACCCCTGACGCCATCTTATCTATTGAGAATCATATGGACCAGCCAGGTATAAGAAGTGGCCTCATGTAAATGGCGAAAGAAGTGTGGGTGTGTTCCTACTAAGGAGAGCAATGGACTTGCGTCTCCTGCCGGGTTGGGCGTATCTTGTACCGGGGAGTACGATGTGGAAGTCATCAGCACCAGATTATGTTTCAGCTACATGAGCACAGTTAAAAGACTTTTCACTGGTGCTTTGGTGACTTGAGTACACCTACAGTACTTGTATACCGTTAAACAAAACAAATAAATATAAACTATATATCATGAGTCGTTCCTTAGTCTTAGCAGTAGCTTCGACCGTCGGAGCCTGTTCCTGAGGAGCACGAGTTGGAAGACGACATACAAATTCGAGGGGACCAGTGGTCCTTTCCTGGGATGGACCCGGACACCTGATAGATAGTGTTGCCTGGGTTAGTGCCCTGAACAACGTGGGATGTCTCCTGCGTGAGTCGGTAAAACGCGCCAGCTCGGCACTTGTTCTGGGTTCGGCCATTCCATCCGTTCTGACTTCTGAATTTGCAGTCGTTGTAGGTGTAGTAGAAAGAACCAGAAAGAGTTCCATCAGCCCACATGTGATCAATGTAATCTGTGCACTCGCTGAGACAGACCCAGTTGACAGTCGAGGTTTGGGGATAAAAGAAGTCGTTGTAATAATGGATGTCCATGGGCTCCAGACCCACATCTCCAGGCCAGTACATGCTACACCCTCCACGCTTTTGAAGATTGGCAGGTTTCTGAAGAGTATAGTTTTGAGTAGCGTGGATTGTAACCTCCGGGTCAATAGCAATGTTCTGAAAGGATTGAACAGACTCCCCCGCCTCGTCGCTCTGGTCACGCTCAAAGTCTCGCTTCAGAGACAGGTATCCAGCTAAATCGCCGGAGTCCAGCTTTTCCTTGAGAGTCTCAGCAAGTTCAGCCTCAGGCTCACCATGCGCGCTTCGAATGAAAATGGACATTGCCGACTCAGTATCGGACGGGATTGTTGAGGTGACATTCTCACAGGGCTGGACTGCCAGGAGGACTTGGTCGCCACTCTTCTGATGGTCCACACACAGCGATGCCAGCGTTGTGGAAGCCAACGCGGTCAAAATCAGGTTTCTCGAAATCATTTTGGTTTCTTGTGGTCGATACCCGTAGTGCAAGTTAGAGATCGGCTGGAAAAAGTCACTTATATGTATGTGAAGGAAAAAATGATAACTGACTTCATGCTGCTTCAAAAATTGCGCTGATGCTCGTACAGGTTGTGTACATCTTCTTGTCGATCTGTGTTGTCGATCTTGGCAGGGGGCAGTATTAAGTACTTGCACTCCCACTGAATGGGAGGTCATGGAGCATCGCGAAGTTCCTTTGTGTGATGCACTAGGCCAAAATGATTGTACTTATCTTACGGTAGACTTGACCACTGATTTCAGCGTATAACAAGTTTAGCTCAGGTTCTCCAAAAGTACAAGTAGTTCTTCCTACACGGCACCAGACCTTCTGGTGACACTGAAGGCACAAAGAGTCTCATGCACTCTCTGGAGTCTATATCGTTGATCTTTCCCCAAAATACTAATGACCCAACCTTCAGGTAACCACGGTTGGCAAAGATCAACGTACATGGCATCTTGGCAGCAAGAAGTTGTGGGAGGGAGGGTGGACGAGTCCAAGGAAATAACCACGTTGAGTCGTCCAACTTCATAAGTGTTTCTCCTCATTTTACGAGAGTCGGTCACTGGGTACTGGCTGCGCATATGGTGATAGAGGGACGCGACTACGTCTACAAATTACGCGCATGAGGTGAATCTGAGACCTGCCCTGGCCTATGAACAGTGATAGAATCCCACGCGTACTTCAAACGCGGTTAGACTTCGAATATGAAATGAGTTGATTCTTTCGCTGTTGAGAGGGGATCGCCATCCGTGAGCGACACTCGTATGCTGCACGTTGTCTGATCACCTCTGTGATCGGATGTCTTGATAATTGTTATGAGTTACGCATTGACGCCACTGGACCAACAGGCTCGGTGCCTATACCAAGGTGATTGTACGTACGAGCACTGTACGGAAGTGTCCACTTTCAAGTTGAAGACACTGGCCCTAGAGACAACAAAAGCACGACCGTAGTGTGCCGCTAGAGCCAGCTGCGGAACGTCAGTATCATGATTGTACGGATCGCACCAGTATCGGGATACTCCATACCTGCACGAGATGCCATTGTTTCCGCACAATGTGACACTGCATGAATTTGAGGAGTCATCTGGGGATAAGAAATGAGAAAAAATAAATGTGGGAACTCGTGCTGAAGAGTGCATTAATTATATCGCACTTTCGACTTGTCACGACGGCTGTTCCTTACCATCCCGCGAGATTGACACAGACTAACCTTGACCAACCCTGACTAACCCCAACAATTAATCTATATCTCGAGCTACCGGTACTTGTAGCTCAATAGTCATGCTCATGGTCATTGCAAAAAAACCCGACTTGACCCAACATGCTGATATTGGTACGGTACCGCACCTGGCCCACATGGCTACTCCGTACTCATACAGGTACTACAGTACCGTACTCGTATATACCGGTACCGGTACTCATAACTATACGTACCAAGTGTACCCACAAAGCATTCGGGGAGTCCACGGGAATTCTCATGACAGCACTGGGTCGTCAATATTTTGATAGATCAAAAGGCTGTCACACTCGCTTGCATGACGAAGTGGTACCCCTCAGAAGCGATCTGACCGCGCCTCGTGGTAGGAGACAGCCACCACTGCCTTCAAGTACGCCCATTAGAGGGAATGAGCCCAGGTCATGTTAATGGAACGTGACAATTCTGCCATGAGTGTGCAAACAAAATGTTTGAGGTAGTTTTAGGCACTGATTGTTCTGAAATATACAAGCAACAGAGACTCATGATCGCATCATGTGCCAGATAAGCTCATAAAGCACCTGTTCTCTCCTGGATCTTTTGAATACCATCGCGACATCTGTCCCACGAGCGCCAGTATGAAAACAACCAGTTCCTGCTATGTCCATACTTGTCCATCATGGGAAAAACGAACGTCTGTCGTGGGCAAGATCTTTTTTAACGCCCGAGAGTCCATACATCTCAGGGCCCCGCGTTGGCACCCCACCGCTACCAGATCCCTGGAACTCGTCTTCAGAAACACTCGGCTGTTCAATTGACGTGTACATAACATTGTAACATGATACTACTGTACTTCCCCATTGCCCATCCCCAGCTGTGCCTTCGTGTTGGGGCTCGAACGGGCTCTGCCACCGTTTATGATATCATTTAATTTCACATATTGGCTTGTACCGAATCTATTGGAGCTCTCGGATATTCCATTCAGGAACTCACGACTGCGGCCTCATGCGGCAACAAAGCCACTAGATTTCCAAAACGTCTGTAATAATAATGAATGGCAATGGGGCGTAAAGCACCACAAGCACCATGGTTCAATTGATGACATTATCTATTGCCACAATGTAAAAACTTATCCAGTTAGTCGCATTATCTCTTGAGGTCTCTCGTGATTGATGCTGGCTCACTTCTCAAGAATTACGAAAACTGAGCTGAACTGCACGTAATAATCAAAGGTGGCTCCGTGCCCAAGGTGTACTCGTGCAGGAGGAATGGCCTCACGCCCCTCAAGAACAACAGTATGTGTGCTCCTTAGTTTTCTCCCCCTCATTATTCCCTTGTCGCGAGTATCGGGGTCCGCACTTCTTGCTCTGTTTCTGTTTATTCCGTCCCTTCCGCCGTAGAGTCGGATGTGAAACAAGGGCTCAAAGAGCCGCTTATCAGATTCTTATCTCTGAACTCAAAATAGCCACAATGAATAACTGTGTTACAAGTACAAGTACATACTGTACGAGTACAATACAAAATATCTGGAATTTGTAATGTTGGAATAAACTGGATTGGAGCCGTTATATATTTTAGACACTTGAAGCTAACTTGCTACATAATATTTTCCTTATCTTTCCGCTATCAACGGACAGTGTACTGGTGTCCACGACATCAAACTCTCCCTGTGAGATGTGGAGCCCGATTAAGAGGAGGCTGTCCACATTTGTAAGGATTACGGGCTAAATATTATTTGCTATTGTTGAAACTTGCATATATTATTTCAAGTGCGGCGCGTAATAACCAGTCGGACCAATGTAGCACAGTATCGTAAAGTGGCCTACTTTCCTTCTTTTAAAATCTATTATTCAGCGATTACAAACAAGCATCACGTAAATACACGTTTTTGTCATACACAAGAACAAAGTAGAGGCTCTTTAGGGGGCAGTTCTGTGGATAGGGCCGTTCCAAACTTTAAAATATGAAATGTAACCGCTTTCAAATGTGAGGCGATGAATGAAGGTGTCTGGCGACTATTGTCAGAAGTAAAGAGCACTTTTGCTGCTTTGAGGCATATGCGATTTCAACTCAGTTCCCATCGTCAGAGGGCGATAGCCGCCGAGTGGAGGAGGGGCGGAAGTCTGAACAAGGTATCTGCGAGCTTGAGTGGCAATGAGGAATATGTAACTGCTCGTAACCGCGCATACAACCTTAATACCATTTAGTACATAAAAATTGGCACCTTGAAAGAAGGAGCTATATATAAACATCAACTCCGAAGCAAGAATCCAGTCATTATTCAAAAGCTGCGGCACCACACCATCATTTGAGCACAGCCATCTGGAGGGATATTAGCCACCTTTACACTCAGCATCCGACACTGCATCGTGACGAAACACACTGAAACAGGCTGCAGAGATTTTACGCGACAGCAAATCAGCATACTTCTCCAGAGCTTCTCATTTAAGAGAATTAAACAGGTCCCCACTCGTTAGGCCTTCTTCCCGCATCGCAACGACGTCTCCACTTATCAACGATGGGTCTTCTTGACAAGTTCAAATCTCTAAGCGTGGATCATTCAGAAAAACCCAATGCTGAAGCTGAGATTTCGAAAGTGATTCCTATCGCAGACTGTGCCCCAGCGGACTGCGATTCATGCGTATTGGACACGCGCTACCCACCCATGGACATTGATCAGTCGCCTCTTTACAACACTGCGAAACCTTTCGGTTTGCATCTGGTGGTTGCTACAGGCTTGAGCGACTGGAAGAAGAAATATCTCGATGACAAGACATCAGTTGCTGGTGCGCTTGACGATCCTGACGTGGCCAAGGCCGTTGCTTCTACAATGAAGCACTTCTATCCATCGAAGCCCCTGTCGGATCTGGGTACTAAGATTTCAAACTCTAGTCTACCACCACCTGATGAGTATTACATGTTTGATGACCAGAGACCTTCTTCATCCGAGTCTGTGTCAGCTTTGGAGCGAGGGCAAGGCGTCATGGATGTCGACTACGGTAAGTCGAAGGATGCCGCAAGCGATATCATGATGAGACCTACTAAAGTGCTGCTGCTTCCCCTCTTCCTCGAAATCACTCTGACCCCCGAAAATGCCAAGAGAGATCTAGTGGCAGCTCTGGAGGGTCTTCGGGAACAACCCAAAGAGCTAACGAAAAACTCCAAACGCGCATATGTTCTACTATGTAGCCACAAGACTGTCGATAAAAGATGTGCCATCACTTCGAAAATTCTGAAGAAGGAATTCGATGCTCAACTGCGCGACAAGCAGATTCACGACGTTGAAGTGGCATTCGTTTCCCATGTTGGTGGTCACAAGTTTGCCGCAAATGCACTCATATATTTGTCCTCTGGCGAGTCCATCTGGTTGGCACGTGTGGGTCCAGAGCATGTCAGTGCAATCATCGAGGAAGTCATTGTGAAAGGAAAGGTTTTTCCAGAGCTTGTCCGAAGTGTTTCAAAGTGCCAGCTTGACTGGTAAGGCTACTTGCAGTCTTGATATTCATATAATTAGATTAATACAGTGCGTTCTATTTACTGTCACCTGCGATTCCTCTCCTACTGTATGCAACAACAACAGGTTACTTGTAGAGCAGCATATTATTGCTTTTGATAAGAATACCCATTCCGGATCTTGGAGCTCGCTTGAAGCTGAATTGAAACGCTTGAACAGAACACTGAATGAATATCTAGCGTTTCATAGAAGGAGTGGCTGACACCGTCATAGATTATATAGTGCTTGATCATCTTTACATCTACCGGTGTGTACCCGAGTCTCCATGCTCGGATCATGAAGATGAGAGTAAAGCTAAGCCCTTTCACTCTGACAGGCTATCGGGTCCGTATGTCGTTGACATCTCTTTGCTTAATAATCATATGAAAGTTCCGGGGCTGAATTAATCTCTGTCTTGATACTTGGTGCTCTGATTATTACTGGTACATAATTCCATGTTCATGACTCGTATGCATGAGATAATGTACGAATGTGCATGCCGCATGTATGTCCATACTTAGTGAGATGTACTCGTACAAGTATCGTATGTACTTGTATTGGCAGGGTGGTGTTGGAGTACCACGATACCGTACGGTGTTTCTGTAAGTGTTACTTGGACTCGAATTGTGTTTATGAGACGCCTCATAAAAGTACACAAACCACAAATGCTGCAGTATGTACGAGTTCTTGTTGGAGGCAGAATTGTGGCCCTAAATGTGTAATATTAACCGCTGGCCAGTACGCTTACTGCAAGTACTGGAGATTTGTTATGATATCGATTCATGAACTACACCCGCACAAGAGTTGTCTTGTAGAGGGTTAACTGTACGTGGGGCTTGTACGAGGTACTCTTACTGAACACGACAGCTCCAAATTGTCCCAGTCCGAGACGTTATTTGCTCATCCACGCATAAAAGCTCGTCATCGAGACCCCTCAAGTTATGAGGAGACCAACCTTAACCACAAAGGTCCCCTGCAACCCTAAATAAGCCACTCTTTAATAGAGTGATGTTTCCACAAAATACCGTATATTAGGACAGCTTCGACCACTTTCACCCTTCGCTGCCACTCCGACGAATGAGCTGCATCCTCACATCAAGAACCTGGAAACCCGCAAAGCTGCCATGATGGCGGGTAGTCAAACCGCCAACACGACCTCACTGATATGAATACAGAGTAACGATACTATTACCGGTTCCTCTGAACTTCCCTGAGCCGGCTTCATATCTCACCGCAGCATCATGGTACAAGAACTCTCTCAGTTTGCCCAATATGTCGGTATTGTGGTGAGTATCGTGTGAAATGCTGGACTTGATGATGGAGGAAGACACACGTGACGGTCACTTTCTCACGATAGAGAGGCTGAACACACACCTCTTCTCCGACCTTGAGAATCATAAAGACGGAAACAGTGTCATTGCCATCTGTTGTGAGAGCCTTTCTGATGGCCATCTGTTGCGTTCCTGGGGTTGCCCCCGTCGCCCAGCTGGTGCGTGCAGTAATGGAAGACATTAAGCTGATGTCATTTCAAGGTGATATTTGAGCGTCTACAAGCGTTTGTCACTTCCAAGCGGCTAGCATCCGCGATACCCGAGTATGCTAGTCATTGACACACCGTTGATACCCCAGTCAGGCATGTGCGAGTACTTAGTACGAGACTTCGGTGAAGTTTTATGGTCGTACAGTATGGATGCGTTGTGTTTTGGCGATCTCGATTATTACCATTAGGGCCAACGCTATTGGACCAGAACGCACGGGAGACTGCCTGCCCTGAGATCTGCAGGAGGCACCATAACCGCTTACTTTCTTGTTGACTATGGCAGCCTTTTCCTTCCGTATTTCCACGACATTGAGACGCTTCCAATGCTGTGGAAATGCAGGCAACTTTTGATGTAAACTTGATATGCATGTGGACAGAAAGGCTAAGAAGAAGGGAGGCGGATGTGAGGATACACTTGTGGTTCTCCTGAGGACTTTGAGGCGAGTTTCAGTGGTCCATTTTTTTGGGCCAAAGAGTTCGTTCACTATCAACAAGCGCACAGGCACTTGTACAGACAACACGAAGCACGTTACATTGCAAGATGATGTGTAGGCGTCATCAAAACACGCTGTCCAACTTGGCAGGAACTTTATTTATGATACCAAGCTACACGAACACCCAATAGCTGGGGAACTAAAATTAGGACCTAAGTTCTCTACAGTTTAGAACGTTGTTCGGATACCAATACTGGGTTTACCAACTATTTCCATCTCGATTAGTCATTTGATACCCTCAATGTCACTGAAAATTTTCGATAAACTCGTGACTGAGATCATATCCCAGCTGCACTCTGACGTTGCGAACTTTGTGCTATTGGCTACCATAGCATACTTGGTGGGGAGAGGGAAGAATTCTAATGGACTTACGGTTCGGGGTGCTGACTTTGTTTGTGGAATAAGGGCGAACTTTCAGATGTAGAGACAATCACGAGTCTGTCTATATAAGGGCCACGAGCCTGCCTCTGATGTGTGTACCAACATCAACACCTACACATACAAAAATGGCCTGCTCTACCAACTGTTCTTGCCCCAAGCCCTGCACCAACTGTGCCTGCGAGAAGGCTTGCACCTGCTCCCCTTGCTCTTGCGAGTCTTGCAAGTGTGCTAAGGCCTGTGAGTGCGAGAAGTCCACCACTTGCAAGTGCGAGTCTTGCAAGTGTGAGGGCTCTTGCAAGTGCTAAGCTATGATCACTTCTTTTCAATGACTTCTTTGGAAAAACTCAAGGATATCGCATGACCTGACATGCTGTGAACGATTCAGTCTCTGAATTTATTTCGTCAGTCAGTTAAATTATAAAAGTAAGATAAAATGGACATTCAACATAAATGATGACGCACTGTAGAAGCCGTATGTACGGATCTGTTTACCATTTCTGGGCTTGAGTCGAACGGACGTACTTGTATTAGTAACAAAGTCAGGCAAGTCGTAGGCCGTAGGCTGGTATTTCACATATACTTCGAGGAGTACCTGTAAGACCGCGAGTGGAAGCCTCAATGACTGCTTTGGGGACACTGCTACGGATACTGTATCGTATCGTACTCGTATCTACACTCTCTGCAAGCTCAGATACAAGTACATACATGCATATGGGTAGAACACCAGATCTGCGTGAGAAAATATTTTCACTTATGAACTCCAAAAGGGAGAAGCTGCCTTCACATGAAGCCAGAGACAAACGAGATTCTAATTTACTTTAGTTACGTGGCTCTAGCGGAGACATGCAAGTAGCTCCCAACACAGGCAGTACCGGCAAATAGTCTCAGAATGGAGTTCCTTGCGTGGCACCTCGGTTCAAATGTAGGCATAATCATGCGACTGACATGCAGGAGTGCGCCTGTGACGGAACATGATCTGCAGACATTAGTACAAACGACTTTGCTCACAAGTAGTAGCATCGCACAAATAAATGCCGCCAGCAGACAACCAGCAGACAACCAGCAGACAACGGTGCGGCAACTGATAAATTTCAATCTGATCCGATGGTTTTTGTACTCGTATTTGTTTCCTACAGCGTTACAAGTGTTGAAAACCTGTATGTACAGTAAATATTGCATTTCACTCTCCACGGTGTTCGGTACGGAGTGACGGCAATAAGCGAGGGCCTTGCCACAAGTACAATACAATAGTAACCCCGCTGCTAGCGTTTCACGGATTAGCCCTGTCCGGTATAGACGATGACGAGGCTGCCTGAGAATAATGCTCACCACCTCTCATCCAGGGCGTAGTGCACCTTTAACACACCTTACCACACATGCCGTACCAGCTCCTGGTTCACTCTTTGTTCGCCTTCTTGGCCCATTCATCAAAAACAGCCTTGAACCTGGGAGGAATATCGCACTTTTGGCCTCCGTTTGCACTGTCGACAGTAACCAACGTTTCTGTGATTCTGCATGCAACACTTCTCGACTTGTGAGAGACAATGACACCCTTCAGAACAAATCGGTCAGGTTGAGTCAGTGGCTCAACCTTGTGAATAACCGAGATTCTGTCGGGGTACTGAATTGGTCTTCTCCACTGAATGTCGGCACTGCGGAACACAGAGACAATTCCTTTAGGGCTCATGAGATCATTGAAGACCAACCCTCTGGAGCTGAAAATCTCCATAAGAAAATGAAAGCGGCCGGTTTCGAAATACTTGATGTAAGTGACACTGTTGACATGATCGTTTGAATCCTGGTCACCCCATGCGACTGGCTGTCCAATTAACCCGGCATCGTTCACGTCATAGCCCGTACCCTCAGATGAATCCAACAGCGGTTGCAACCAATCAGGTGGAACAACTTGAGGCGAATTGTATTTCTCACTCGTGGTGTTGGGGTTATGTGACGCTTTACGTCGATTCAATGACCCGTTGAAGTGCCGAACTCTGTTTGTCGCCGCCATCCTCCGGCCATTTCCTTGCTTGATTAACCGGCTGATCATGTCAGAATTGTTGCGTAGAAGTCGGTGGTGATGAAAGTAGCCATGCCTTCAGTTTAAGTATGGCACTGTCTTTGATTCTAGGATTTAGGTGCACAATCGGAACTTACCAACCCCGCGGACAGCGCGGGGCAATGAAACCCCCCTGGCGGGAGCTGTCTCACAGCTCCTAGAACGACATTCTATGTAAGCGAGTACTCGTAGCGCGATTTGCTTGGTTTCCACAAGTAGAATTCTGGCCATGAGCATTCATAAATAAAATTAAGAGAAAACTTGATCGCGACATACTGGCGTTGGTTTCGTTCGGTTGCATGGGCCGAGAAGTTGCCGAGACTATTTGAAATAGCATTGGCTGGTGTAAAGAACTGGTCCGAGTGGTAAGCGGACTTTTTTTCCAAATGGTTAATGGGGAAAATTTCACTTTATATCGAAGCGCATTACATCAAAGCACACTCGTGGTTCCTGGTCACTCGAAGAGCCGAGTGTAGCGCAGTTGTGCTGCATCCACTGAACTCAGGGATACCGTAACTGACGTCATGAATATAAACGCCATGCCCCTAATGCGTGAACCAACATCAATAGTACAAATAAAAGTACACTTACCTGCTTGTTTCTCTTTCTTTTAACTGCCATTGGTGCTGTTCCGCGCGGACAGATCAATGCGATCTTTCAGGATCGAGATCTCATCCACAGATATGTGAAAATTCTCCGAAAACCATCCTCAAATGACGGATGCGTTGCTCTACAAACAAGCACACCCAAGCTTTGAGTTGCAGTTGCATCGAATTGTGTGTACCGGTCTTAACCACTGCGTCGTACTTGGACATACCTCTGTGATCTCAAACCTCCTAATCTACCCTAACCCTAACCTTGCATTGAAAAATAGGTATTACTCACCACGAGACCAGTGAACATTCACACCAACGAACGCACAAAAATGTCCCAGACCGTGGAGCAGAAGTACGACCTGATCTCGCGTAACCTCCAGGAGGTTCTCAACAAGCAGATCATTCTCGACACTCTTAAGGAGCGAGAACTGAAGATCTACTGGGGAACTGCACCAACTGGAAAGCCCCACTGTGGCTACTTTGTGCCCATGACCAAGATTGCCGACTTCCTGGCTGCTGGCTGTGAGGTCAAGATCCTGCTCGCCGACTTGCATGCCTTCCTTGACAACATGAAGGCCCCTCTGGAGCTGGTTCAGCACCGAGTCCAGTACTACGAGTACATGATCAAGGCTATTCTCCGTTCTATCGGTGTCCCTCTCGACAAGCTGACATTCGTCATTGGCCGATCCTTCGAGCTGAGCGCCGAGTACACCATGGATCTGTTCAAGCTCTCCAACCGAGTCTCTGTCAACGACGCCAAGCGAGCTGGTGCCGATGTCGTCAAACAGGTCGATAACCCCCTGCTTTCCGGTCTTATTTACCCTCTGATGCAGGCGCTTGACGAGGAGTACCTGGGCGTTGACGCTCAGTTCGGTGGTGTTGACCAGCGAAAGATCTTCGTCCTTGCTGAGGAAAACCTCACCTCTATCGGCTACAAGAAGCGAGCACACATGATGAACCCTATGGTTCCTGGTCTCACCCAGGGCGGTAAGATGTCTGCCTCTGATCCCAACTCTAAGATTGATCTGCTTGAGGATACCAAGACTATCAAGAAGAAGATCAACGCCGCCTACTGTGCTGCTGGCGAGGTCGAGGGCAACGGTCTGCTTTCGTTCGTTGAGTACGTCGTTTTCCCCATTGCTGAGCTTAAGAACAAGGGCAAGGCCTCTTTCGATATTGAGCGACCCGAGCAGTACGGAGGAAACGTCTCCTTCAGCTCCGTTGCTGAGCTCAAGGAGGCTTTTGCTGCCGAGAAGCTGTCTCCTGTTGACCTCAAGACTGGTGTGGCCGCCGCTATCGACGGTCTGCTCAAGCCCATCCGTGATGAGTTTGTCAACAACGAGGAGTTCCAGAAGATCGAGAAGCTGGCCTACCCTCCTCCTCCTGCTGCTCCCAAGAAGGAGAAGAAGGTCAAGAACAAGGGTTCTCGATACCCCGGTGGTGCTAAGCCTGCCGAGGGAGATGCTCCTGAGGCTGTCGCCCAGAAGCTCGAGGAGACTAAGCTTGAGTAAGCGAATTCTCCTCTACAAGTAGGTACATAAACAATATAATTTCAATCCCAGTGCTTCTGTATTTCTTACATCGCATGACGAAGCCGATTTACAATAAATAATAATACATTATACATACAAAATTACAGGTAGCCTTCCTCCACTCTGGGGAAGACACGCTGGATGTCATCAACACCGATCTCGAAATGTCGAAGCCACTGCTCTCCAAGGTCGTGGAAGCCATACTCTGTTGGAGCGTTGGTGAGCTCAGGAAACAGGTCCCAGTTCTTAGGAGAAGAGGGGTTGGTGATGTTGACCTGAGGGGGCATGGCAGCGGGGGCCTCGACGCCATAGATAGGAGGGTTGGAGAAACTGGGATACAACACGTTTTTCAGCATGTTGAGATCAGTGTCTTCGGCATTGGTCCTGGGAGAAGCTGCAGGGGTGTTAGTCTTGGACACTGATTGCAAAGCCTGGGGAAGTGCAAAAGACATATTGTTGGCAGCAGATCCGACTTCAGTGAACACACTCATCAAGACAGGTGTAGAAGGGATTGATGGAGTCTTGACACTAGCAGGTTTGGTTTCAGCCATTGAAGCTGTTGCCTGTGACCAGGTGTTGGCCTCCTTGGGAACACCCGAGTTCTCTTGTGTCTGGGTCTTCTGACGCATGGCAGCAGCAGCCACCTTACGCTTGTCGATCTCCCCCGACTTGAACTTGGCATTTGTGGGAGTGTAATGGTGATTGTAGATAAGAGGCTCCTCTGTTTTTCCTGAACGTCGACCGCCCTCCACCTGCTGCAGCTTCTCAGAGTAACGCTCTCTGATAGTAGAGCACCACATCGAGACCACTTGCCAGTAATCCTTGAGATTGATAAGCAGTCGGAGATTGAGTGCAAGATTGTGTTGAGCAGCAGCTGCCGTCTGTGTGTCCTGACTGAAGGTGTTGGCGATATGAACAGGTGATGTCGAGAAGATGCAAAAGCCAACAAAAGGGGCGGGAACCATGTTGTGATGAAGCAGCTGCTGGGCGACGGAGGAAATGACGCCAGCCGAGTTGACAATGTTGATAGCTGCCGTTTCAATGAAGCAGCGCGGAATAGCCTCCACCTGCTTGGTCGTGTACAAAGAGGTGTTGAGAGGGTACACAGTTTGGTACAAGGTACAAATGGTCTGCTGCAGCACGCAATGGACATGCACAAACATACCGTGAATTCCTTGAACTGTGGCTGCCTGCAAGTTTTCCGCACTGAGCTGTAGATGAGCAGGGATCTTCTCCTGGATTTTGGCAATCAGAGATGCAAGTGTCTGAAAATCAGAGCCGTTTTGCCAGGGTAGAAGGTCGTCCTTGGTGGGGGTAGCACTCTTTTCCTTGTTGTTGTTGTCCATCGACTTTGAGTCTTCCTTGATGGCGGTGACGTCGTTTTTACCGCTCTTAGCTCCCTTTCTCAATGCACCGTCGTTAGCGTACTTGGTGACACGAGACCAGGCCTCCACAATAAGAATGTGCAGAGAGAAAATGTTGTACTCATACTCTCTGGGAGTAGCCACTCTCGACTCCTTGTCCTCATCCAATGCAATGTCCGACTCACGCCCGTCCAAGAATACCGTTCGTGTCTGTCTGTTGTTCTCAAAGTCGTCACGGGAACAAGGAAGCTGTACCTCGAAATGCTCAGGTGGGATCAGCAAGGTCCAGTTAGTTCCATGGGCAAGTCTATCCAGAACCACAATACTCCACCAAGTTCGCCGCCGTAGCTCTCGCTCTTGCCACGTGCTAGTTTCCAGCTCAGGGCCCTCCAACTCCTTGAACAGAGACAAGTGAGACGCCATACGGATAGCCAGACCAATGTAGATCATAGACTTGGATCCGTTAGCCAAAAAGAATTCGTACTGAACAACGCAGATAGAAGCCTGCACCGTTTCAATGTCGGGTTCCTCCAACTGTGATCTGATCAACTTTCGCGCTTGAGTGATATATTGAGCTCCAAGGTAGTCTTTGGCACCGGGCTCGATCAGAGGGTGGTTTGAAAAACGGCAGCAAAGGCCACATACGGCGTAGACCAGAGCCTTGTTGACTGTGCCGTTGCGTATCCTCTCCTCAAAGTGGGGCCTGTAGAGATAAGAGTATGTGTGGTTGTGAATGTGCTTGAAGTAGAGTGACACAAAGTGGTCGGTCAACTCTGGTGAAGGCAGCTTGATTGTGAGAGTACTCTCATCGGATGCATTTGACTCTGCATACCGCGGGGTCTCTGGTGAATGTCCCGGGGCTACAGATGATGGGGGTTGTGGCGTAGCATGTTGTGGTGGTGGTGGCTGTTGCGGTGGTGGGTGTGTTTGTGCCTGACCGGGGTACACAGGGACAAGCTTTATCACTCCGCTTAGTCCATTCTTTGCGTCTTGACTGAGCAAGCACTTCTCGAGGCTTCCCAAACGCTTCTCCAAGTACCCAGAGTATCCAAACCGTGATCCGCGGTTACGGATCAAAGGATACTCGCATGGCACACCCAGTCTGAGGCAGTTTTTGCAGGCTGGCTTGTCTGATGAGCACTTGACCTTCTTAGCCCGGCAAGCCATACAGGCGACCACCAGCTTCTTCTTCTTATCGTCCTTGCCACCCTTCTTGTCCACAGCCGCTGCCAGAGACGATGGAGTGTCCGACAACTTTCTGGTTTGTGGCGGTTTCTTGACGCTCATCGTGTGTGACTGTATTCCGAAGATTCCCTGTTAATGAGTCTTGGTGTGTGTTCTGGGCTCCTCCTGTCGTTTTTGCCTCTCAACTTGAAATCCCTTGTCGCAAAATCTCGGCAATCGAGTGTTCGTGATGCGTACTGATGATCGCACTGACTGTCTCGTGCACAGCAGTCGTATGGCGCGTAAAACTGATTAATTGATTGTGTATTAGAGCTGGTGTGGCCTCTCAAAGCGCAATCGAATTTGATCCCAGCACTCGACTTGTTTCCTTTTTCGTATCCACCCGTACCACCTTCCCTCACTGTAGTTATATTCAAAACTTGGGCAAACCTTATACCCGCCTTGAAGCACGGGGTAAAACCAATAGTCTGACATCCACAGGTTGCATTGCACTGCAGTGAGGTTAATGCAATGGAAGAGAGAGGTGGGGATAACTTTTAGCGGCTAAGAATAATTGACGAAATTGCTTACACGCCTGATGAGAGCTATTAATTTGTCGCGAGAGCAGTCCCCTTTCACCCTACTCGTGTTCTCTCAATCCTGATCTTCCTAGTGCAATTTTGGGACAAGTTATGTCACGGTTAGCCCAGAAGCCTGGCTCTCGCGACTACCAACCTCTTCAGCTACGATACTTGAGAATAACGCAAAAAGAAAAGTCGAAGCGTAGTTGGAGCGAAAAAAATACGTCATGGGACCTAACGAAACTGTACTTGATGTATCTATAGATTTTCACTCCTCCATTCTTCCGTGATTTAGAATTGTTACTCAACACTTCCTCTCCCAAGATCGCCGATAAAACCCATGAATCCACCCCACATCCCTAACCCCTAGACCGAAGACTAGTGTTGCAACTACCATTAGCATACGAGGGAGGATCCAATAGTACGGAGTGGTTACCCAGCTTCAACTGAGAGTGGATACCCAGACATCAAGGGCAAGCAAGTGACACAAAACGGAAATTATAACCTCACTTGCGTCTTTCCCCAATATGCAGATGTGCACCCTGCTGCCGCAAATCTGCAATGCACATTTACCCCACGATTCTGTCTTGGCTCTATGCATCCCTGAGTATCCTGTTACCTGAACAAGGACATCTTTACTTACCGTGATCAAATCAGCCTTTGTGATTACTGATTCTCAACCGTATGAGACAAGATTATGTCCACTCTCCAAGCCACTTCTTGCTAGTTCATTGTGTGGAATACGAAGACAATAGCACATGTAGCCCGCAAATAATAACAATGCGCCCCGCAATAATACACGTCGATGATAAGAACGGTAAGTGTCGCGTGTTCTTATGATCTGATGATTGACGAGAATGAACAATAGACGGAAATTTGAAACTCCGGGATGATGCGCATCAATCAATGGGAAAGTCCCCACGGGGTTTGACATGGGGCGCAGAGTGGGGCGGTGCCTTGTGTACAGTCACGTGAACACAATGAAATACCGCGTCTCATTGTTCACAAATGCCGTTTGTGGCAGGTACGACAGGAACACATTTGTGATACAGAAAAAGGAAACACAAAGTCTGTGAGGAAGGGCTTGAGTGATATGGCAGGTATATTGATCTATTTAGATGTGCGTGAGCTATCAATACACCGAAAATGGAACTTATCAATAAGATGTATGGTATATGTGCTTACTACCACGAATAGGTGAGCTATTAAAGAAGAAACCTGACTGGCCAGCTTGGAACGCGAAATTTGCCAGTTTCCGCCTACGTCGAAGCTTTAAACTTACGGCACTATAAAGAGATCACGTGAATAACCTTATGCTCTAGCGGGGTAACAACATACATGCCACACGATGGCTTGGGCACCTTGTCTAGTCGAATGGCATTGATTTTTTTAGATTTCTGGACTTAGTCGATTAAAGAACGAATTTGAGGCACTTTTAACTATTTTTCAACGTATCTTTTAATCCGAATACATCGGTGAATTTGCAAGTTACCTTTCGAGTGGAGGGTGTAATTTTATCGATAACCGTCGATCCGCGTTATCCGCGTTGGAGCCCAAACCCTTGTTTTCACTCCCCCGAGATTTCTCCGAAGCTTGTCGCCCAAATCTCGGATCACTTTTACCCGACATATTGAGCACAATTCCCTTAAAGCCTGCCCAACAGAAATAATAGATAAGAGAAAATTAATCAGGGGTGAGTCATTTCTTCAGAAAGGGGCTGTGATCGTGTCATTACCTGTTACACAAGACGCACGGAGATTCCCGGACAGGTGGGTCTGTGTCACAATGGGGATAGACGTTACTTTTTCGTAAGGCTGAACCAACTCATCAAACTTCCTTTCATTAGGTCCATTGTGTTCATATCGTATTCACCTGATGTTGAAGGTCGCAAGTGCGATATCGGCACGGAGCTGTAGATTACGAGAACCATGCCGAGTAAGGGTGTGAACCAGGCAGGTCCTCCACTCGTATTCTACTCGGACCAGTAGCTGTGCGGTAATTACATCATACACTACAGGCACAGGGTGCGAGTACCAGGGTATTGGTACAGGCACACCTTGTAGATGATTCGGCGATGTGCTTGCATCGCCGTTGAATAACCATTCCGGAATAACATCAAAAGCCGTATCCGCATTTACAAGACAGTCCCTTCGGCACTTCATGTGTGACTTTCGAATTATGATGACCAAGACGGAACAGTGATTCGTCGATCATAATGACATCGAACGTATCCGTACCCACACGATCCACTAAACTAGCATGCTGCTACATCACACACTGCGCCTCATTCCCCGGGCATCTCCAATTCCACGATAACTTACGTCTGAGATCAATTCATGTTACATAGGGTTGCATACTCATGCTTTGTCTGGTGACCTAAGGTGTCCACAAAACACCTTCACCTCGCTTGACAAAGTCTGGGTCGACGGGACGATGGGTGTTTCGCTTTCGTCCTGGAGTAGCACGTGATGATGGGGTACCACGAGACTCCATGTTTGTGCGAGACCGATTGGCAGACCGGGGCTCACCACGAGGCTTGCGTGTAGGTGTCCCACTGCTACTGGAGTTGCTATTGTTGGTTGATTTTGCGGGAGCAGTGTTGGCCCGTCTCTGCTTGGGAGGCTTGTTGGGGGTGGTTGTCTGAGCGGCTTCGCTGGTTTTGGGGACAACTGTCACATTTGGTGTGTCAGCGGTCACATCCGAGCCGTTCCCGCTGCCTCCTACTCGCAGAACTTCCTTGAGCTGTCTCTCGACCGTTTTGAGATCGTCGCCAGTTGTGTCCAGTCCATCGCCCTCATCCAGGAAATCGAACGTATCAAAATGCGAAAAGTCGTTGTTATCAGTGACATGGCCTGAGTTCGAGGCTCCTGTGCGGGAATCTCCTTCAAAGGCAGGTATCGACTCCAAAGCTGGTGTGCCTGTGAGAGAGTTGGTGTCTCGACTGATATTGTGACCGTTTTCAGAAGTCTGGGTAGACTGGCCAAAGTTTTGTTGGTTTGTGTAACCCTGGTTGGGGTAGCTATTGTTGTTGTTGTTGTTATAGCCGTAATTGTTGTAGCCTCCATTCTGGTAAGGATCGTAGGGATCCCAAGGTCCCATGGAGTAGTCCATACCTGTGAAAGGATCTACACCTGGCATGTTGGGGTAAACGGGAAAATTGGGAGGAGGTGCGAATTGTCCATAAGGCGAATAGTTGTGGTTCATCATGTGAGTTGGGGGCATAGGTGGAAACCCGAGCCCGGAACCGCCAAAGGTGTCCTGCTGCTGCAGAAACCCTGACTGCATCGCCATACTGTCGTTCCAACCAGAGTTGGAGTCACTCCAGATGTTGTTGCCGCCAGCCAGAGGAGGCGCAACAGCAGTGGGTGCCGTGGGTGCGGGTAGTGGCGGAGAAGGCACCGTGGCAGCAGACTTTGAGGGTCCATGAGAGCCACCGTTGTTCCCAAGCGTTCCCATTGGCCCAGGCGAAGCCTTCTTGGGCTTGGGGATATCTGCACTTGTGTCCCTTTGGCCGACTGCTGGGCTGCCCGTACCTGACCCTCCTGCAGCCCTGGCTCTGCGCTCCCTCACTCGTTGTCTGTATTCCTGCTCGACCTCTGCTGGTGTCAGACTTCTGATTCCGTAAGCCTTGCACCAGATGCTGACAAGAGGGTCCTCCGTGATGACCCACCAATCCCGCGACTCTTCCTTGGACTTACGCCAAATGGCGCACTGGATGAAGGGTCTCACGTTGCCAGGACACCCACTATGCGACGTTTTGTTGCCCATCTCGGTCTCCTTCATGGTGGCATTGTTGATGAGATTGAGCTCTTCGGAGGAGGGCTGCTCCACAAGATGCGACTGACATGCCTTCCACGGCGTGGACTCGTCATTATGCTGAATAATGAGCTTCCCCGGGTTGGGGAAATCCGCTCTGTTGTTGCTGGAACGCACCCATTCGATGTAGTTAATGGCTCCTCGGGCGTTCATGTTGAGGGGCAGGTACCCGTTTTTGCGTTGATCCAGGACCTCAAGGGTCTTCTTGGGGATCAATATCGTCGCCGCACGTTCCTCGAGCCAAGTCTTGACATTGGAAAGACTCTTGGAACACAGCACAGATGCGTCAATCACAAGTGAAAACCTGGTCGAAATAGGCGACCGGGCCTTCCGCTCGAGCTGTGTGATGCGAGATTGCAGGTCATATGACCGGAGTTGCGATGCTAGGTTCTGGATTAGTTCAGCTCATAGGGTCAGGAAATACTGTCACAGCACTCTAGTCGCTGTGCTGATTCGACAAGACCGTTGAAATAGGTCTAAGGGTCGTCTCAATAGCTCATTGCAGTCGATAGCCTCTTGATAATTCTTTCAATGCAAGCGTGGGAGCTGTCAAGCTCTCGTTGATAGGTCAAACGTTCGGAATATTGACCATAACAAAAGTAAAGGCTCCAAAAACGACCTATTCAAGCTCTGAAATCAGTCGCTGCCTCAAATAGCTGCCCTCCAATTCCCGGATACTCACTTTTCTGCGGCTTTGCGCATTATGCTCTTCAAAACCATTTATATCACGTGAAGTCATTTCTCCATTTCACGTGACTGGCCGATTCTCTGATCTTTAGCAGCGCACACTGTCGTTGGCTTTGGAAGAAACAAAACTGTTCTCTTCTGGTGAATCTCCCACTAATTAATGGTTACAGAAAAGGATGTGTGTGATTGTTAATTAAGGTTTCAAGACTGCTGTGAACCATTCACAGATTATGAGCTTGCTGACTTAGCGTCGCGAACACATAACATCTAAAATTGCTACATAACTCGGCTTGAAAGGTTTCTTGGCTATCTGATATTATAGGTCGACGCCATCGGTGAGACTTCAGATTAGAATTCCCGTTGAAATAGAGCAACAGAACGTTTCGCCCCTTAAAGGTGTTGGGAGACGCTACAAAAACCATTGAAACACCACATTTTAAGTAAAGGTATTTGATCTTAGTATCGAGTAACCAAATAAAGCACATCCTCTGAGATACAGCAGTCATATTTGTGGGTCATTTCCACCATTCCCACATTTCAAGAAGAGACCTAAATTTAGAACAACCTTCCATAAAGTAGGCTTTGGGACATCAGTTCGATTCCCACCGGTGCTCGTTTAAGATTAGTAATCGGCACTCTTCTCAGCGTGCATGAGAGATGCATGGACCTTTTTCACCTCGTCTGTTCGAGACCCCCAGATCAAACTTTAAAAATAATTATTCTTTTCATGTTGATTGGCTTGTTGAGAGTAGTCTGCCTGTACTCGCCAGTGCAATGCAGCTCTTAGTGGCGTATGTCCCTGTACCTTGCTAATAACGGGACCCCACCGAACTTTTAACGCCCAACTCTTAATGTGCACACCAACCTTGGGGGTTCTGTTCTTAGGTTAAGGTGTTAAGGGATTAAGGGCTAGGTGAGCCCCTCTTACGTTGACGACCCCTCCATGGAACCGACGTGTGTTAATATGTCATAAGTGTCAATGAAAAAGCCGTATTGTTATGACATAAAACAGCAGACGAGCTGGACGGCCAAATATTATGCATGTTTCAGCTTTCAGCTGGCTCCTGTCACTTGTTCTGGAATAATAGTGAGCCTCAAATGGATGCAGCTGAAGACAGTCACAAGCATCCACACCCTATGCGAATATCTTGTACCGAACTGTACACCACCATGTCTCACCTTTTGTTCGTAAATGTCACTGCAAATTGAGCAACGAACCGCGTGAAACTGTGGCTGTTGCGCTACCCCACCCCGTTTTCATCCACCTCCATTGCATCCGGTAGAAACCCGTACTCCACTGAACGAGCCTGCATCTTTAGAATAAAAAAATGCTCTGAAACCGGTCTATAGTCGAGGCTACGAGACTAAATGTGCCCTTGTTGGTAGTCTGACCTCTGCGAACTAGCGGCTGCTGTGCTTGTGCGCCCTAAATGCTTCCGTACGTTGCCGTATACACGCCGCCGGTGGGCCGTTTCACAGGTACCGTCGTCCTCTTTGGTCATTTCATTGCCCCTTTGGTTTTCGTGACGAAGATCCCTCTATGGCTGCCAAAAACGACCATAATTGTGTCTCGAGAACAATAGGTTGGGCAACCGTTAGGTAAGCTGAGTTCAAGGTGCCCCCTTGCAGCCACCCCATTTAGGAAAATAATATCCCTTTTACAACCCAAATAATATCCGAAAGACCGCTGAAAGAAGAAAATATTATATAGAAACAACCACCAGAAATAGCTCACTCCTATTCAGCCCATCCGGCTGTGGGAACTGTCAATCAGGGGTAAAAATAAAAAACAAAGCGACAAAGTGTCTGCCCACTCAGCAGCGTCGTTGGGTGTTTTACACACACAGCCCTGTCTGCGTTTGTGTAACGTAGCCGTGACTCGAGACCGAACCTGAACCGGGCAAGATAGCTAGCCTCTTGGCACCTGCCGTCGTATATGGAGTGAGCTATTTTATGACATATCGTCACGTGTGTACTCGTATCAGCTTTACGTCTATTATCTACACGAAGGCGTTTCCCCCTTGCGTCACACTACTTTTTTCCTAGACCGGCCCTGTGCTTGAGTTGTGTCATGGTAATGAGTTGGGGCGCAAAGAAACTCAATAGTTTAATCCCACTCTGAATTGTTCATCAAAGTTGGGTGATAGTGAGAATAATCATAATATAACCACATAATATTGAAGAGGCGGTCGACTAATGGGGTTATCTTAGGAGCCAGCTCCGAACCTAGGCCTCAATTAGCCTTGGTGGGCCCCAGTATTCTGAAAACCGGTGGTTTGGGTGGGTTTACATACGTCAGATGGACCAACCACGGCTCAAATTGCCACAACCTTAGTCCGTTCATAGCAATCATACCGTTTGGAAATAGGGCCACTGACGGGTTCCGTGTAGCCGGAAAAAAAGGACCATTAGAACGATGGATCCGGAAAATAGTGGCTCTCTCGTATAGAAAATGGTGCCTGAGTCAGGGCCGTGTCATTATTTATCAGCATTAAGCCGCTCAAGGGCAGCTTGGATAGCAATCCAGTCGTACACTTTTGATTGCCACCCATGAAATCTCCTTGGTCGCTAAAGCTGCAGCAGCTTCTCGCACCACCGCAAAAGTGAAAAATACACGCGCCACGCGCACCTACACGCGCATTTTACTTTGTGCAAAAAGCACACACACACAACATGTCAATTTTGCCAATATCATGCCGAGGTGGGCTAACACCACAGGGATGGTCGACAAAGAAGGGGGTGATACGGTATTGTATAGGAGAGAGTCAAAGGTAGTTGCTGGAGGCCCAAATATGAGGGCTAGTTCAACGGTGATGGTTGTATTTGTATTCCATCGGTCCGCTTTAGGGAAAGTAATCATAGCTGTTACTCAGATGAAATGGACAAATATTATGTGGGATGTGCACTAAGGCCCGTTTCTGTGAGAGCACCGGTGGGAACTGCACTGTGGGAATAGTCGGTTCCGGCTGGTCTCAAATTTAGATCATGGTCTTAGTGACGGAAATTTTGCATCGCAGGTATAATACACACGAACCCGCTATTGCTTCACGTATAAGCATATCGTATTCACCTACGCGTTCTGCCCACCAACATCGTGTAATTTGCTTTTCCTTTGCTCTCCTCCGTCGTCTATTATACCCTCTCCTTGACTACAGACGATGATGAGAAACGTTGCCCACACTGTATAAATAAGGTTCCAATATGTTGCCAGAGTATCGGCCTGACATGTAAGATGCAGTATGATGGTATGCGATAACGAGGTGGTTGGAGACACTAGAAAATAATAGCCAACTGGCAGCTCCAATGCCGGATATGAGGCGTTTTTCGGCATAGCCACCACCCTATGATTTCCCAGTGTTATGGCCTAGTAAAGGGTTAAATTATCACATGGTTCTAACCACGAATTTACCCGACCCGTCACATCCCTCCCAATGTACATCACATCCAAGGGATAACCCCTTGCCAGCAAAACGCCCGTCCAACTCGGAAACCCTAACCCCAAAATCATTGGTTCCCCACAGCCAGCCCATCCTCAGAGTGTAATTTTCGGTCCGCATGGCAAAACCAATCTGTTGTCAAGGTGACGGATCAAGACGAGGCTCCAGGATACTCGGAGCTGAAACTCGAAAAGTAGATATTCTTCCTCTAGAAGCTCTCTGGACCAAAACTATGTAATTTTTTCACCCATTAGTACCTCATTGGGCCCGTTCTAGACGGCTCAAAATATCTCCGTTTCAACGTCTAGCAATTAGAGTTCGAGGTGGGCAGAGATCTGAGGAAAATGGAGGCACTTGTATCTCGTCTGCCAGAAGAGATATCAGCTCGGTCTAAACGGTGTTGTTGTGTGGAAGGGCTCATGGGCACCTCTTGGAACTTTTGGCGTAATCGTACACTCGTAAGTGCCACTTTGAGAGTCCGAATCTAGCTACCCCTTCACATAAAACCCACACTTTTCAACCCTCGCCCTCGGATTTAAACTCTTGATGCAGTCCGCCCTTTGGTGCAGTCTTGGTTTAGGTGATTGTGCTTGTGCTCTTTGCTGGCCCCTTTTTATACCGTGCTGCATCCTCCCAGCTCCTACTTTTGAGTGCTGCGTACGAGATTGTCAAACATCTCTTGACACAAAAACATACACCCACCTCTTCTTCTTGCACTACCTTCTCTTCATTTCATTTTTCAGCATTATTTATTTCCTCTTTGCACTTCAAATCAACCACACCACATCTGTGACAGACGTCTAGGAAGGAACATTTCAACATTCATTAACGACCCTCAACGGCATCATATCATTCATTACGCACCAGCTTGCAACCAGCACACGCACAGTACAAAAAACACTCACTTCTCGTGTTGACCGCGACCTTGACAATCCATCTTTTCATTCATAAAATTGCATTTGCATCAATGGCCTGGAGCTGTAAGTATTGGGAAGGTTTTTAAAATGAAGGATTTGATCACTCATGGATTCGGCTGATTTTCAGTGGCCAAGCGGTGGACATTATTAGAGTCGTTCTATTTGTTTCCAGAATGCTGGTTACGAAGCGATATATCTAATTTTCATCCACCTTTGTCTAGCTGAGCTGGCTAATCAACGGATGCAAGGTGATTTGGGCGATACAGGCCGTGTGACACAAAAATCTGCAGAGTGAAAAGAATATCGGCAGACGATTTTCTGCAACCGACAGGCGCCCAAGTGAGAGGCATTATTACCAGGGCCCCACTTTGAGGGGAAAAAAACTTGCACAGCGTGACCTACCTTTGGGAGACGATATTTTTTGTATCTATATGTCTCACAGGGTGGTGAGGAACATGACGACACATGGGATCATGCAAGGGTATGCATGACAGAGAAGGTTAATTTAAGTTTCTGGTAATGAGAGGGGGGAAAGGGGGTGCTCAGCAGACTACTCCTAGAGATGAAAAAGTGACATCGATTTCTACAACGGTGTGATGGGGCTACACTGATAAAAGGATTTCATGGTGCTGTCTACACATGACCTCCTACTCTTCAGTGTTGTGTTCCCTTACTGGTTGTACACTTTTCCACCACACATCTTGCATGGTCTTAGTCCTGAGTCTGATCCAGCCCATCTGAATCCTCATCATCACGATTATTATTATCAGCAACAGCATTTGTGTCTGGGACTCATAATCGTCACTCTGTCATACACATTGGTGTCACTGTCACCGACGCTGGCTGTGAGTAATGAATTGTCTCTGCCCTGCCCTCCCCCATAGCCCCTGGAGTCTATCCCTGCTTGTCACTGCCACAACATCGCCTTCATCATCACACTGCCACTGCGATGTAACTTCATCATGCCACCACATACTAACACAGATTGCTAAACGACATGTTCATGACACCTTCCCAAACTACCATGCAAACTCTTTCGGAGTTTGCTGACCGCCACGCATTCCATTCCGCCTCCGACTCAGTGGCTCTCTACCACTCCATCCCCCCACACCAGCGACCTGCCCAGGCCACTCTCAAGCTCCGTGAAAGAGCTCTTTCTGCTGACAATGAACACGAGTACGCCGATGACATGATTGCACACATGCACATGCTGGAGAAGGCCTACAGCTGCGACACAGACATGATGCGTCAGCAACCGCACGTGACCTTTGCCAACAGACGAGAGGCTCTGGAGGACGTTGTCAACTCGCACAGATACTTTGATCTGTCTTCAGACACCCTCTTCACGGCCGTGGCGCTGTTGGATCGTTACACCAGTAAATGCATTATTGTGGACGGCTACTATCCGCTTGTGGCCCTGGCTGCCCTGTGGATCGCTGCCAAGTACGTTGAGAGAAAGGCTGCAGTCCCTACTCTTGACCAGCTCCACCGTCTACAGCCCGCCTACTCCAAGCGAGAGTACCTCCAGATGGAGGGCTACATGCTCAACGTTCTGGAGTGGTCTGTGTCTGCTCCCACTGCAGATGCCTTCCTGGACATGTTCATTGGAACCACGGACCCCATTTTCGACGACAAGTTCCGAACTCTTCGACTGTTTGGTCTGTACCTGTGCGAATGTGCTCTCTTCAACGAGCAGCTCATTGACGCCCGAAAGTCGTCCGTAGCCATGGCTGCCCAGCTGCTGGCCATGTACTACACCCATGGTATCCCCGACTACCCAGTGTCTCCTCGTCCAGACGTCAACTTCATTATTAACCAGCTTGAGACCCAGGCTGTCCCCGCATGTATTCAGGCCAAGTACGCCTCTACCAAATTCGAGTTCATGCGAAACGCAATTGGGCTTCGAGGTGGTGAAACCCCCGACCCGGAGGATGCCATGATGACTCCTCCCGTTACTCCCGAGCGAAGTAAGCGATACGGCTTTGTTGGAGCTCAGAACCAACCCCAAACCCAACCCCAAGCTATCCCCCAGCAACCCTACGACTACAGCTACAACCAGGGGTACTATCATTCCTAAAAAGATTCAGAAAATCCATTGGAGATACTTATTTAGCATAAAATATTTATTGCATCGAACTGTCCGATCTGTAGAACCGTTTTGCTCAGTACAGAGAGCTCTGAGACACTTTTGACTGTGTCGTTAAGTCTACGTCAAAACGTGGTCTCGATGCCTAACTCGCATGCAAAATACTTTAATGAGTCAAGAAAGACGGCTCTCGGGTGGGCGAAAATTCTTCATACCATGTAGATCAGAGGTATTAGCCACGCTATTATACCAGACTAGACGAATTTACACTGTATGTTTAGACTGCTGCTTACAGTGGGTGGATATTTCTGTTCTATGCATGGTGCTTCATGAGCTTTGGCGCCAGCCACTTACCAGCCATGACGTCATGCAAGATGTGACTCAGCTGCATGACCGGAGTCATCTTCTATTTCGTGGTTTCAATTTTAGAGTTCAATTTGTGAGAGTAGGGTAACTTCTTCTGGCCAATAGAAAGATGCCAAACCAGATAAGCCTTTTGATATTGAAGCCGTGCATAGAAAATCGCTGGGGTGGAATGATATTGTTGCAGCAATGGGCAGATAGTTGTGCACGTTTCAGCCTACAAGGTGGCCAAAGCTCACATGTCGCCGCATATAACGCGGGCCAGATGTCCGGGTATCGATTTATAGCTTACTGCTACAAATTTGCTCCTCAATGGGTTCCAGATCGCCAGTAATACCCAGCAAAGAAATTTAGAGTCAGGTCTGACACAAGTGAAACCAATTCATTGTTATCTTGGCGTAACTCTGGCGATCTTGTTCCAGTGCATGGAAGAAATACGACACTCCAGCTATAGCACGTTAAACGATCGTATACCGGAAATTTTAAAGTCCATTTTCCGAACACCGTCAGATTGACGAGAATCAGAAGAGTCGTTCCTGGTACCAAGTAATGGACCAGTACGACGGGAATTAGTCGCTATCAGCGTCTAGCGCACTCCACGGCACTCTTTTAAGTTGACGAAATGCCGGAAACATGCTGGCACGATGATGTTTACGGAGAGAAGGGCACGTGACTTGACGGAAGCAGACGAGCAAACGAGCATTTGGGGGAAATTTGTCTGTTTAAGACCCTTTTCCGTAAATGATTTGATCGCTTGACTTGGTGGGGTATTCTGGCTTAAGCGAGTTTTCGTATGAAGATACACTCATTTCAACAGATTGGTATAAATTCACCTTTATGAAGACTCAAAGGGTGACTTCAGGCGACTCAAGCCACTTTGGTGCAAGCCAAAGCACCCCTTTAACGGCACATACCCTGTACGCGCTACGTGAGGTCCCTGATAGGCACTAGTGGCTCGGGTCGCGGGACGCAATCAGCTCAACGGAGAAACCCGCACTTCGGGTTGGGGAGGTGTATTTCGGTTTCCATTTTGGTATGGCGCACTAAATATCTACATTGGGAAAGTGACTCGTTGTTTCGCTTCAGCGAAAGAGAAAGGTAGCTTAGACTGAAAAAATTGTGTGCTAAATTTGAACAACTCTGTTTGACCTTTTTGGCTCAACGTTATGTCTCATTGGAACCTTGAGTGGTGGATCTGAAATCTGGGGGTTGTTACAAGTGATTAGCTAATTGACTAATGCTGACAGTGGGAGAACTTCCCGCGAATGCCATGACATCTAGATGCGTCAGAGAAGAATTATTTGCACTTTGGCCAAGCTCCGAGATCCGAAAGCCCTCACAATTATCCAGCGGGGTGGACCTGAATCTGTACAGTCGGCTCCAATAATTTCTTTTCCTGCGTCATAAAAATAGTCTACAGCCATTACCCGGCCCAAACACAAATATACATGTCGTTAATCTCACTGTAGAGAATCGAAGTTAAGGTTACAGGCCCTCTTTGAGTTTGTGTGAGCGAGGGAAAGACCCAAATCCAGCTCCAGATTCTCATAAGTCCCATACGAACTGGGTACGGACCCCATAGATCGTTTTTTATATACAGTCTCGATGCAGTCGAGACCCAATATAGTGCATGTATCTATACATTGACAACGGGCGTTCGGCTATAGTGTCCCATCCGAGAGCGTATGCCGGGTGCACTTGACTCGATCTGCTTATCAGGTCTGCAGCTGTGGTTTCAGATGAGAGGCGCAGCAAAAGGCCCCATCCCGTTCTCTGCTGGGAGACTAACCTGAACAGGATTTGGGCCAATAGCGGAAGCAAGGAACTGGCAGGTACGAAGCACAGTTCTTCTGCAAGTGGGATGGGACCTGTGGGGGTGAGAAAACAGGTTCAGTATCAGGACGGTTACCACGGAGGAGATATAGATGAACAGTTTGAGGGGCTAATAGCGTAGCAGTCATGTGGGAAATTGAGGGGTACTTATCAATAGGGGTCTCGTCCACCGGTTGAGTTCCGAGTGTCCAGGCTTTGAGAGCTGTTATGCGGTTGCCTTGGTTTTGCACTTCTTCAGGAATACGGTGGTTGTCATTTGGTCGGTAAAGAAGCGATGGACGGTGGCTAGAGTAGGCCTGTGTTTAGAGTATTTCCATCGTGAGGCTTTTACAGAACAGCCAGGGTATTTTATTCTTGGTTTATGACCTGGCCTAAGTGCGCCTTAGTCTAGAACATTGAACTTTGGAGAACAACCTGATAACTGAGATAATACGGGTGCTACAGCAACGGCTAGATAACCAATGGGTTCGTGGCGATCAGCTGTCTCGTCTGGAGGTGCCTCCAGTTCCCACGGATGAGAAATACCCCACATTTTTGCCATATATGACACCCCACTTAGGTTGTCACTTTATTTCGAATACGACGCGACAAATAAGGCCTTGTAATACGACTCCTCTGTCGCCAATATTTCTCTTTCAGCAATTACTGGCAGGGTCGGATTTATGGTCTTGTTCCAGTCCAATACAAAATTGCGTGGTATTGATAGATTGGTGAGATTCAACTAGACCTCATGGTCGTTGTTTGATAACTATTGAGGCATTATTGATGGCACAGTTGCAAAATTCGTCTTTTCATCCCCGCTGTCTCTGAATGTATCAGTATACTGCAAAGTGCGCGGTTCGATCGGGCCCCCACGTGTGGCTTTTTTTTGACAATCCTATTGATGCAATTCTCTGCATGCGCACCTTTGAGTTGGGTGGGCAATGAGAGGAAGCATGGGTCTGTGTATCTGTACATACGCAAACACCTACTGTGGACGGAGCCCGAGGTGGCAAAAATGAGCGGTCTAGCAGATAATAAATCGCAGCCAACTTTTAGCTGCCGCAATGCTACCTGAGGGGGGACCCTTATGTGGCCAAAAGATCCTGCTTTTCCGACGTTGCACTAAAGACAGACGGGATTATCCTACATACACACCTGAGTCGGTCTACTGTATGTACGTAGTGTGTGTACTGGCTGGCACCGCACTAAGTTACATAAAATAAGGTTTTTGGGAGGAACCACCATATTGTCAGTTAATAGGCTTTAAGGTTGGATTCTGTTATCGGATAGACAGATTATCCAGTGAGAGGGGTTCTAGAGAGGTGGATTGTTTTGCGTGCGGCAGTGAAGATACCGAAATAATTAACCGCCCTGGTATTATTTGAACGGCTCTGTACATTTATCTCTACCCTGATTTTCAAACGCCCTACTACTCCAGCAGTTATCAAGGCTTCAAATGTCACCAAACCTCTTCCCACCCGAACTCTGAAAGAGCCCATGATATACACTTGTGTAAGTTTAGGACGTCTGAGGGGAATGATATATTGTACTTTGAGCACGTGGAAATAGTTTCCGCTCTTACTGGCTGTGGAAGCCCGATTGGCCGGTTCTGTGAGAGGAATTGTCATCTTTGGTGTCTTCGCTACATTTTTGTGTGGTCTTGGATTATCGCAACCCCACTTTTGATATTGTGATTCAGCCTACAATATCTTGCAATTCTCCCACAGTCCAACAAGCATGAACCTTAGTGTAAGCGACCAAATGTTTGTATAATTCATGCGTCGTGCAGTTGCCTAAAACGTCCACATTTGCATGAGACAAAGAAAGTGAAATGTCTCAAGGGCGCCTCTATAAAAAATGGCCGATGGCAGTTTAAGCGATATCTAAGCAGAACGATCTGGTCTTGGTATTCAGCATCTGACCAGTTCCAACTCGACCCATCACCCACATCATGCTCGATAACATTTCCCAGGCTTGTATCGATGTTCTGAACATCACCAATGGCCTCACGGTCAAGCAAATGATCCACTCGATCGAAAGCAATTACCCCAGCGTGGATCTGTCCCCCAATCCCTCCATTCTGGTGGCTGCTCGCATCAATTCATACATCCGACGGCTGGAATTGGGCCAATTGGACACAGACTCCACCTTTGTGCAAAAAAAGCTGTCCGACAACCACCCCAAGCGAATGATCTATACCATTATCGACCGTCCCGAGCCTGAGGAGATTGAGCGGGAGCGACGAGAGAGAGAGAAGGAGAAGGAGCGAAAGCGGGAGCGAGCTGGAGGCCGGGACAGTGCGGATTCGGGCTCCAACAAGCGACGGCGGTCCTCCAACGAGTCGATCAACACAAACACCGAGGAGGCTGAGGAGGAGGACGTTTCGCCAGTCCAGTCCACCTTCCCTACCCCTTCCTCCCCTCTGTACATGACTTCCCCCCAGCGATACTCCTTCCACCTGCCCTCGGACGATGATCTGTCTTCGCTGGACGATTCTGAGGATGAGGAGTCTCGTCTGGAGGTGTCTTCCACTGCCGCTACTACGCCCATCAACCAGGAGGATGAGGACGAGCAGCAGGAAGAAATCAAAATGGCCCCCATCATGGCCCATGTGACCCCGCACAAGCAGCGAGGACTGGACCAGACCCTGGCTCCTTCCCCCGATCTGTCGCTGGACATCACCAAGCTGTTCAACCCATACTACGACACCCTAAAAGAGCCCCATCACGCCGGCATTGGCCATCTTGGCTGGATCAATGATGAAGAGGAGGTTGGATGCCCCGAGGAGATGAGTCTGGGCGATCTTGAGGAGTGGGTCAGATAGAGCGTGACGATTACAAGATCACACACAACCACACAACTTGACAATCTCACAAAATCATGGGCGGTTTCCTGTGCACTGGATGTATAGGAACGGCACACGATGACTCTCAACAGTCAACTAACAAACCAAACATAACAAACTATTTATTATCAATGTATTCTATTTATATCTCTGAGTCCCTCCAGGCTCGAAAAATGCCCCTCCTGCCAGTAGCCCAAGAATATTCTCAGTGGATCGCTTCCTGCATGTATCCCACTTATCTAAGGAATGTAACTAAAGCTGGATATTCTGAGTTGCACTTACATGACGTCACCGAAGGCTGTGTGGAAGAGTGACAGGTCCAGATGCGCGGAATGTCTCAAAAGAAAGGGACAGGAGTGGACACTGCCACCATGCACTGGATGGCCGGGTAAAGAGAGCTCAATACGACTTTCCTCATCGGTGAGAGCTCCGAAGTATTACCCAGGGTGCAACTTTTATAGATTCTCTCCAGCTATAAGAGCTGCATAAACCACCACTGTGTGTACCCTGGTGGATGGCGAGGTTTCATATTGCAGGTTTAGCGTGTATCAAAAATGGGTGCCGCCGTTGCGGAGCTGGTTTTCCACCGTACGAGAGATCTGTCACGCTAAAAATGGTCCAACCTGTCGAACCTGTCAATTACACGGCGTTTCAGTCACGAGAGATACGCCGATATGTGTCAGGGCAAATAATATCGGAACGAATATAATCCCCGGCCAAGGTGTGGGGAGCTATATGTCACAGTCTTGGTATTCGTGCCGTTTGCACCAAGACCAGCGTTGCACACCAGTGCTCCTCCACATGCGCTTGTCCCAAAGAGGCAAGTGACCATCCCCGTTTAAGATTGTGGGTCTATACCTGTTTTCGACGGTGGTTGGGTGAGTGGGAAAATAATAAGGTTCGCTTACGGCTTCCGAAAAGGTGACTTTCTGGGGAGGAGGTTGTGTGGGGAAGAGTATACAAGGGTCCTGTGTGATAGTGGCCTGAGGAGTGAGGGGTGAGGAGGGGTCACATGATGTGCTTGGACTTGCTCGTTTTGAAGCGAATTTTTTGGGGTTCGATAGACACCAGTGTGAGGGTTGGGAGACTTGAATGAGGTGCATATGTGTCCCAGTGTTGGGTGAAAGCAGGGTGAATGTGGTGTGAATCACATGTGAGAAAAAAAAGAGAAGCCATCGCATACACAGACACGGAACGTGCACCACGACTCCATAACTTCCACAGGCCTACGAGCCAGGTATTCATCGATTTCTACAATACCACCTTTTCAAAAGTGCACCTTAATTAGGAAACGCCCTAACCCTATAGATAGCCAGTAGTGCCAGGATGATGAAGATCTCTGTGGTTCAACAATAGTGAGACGGAAACTACTTGTACAAGAATGTATAACACAGCGATCACATGCCAAAAGCCAGCAGCATGTCCAAATTCTCTGTGTGGCTTACTAAGCAAAGTCACACGACAGTCACCTGCTCTTGATGTCAGAATATCGTACGAGCAGATGCCTCTAACGCCACAAAGAAAGAGTGCGAGCACAAACAGAGATCACACCTGTATCGTACCACCCTTTGTGACTACCTGATGTGGAGACATCTGTCCATTGTTACTCAATTCAGTGGTCTGACCTTCATACCCATGCTGCAGATTTACTGCACAACACCGAATACTGGGAACACAACCCCTACAAGTGCTAATCGTATCATCATTCGTTAAATATTTACAGTATCTCAGAAAGATCACAGCCCTCCTCTGGGTTTCATCAGGCCCCCTACAATATCGAAACTTCCCTGGCATGCCTTGAACAGTTCACTGACACCAAAGCCCTGTCCTGTAGACGAGTACTTTTGGGCGGTGTTTTGGAGAGCACGAGAGTTGACAAACCCATTGCAATCAATAGAGCCGTTTTTATGCAGCTCTTCGTAGGCGTCCAAAGCAGCCTGTCGAATCACGTTACCAGGAACCTCACCCGAAGAACCCCAGAGACGATTGCCTGGAGTGCTTGAAGACGCGATTCCAGAGTATGACGAGTTCCAGGGATCAAAGCGATGCTGAGCAATGGGTAGTGTGGTAGAAGGAGGCGAAATGGGCTGACCAACGTGTTCGCCAGAACCAATACTTCCCATTCCACCCATGATTCCATGACCAGGAGCTCCAATGTTACCCACACCATGTCCTGGAGTCACGGGACCAGGTGACACGTGATTGTACTGGCCTGGAAGGACGTTTGCGGGCTGCTGACTCACCTGGCCAGGGCTGCCAATAGTACCAATGGCTCCTACAGGTGCAGCAACATGGCTGATTGAAGTTCGGGGAGTTCCAGGGCCTGAGGGAGGCGTAGAGGGAGGCTGTGCGGGTCGTAGAAGCGAGTCTAGCAGAGACTTGGCGTTGCTGGTAGTGCTTCCGGGGCTGGGGGTATGTCGCTCAGGAGTCATTCTGCTCGTGGGATCGGGAGTGAGTCTGTCCAGCAGAATCTGAGATTGAGCCACATGCTGGTGGTTAGTGAGACCGGGAGGAAGCTGGGGAGATGGGGATTGGGGAATAGGAGACGAAGGAACAGCCGCCTGTTGAGGCATGGGCTGCTGAAGACCTCCAAGGGACGTTCCAGGCTGACTTGCAGGAATCTGGGTCCTTCCAGGCAGAGGTTTGGATAGTGGAATCGACATGGAGGCACGTTTTTCTCGCTCCTGCTCCAACTTTTGCTTTTCACGCTCTTCCTTGATTCTCTGCTGTTCTCGCTCTTCCTCCAGTCTCTGCTGTTCACGTTCCTTCTCCAGTCGCTCGTATTCGAGTCTCTCAGCCTCCAATCTCTCCTTCTCGATTCGCTCCTCTTCCAGTCTCTCCTTCTCTCTTCGCTCGTCCTCCTCCTTTTGTTCACGAGCTCTGATTTCTTCCTTCTCCTTCTCCTCTTTTTCCTTCGCGAGTCTCATTCGTTCCTCAATCTCTCTGATTCGAGCGAGTCGTTTTTCCTCCTTTTCTCTGGCTAGTCGAGCCTGCTCCTCCTGACGGGCCTTTTGCTTGGCCTCGGAAGCAGCCTTTCTGGCAGCCTTTTCCCGCTCCTTCTCCTGCTGCTTACGCTCAGCCTCCAGACGCAGCTTTTCAGCCTCCTCAGCCTCCTTCTTCTCTCGCTCAGCTTTTTCAGCAGCAGCCTTTTTCCGTTCCTCCTCCTTGACGGCCTTCTGCGCAGCCTTCTTGGCCTTCTTTCGCTCTCGTCGCTGCTGGTCACGGGCCTCCTTTTCCAGATCCAGCTCCTTCTTCTCCGTCTCCATCTGCTGAAGCTCAGCCTTGACCTGGTCAGCCACACTCTGCTTGTAGGTTTGCAGAATCCGCTGCTCAAACATCCGAGCAGCAAAAATCTGGAACATGCGACGTCCCTCCTCCATGCGCTGGTCGGCAGTGAGAGATTCTCCGGTTTGAGAGTACTCTGAAGAATAGTCCGAGTAGTCCGAGTCATTTTCGTACTCCTCCCCGCCATTGTCGTCCTCAGGGCCCTCCTCCTTCTCCTCGCCATCCTTGACTGGCTCAATGCGACCTGCCCGCTTCTCAGCCAGTCTCTCCATCATCTCAATGAACTTTTTGCCGTCGTTGGTGAGCAGATCATCGGCCACAGAAGAAACGTCCAAACTCTGCACATCCTGGCCATTTTGAAGCCCATAAGGCTCGTCCTCCTCGGTATCACCTTCCTCATCAATCTCCTTGCCCAGATTAGCTGGCAAAGGTCGTGTGGTCGTTTGAGGACCCAGAGAAAGCTGCCTGGTAGCTTCGTTAAGCTCACCCACACTGCCATCATGATGTCCTCCTCGCAGCACATCGTCAGCCTGGAAAAAGCCCATGCTGGGTAACGGCAACAATGGAAGATCCTTTTCCTCAACCATGGCATCCAGCTCCTTGTAGTAGTCCGCATAGAGCGTTTCCAGCTCCTGTTCAATGGCCATGCGCTTCCGTCCACAAATGTCGCATTCGCACGTGTTCTTCTGCTGACGCTTCATCTTATTGAGAACAGCCTCTTTTTCCACCCGAACCAATTCCTTCCGCTGCTTGGAGTCCAGAGACAACCAGTAATACTTGATAGTCCGACGCTCCATGTTAGGAGACATACCCGTAGCTGGAAACGGAGAATAGGTGTCTCTCTGATGGGCGGTCCTCTTCCACTGCTCAAACTTCTCGGCCTGGATCTTGGCCTCCATGACGCCAGTGACAATGCTGCGTTCATCGAGATCGATACTGTCAATGATCACCTGCTGACCCTTTGACTTCCTCTTCTTCTTCTTCTTGGATTTGGGCTTGGACTCGTCCGCACCCCACTCGAAGCTCACATTTTCCGTCTTGAAAGTCTCGCGGGACTTGAGGTTGATGACCCGCTTGCCATCCTTGGAATATATGGCCTTTTCCATCGTACCGGTGTGTAGCTGTGCTTTTTCAGTTGCCCAAGGCACATGGACTACTATTTTAGCTTTCATGGCGAAAACCAATCTTAAGGTTTGGGAAGGATCAACCGACACAGGTTATGAGAGGGGTGGAAGGAGTACTCAATGGCTATACATTGGTTTCATCCGTCAAATTTTGCCACTCAGCTCTTTCTTGCAACTACCAAGGTACTCAACTCTCAAATGGAGTGCTTAGTAATCACAGGGAACTCTAACTGCCATATTCTTCTCATTAAAGGGATTGCAACATCAGAGAGTCTTAGATGACAGAAAATCCATCATCAGTCAGATCACCATACTATATTGAAGTTCACCTCATCTATCCTTACTTTCAAGGTCACCTCCCAACTACCTAATTTGCCACTCATTTCTCCCGCTTACATAAGCATATGCATGACAAACCTTAGTGATATTTTTCGAGATTGCAATGAGCTTGATCTCACCAAGACGGTATTCATCACGAACATGCGCTCAACGAGAGTCTTGCTTCGCGTGGGCAAGCAGAAGTGGCTTGCCCGAAAGCGCGCTTTCGACAAATTTGTTCCCCGTCAGTTTGACCGTGGTCCTAAGCGACCCAGAAACCCTGATCGACTAAAGATGTTTTTGGAGATGCGGATTGAGGACCCTAAAGTCCCCCGTGAGGAAAGACAGGCACTCAAGCACGCCTGGGCGAACGCCTTTGACACAAACTACACTCCTCTGTCTGAAAGAAGAGGCACGGAATCGCACATGGACTCGTTAGACTGGGACTCTGAGGAAGATCATTCAGTGTTGAGAGAGGGACTGTCAGCTTTGTCTGAGAAGAAGGACCCAGGAGAGGAGTTTCGGAAGCTCAGAGATGAAAAGTTGATCCCTAAGTTCCAGCGTCAATGGGTGGATCTGTTTGTGACTGCCTTCGATGCTGAGAAGGAATCCCAGATCTACAGACAGGTGCCTAAGGGATGGACTCGAGAAGAGAAGCTCATTTCTCATGATCATGCGTTTGTCAAGACGTCACCTACGCTCGAAGACATCAACCGACCTCCCAGAGTGGGTGATCTGATCGATGTGACTATCAAACAGAATCTGTCGGAAATCGGAGTCATTGCTGAGGCTCTGCCTTCTGGAAGCTTCAACGTGGTGACGCTCAGTGGTGAATGTTGTAAGATTGACAAGGGAATCGTCTTCAAGATGCCATTTGCCAACCCCGACATCATGGAGCAGTTTTCCATTGAAGTCAACGATACCCAGCTTGCTCATGTTGGAATCAGACCTGCATTGGTGCAGTCTATGACCGAGTTTCTGCGAAGAGCCAGACTTGCCAAAATCAGAGTACTGGACCTTCTGCAGAAGACTGTCATCTCTGAGCGAGTCATGACCATCAACGATTTGGTTGACAAAATGTCTCCTCATATCGCATTAAACGACACACCTCTGACCGAGGCTATGATGTACTATGCCACTTACCTGGCAGTCAGAAGTATTCCTGCTCGATGGCTCATTTTCTCGGGACAGGAGACGCCCATCATGCTGCTCTACATTAACGCCCTGGATGTAGCGTCGTCCGAGACGGCTATCAACACCATCAGAGAAGGAGGAAAGACTCTGGACAAGATTGTCAGTCGATTTGAAGACGTTATAGCTGGCAATGTATCTCTCGATTCATTGCTGCTCACGCCTCAGGAAAGTGCTATCCTGTTACTTGTGAAGCGATACGCTCTGGGTGAGGTCTCCCATAACGATATGGCTGCCAAGGCTAATGTGGGCGTCTTCATGCGCAAGTTTAAGGACTACGGTCAACTTTTCATCACCCAGACTTTGTGTATGGAGTTCATTCGTCGAGTGGGCTACATTCCCTACGATACCAACCCCTGGAAAAAAGCTCTCCGACTCCAGATTCCTTACCAGGGTTCTTCCGAGCAACAGGACGAGATTCAGACCATGTATGACCGTCTGACTGATTCCCAATTCCAGGAAGATTTGTCCGAGTCGGTGCGAAAAGACTGGGTAGGAGGGGAGAAGAGACCGTTCGACAACTTCTTCTGTATTGATGGCCCAGACGCTCACGAAATTGATGATGGTGTTGCGCTGGAGACTCGTCCTGATGGATCCAAGTATATTCACGTTCTCGTGGCTGATCCAGCTTCGTACATTGAAGTCAACAGTGATGTGGCCAAGGCAGCTCAGAGCCGTGTCACTACAGCCTACTATCCTTCTGGAGTGGTGGGAATGCTGCCTCAAGTCGTGCAGAAGTTTGGACTGCTACAAGAGGGTGCAGTTAGATCTCTGGTGGTCTCCGCTAAACTGAACAAAGGCGCAGCAGCTAAGAAGAGCCCTGTTGACATGGAAACTGTCAAGGTTGATCTAGTGAATGTTGATGGCGGTGTTGGGTTGACTTATGAGCATGTCGAAGGAGTCCTGAACGGTTCTGAGAGCTCCAAGCATAAGCAAACTCTCACGGAACTGCACCAGTTGTCGTCCAATCTTCGAAAGCAGAGAATTGCGGCTGGTGCTCTGAATCTCGATATTCCCAAGGTCAGACTCGACCCCGAGACAGAGCAGCTGGAAAAGATTACTGAGACCAACCCTGAAGCAACCCTGCTTGTTTCCGAGCTCATGATTCTGGCAAACTCGCTGGTTGCTTCGTACGGAAACAAGCACAGAATTCCTCTTCTCTACCGATACCAGAACATGGAGGAGGTCAACAAGGGCGCTCTGAAGCACCGAGACCCTGTTACAGGCCTTATCCCATTCAAGGAGGGAGTAGACATGTGGGCTACCATTGAGATGGCTTATATTTCCGCTGATCCCAAACCCCATTTCTCGCTGGCTATTCCCATGTACGCCCAATCCACCAGTCCTCTACGACGGTACGGAGACCTGCTCAACCATTTCCAGCTTCATGCCCATCTAAAGGGCGAGAAAACACCCTTCACTCACGCTGATGTGCAGAAGATCATTCCCCACGTCTTTGTTCGTCAACGAGCTGTCAAGAGAGGACAGGAGGATATGGAGGCTTACCGACTCAAGGAATGGATGCTCAAGCAGATCAAGTCCGGAGAGTTTTATCCCATCAACTGGACTGGTCTGGTGCTGGAGCCTAGAAAGGAGGATAAATGCAAGGTGATGGTGATGGAACTTGGACAAACGGCTGACTATTATCTTAGCAGCCCAGACGTGGAGGTGGGTGACACGGTCAAGATTGGTCACATCATCGATATCGACTTGACGGAAAAAAATATGGAGGTGGCTGAAAAGAGCCCCGTTATGTAAATAGTTCGCATTTGTATATAGTAACTGATTAATGAAGCTTTAGCAAAGCCTGGGGTATGTGAATGGTACTACAAGTAGACACTGATACTCATACAGAAGGTGTGTTAAAGATGAACGAAGTGGCCATACTCCTACAGCTCCCAAGTCTTCCAAGAACGTACTTCTCAAACAACAGTGCACAACAACGCATACCATACTTGTAGTAATATCAAGTGTTGGATTGAGCAGTCTCTTCTGAGGTATATCAACGGCTTCTACTTCACCAACTATCAGTCTGGCTGAATACGCAGTCATTAAAAGAGCCAACAAACAGAATAATGGCACTCGGATGCGCCAAACACTATGTTGAAGCACTTTTTCAACTTGTAGATTCATGGACCCTTCGCTTCCAAGACACAGGGTTAGTCAGGGTTCCTGTAAAAAGCAGATACACGTAAGAAGACGGAAGAAACCCCAGAGTCAGAGGGTTAGTTGATTCTTTTGAATCAAAGGAGCTCACTGACACCACACTTTTTCTACCTCCGTACTTTGCAAACTGCGGAATCTTTCCCCAAAGCCGTATACAGGGGAAGTAGCTAATTTCTCAGGTCCTTGTACTCGAAGAAGACCTGTAAGATGCTCCTCTGCTGGAATGTCACCATTGTATGTACCGGTAGGTATGTATTGAATGATCCCAATCTCCACTATACGAGCACCCTCCCCGCCGAGAGGGGTATGTACATTCTGAACAGGCCATATTAGTCAAACAGGAGTTCTTTCAGTCAGCTGTTGTCTGCCAGTTGAGTACATACGGTACAGTGCAAATTTTGGCTGTGATATCTACTCCACCGAGAATACGCCGACGTAACCAAACTTCTCCATGAACCGTGTATCACTGTGCACCACCTAGAACATGCACTCTACGGAGTCCGTTATCGTCAAGGAGTAATAATAGGAGGTCATGCAGAACAAATACTCCAAAAGCCGTCCATATACTCGTTGTCTGGATATGCTGCCAAGAAGGAGGCCTTTGCTGAATCGAACAAATGAATGATTTGATTAATTTCGTTGATTATTGATCCGTCTTTGAAGGGGTACAAACAGACAATGAAATCACGGAAAATGTTGATTAGCCTTTCGCTATAGGAACCCGGATCATCTTAGAAGTGCTCAGGGTGATGGAAGAAACCGGCTCGAGGTACAAACACGATGAATACGGCATATCATCATATATCTTGGTCACGTGACTCATCTCGTTCATGACTCACTTCTCGCACGACCATTCAAGCTTCCCCTTGTACTCTAATCTTCTTACAGTACCCGTCAAGACCTTAAAGGTGTTGCTGTTGATGTCAAAAGTATGGGGCAAGTCGAGGTACAGACCTGGCTGGTCCACATACAGGACGTATAAGGCTAGAATACGCGAATAAATGGAGATAGTGAGATAGGGAAGATGAATATGCGAAAAAGTGGGCACATCTGTTGTGTATGCATGGCACTTTGGCACTTACGGCGCTCACTCAGTTAAGGGATACGAAGGAGGTTGGGAGGTTAGCTGTACGAATCTCAACAAAGGCTCGAGTGTATACTTATCCTTTCGGACTTTTCGCACCCAGCAGCCGAATTAGGAAATGCCTAAAGGGGATAATACAGAAACGAGCACAATATCGCGTTACCCGAAAATAATCAGGAAACCGTGCGTTTCAAACTAGGAAGTCGCTCCTCTTCAAGTGGCACCACCGTCATGGATATTAGGAAGCCCACAGATGTAACATATTTGCACAAGCAGCCAGACTATCGTACAAGTTTCCCCACAGTAACACCCCCTAGACTAAAAAGTACGGGGTATACGCGGGGAAGCTTTCTTGTCTGCCTCAACTCTATATGGGACAAGTCTGAAAAAAACTGAGAAATTCTTTCCACTCAAATTGAACGAATCTTTTAAAGAGTAATCACGTTGTTACAGTATTGGTACATAATTTTCGCACCCTTTACTTGGAATACGTGGAAGCCTACATCTCCCATGTATCTTCCTTCAATATGTGCACGTCCCTTGCATCGAGAACGGAGCAATTGTAACTACGAGAACGCTAGGATACGATCCATAATATCTTGGAAATGTATTCATTCATGACTCATTGATTCAGTTGTGTGTTAGTTATATTAGATGTTAGTACTTTTTTTTTACCCAAGATTCACTTTGTGAAGCTCAATCACCACCGAGTCCTCCTCGGTCAGCGACTCGGAGCTGTGTCTGTAGGTGTCAGTAGCTGGTTTTTGAAACTCGAAAATGTCGGTAGTCCAGCACCCAAACCAGCCGTTGGGGCCTGCCGAAATCTTTCGAACGTCGTGCCATCCCATCTCCTTGATCCACTCGTCGTAAGGGCCGGATCCGGAAGGTCGCAGGTCCGTGATGATGATATAACCTCCTGGCTTGCAGACACGGGCCATTTCTCGCAGAATTTCTTTTTGTGTGCTTCGATCGTATGACCGCAGCGCCCAGGGCGACGTGACGAGCGAAAATGTGTCTGTGGAGTAGGGCAGGTTGGTCAGATCGGCAGACGTGAGCGTCACCAGATCGGTGTACTCCTTGGCCTTGATGTTGTTGATGATCTTCTTGAGCTGGCCCTTCTTTCTGTCGTAGTTGTCCACGGCCGTGATCCCCTCAATGTGGTAGTTTGCGCCTCTCTGAACCTCGCGCTTCTTCTTGCAGAGCTTCATCAACGACACGCCAGACCCACTGCCAACATCGAGAATGGGGCCTGTGAAGTAGAGATCGTCGTTGTTTAGGATGGTTCTCCACACCTCGTGTCGACCCCGGTAGTTGGCATGCAAGAAAACAGACTCCCAAGCAAGAACGGCTCGGTAGGGAGTCTCAAAGTGGTACTTGGTGGAGAGCTTCTCATTGTGGTCTTTGGGGTGTACTTTGATAGTCTTGTATTCGGAGCCGTGTAGAGGTGCTGTGATAGTGTATGTCTGTGTCATGAGATTGTGTTCAGGTGTAGTGTTTGGAGATACTAAGTTTTTGGCTTCCAGCTGTGCGGACGCGCTAATATATATATTGGAGCCCTGCTCTCTTTCAGTGTCTCCATCCCTATAAAGAGGTTGGTGGTTTTGTGTCATAGCCTGCATGAGATAAAGTGGCGGAATAAGGTTCTCTTACAGTTCAACTAAAACCTTAATGCGCAAAAGTCTAATCTGGAACTCTGTGGGTGTCCCACTTTTTAAGGTGTCTGAGGCAACGGTGCGGTGCAAGGTGCAAGATGGGGTAAAATGAGCGTCAAAATACTTTTGAAAAGCCTGAGTGCACCATGACACTTCCAAACTGCCCTTTTTCAGCCCACTTTGTTCAAAGAAGACACGTGACGCAAACAACGACGCTAACACAAGTTAATTTGCATACTACAGTAGCTATTTTAGTTCACAGGTAGGGTAACAGTCGGGTTTTGATATTCTTTGTTAACATGTAAGAATGCACGTGACGGATTATTTGTATTACGGAGACGAAGAATGGCTGTATCTGGACATGTGGACGAGTAGAGATGAAATGAAGGAAATAGTGATAATTTTCACGTCTCTAGCATTCCATAGATAGTGCTGAAGACCAATATTGCTTTAATCTGAACCCATGATCGATGAGGCAAAAGTCGGGTATTGACCGGCATGCTGCAAGGTAAAAATGCCGTTTGAATAAAAGAGAAAGACGTATGAACCCATTTTGAGACTTTAAGAGTGCTTTTAGAACGTATATATGGCGTATAAAAAGAGCGCCCATGTCTGTGGCCGTTTTTCCGAAATGACAAATTTGGAATATCTGATTAACTTCTTTTAACTACTACCACTATCATCGCCTGTTCATGGAGATGACGAATATGTGCTTCGTTTTTCTCCAAGCCTCCAAATGAGCAAGTTATTCCTTTCTCCGAGTTCCCTGCTAATTCTACATTCTGCACGCCCACGTGACGCTACCTATAAATCTTCATGCATTGCATTGCAGGAGTCTACCACCATTAAAAGTAAAGTAATACGGCTCACGACAAACTAATAGGGGGTCGATAAGGATAAGGCAGTGCATACTGTGCGGCTGACTAAAACATCGGATCGGGCTGTTCAGCTGAGAAGTCGATGTTTTGCGCCTTGTGGTTGCCAGAACTTGCATTTCAGCGGCTCTGTCTTCAAATATGTTGCTGCCCTGGAGATACTGTATGAACTGGTACATCTGGTCTTTCTGGAGTGTTTCTACGTGTCCGTAGACGACTCAAAATCAAGATACTAATTAGGTCAATATTCTGCTGCCTCAAAGTGTCGACTCGAGTTTCAGGAAATATTAAATAATACCACGGAAAAAGTCCTGACCACTCTTCACTTTCTTTTGCTGCCCGGGTCGGAAGTTATTCTGGAATCGGTTTCGGAGACTGGTTTTGGGAGTTTGGACCCTGACTTTTGCAAGAAGGATGATCCGGAAGATCCAAACTTTGCCTGTAGTACCGGTATTGTTCAAGTCGTGTTTGTGTCCTCACGGTAATTTCATCAACCGTCGTTCACTTTGCCCCACGAGAAACGTGATCACCTCTCATATAAGTCATTGTAATTTTGCGGCACTGTTTTCCTTTGCCAAGAAACCTCCTGGGCTTATTTCATCTCACCATCTGTTTTGCGGATAAGCTTCAACGCTATTTAGCCCCTCAAGTCTCAAAGGTTGCTGAGCCAAGAGCAAAAAGCGGTATCGAAGACCCATGTGAATACTCCATGACGTGGTCACTAAGAGACATGCGGGATATAAATGCATGTCGCAAGCTTGCCAGGGCTCGTAGCTTGCTCAGCCTTGGATGCCTGGGATCCGCCTTGAACACACTATCTTTAGCGTGTATTTGCCGCAATAACGCCTTCTCTAAAAGTGCGCATGACCTCTGGCCTAGTTCTATTGTGCCAGTTGTCAGCCATGTGTGTTAGCGTCTCGACACGTGTCTACACGACCCTCGTTATTATTTTTCTGTAGACGATTTCATTTTCCACAGCGTGTCATGGGTGATATGGGGCATTCGGGCTGTGCACAACCATCCCTGCGATACGTATGTTGTTGTGAACCAGCTAAAGATTAGCATAGCCCCTCTTACCCCCCAAACACTGATAATGAATCACACTTGCTTCCCTTAGCACCAGCTTTCGGTGTCCGCTAGTCCAAGCCAAAAGCCGTGCTGTCAAAGCCTCATTAGCCACTGACAGGCAAGGCTGAGTGGATGGGACCCCTCTCAGCCAAGAAGCGTAGACTTCGATGGAAGACATATTATCGCTAAGATTAGTGCTTGTATTACGATACAGGGGAACAAACCCCGCAAAGTGACATTAGTCATAAATTCTCTTATCAACGTTTTTATCAACAACAGAAGCAGATCCGTGCGTTATCAAAGGTTCCCGAAGTGGGTGTATTTGCTGAGAAGTCACCACTGCTTAAGCTGGATCAAAACATGTCTGGTTTAAGATGGGGAAAAAAGTCATGAAAGCTCAAGTATTCGAATTGCGTTGGATCACTAAACCACATAAACAGCAACGGGAAGGTAAACAAGTGGTACCAAAGTGACTGGTACACTCTGAATTTGATTATTATGCTATTTTTATTGCCCTAGAATCGGTATTTTCAATAACTATGCTTAGTCATCAGGCTAAAAAAGGTGTGTAATGGTTCTAACTTGTCATGGACGGCAGTTTATCGACTTGAGAGGTATACCAGAAGATAGCCCTAGTCCGAACACCCTTTATAGTTCTTGACTTGTGTCTCTGTGATACTCCAGGCAGGCCCTGTCCGAAACTTGACTTTTCTGATTAGTGAGCAGGAGGAGTCATACATACGAAACTATTGTACAGTACAATCACTGCACTTGACGGTCACGTCACTCTATAATATAGCCCTGAATAACCCCCAAATAGACGATATTCTCTTCACACAATCACAGTGCTCATTACACAGTCCTGCCATTCATGTGCTTCCTACGACCATAACTGTATTACTAAGCAAGTCTTTGCTACACGTGACGGTCAAATAAGCTATTCCGCACTTGATTGTTTTGGTGGGTGAGCCTTGGTTGAGGCATTTAGCGTAGCACACTCATAATCTGTATATTTCACGAAGTAGTGGTTTGGATACAATGTCCGAACTCGTCGGTTCCTTTTAGTGGAACTTTCATCAAATTTAACCCTTTATTCAAGTAGTTCTGTTACTTTTATGCACTCAATAGCCCACTTTTTGTTGATATGCTTTTTGTGTTCTTCGATAACCTTAAATGGACTACCATAACATAACACAGATGTTAGTCAGCTACACGTGACCTCAAAATAAGCTATTCTGCTCTGTTTTGTTGGGGCAGTTGAGGCATTTAGGATAACACTCTAAGATCTGATTTAATCCACCAAGTGGAGGTTTCACTACATTTTCCTGAGTCGCCTGTTCATTTTAGTTCATCTCTGATCAAAATTGACGTTTTGATCAAGTAGATGTGATACTTTTCTGCACAATATAGCTATAGCTTCCATTTGTGTTTGTGTTTGTTGAGTAACCTTAAACTGGATTACCCCAGTAACGCTTATGTAAGCGACACGTGAGCGTCAAATAAGCTATTCTGACCGTTTTTGTTGGGAGGGTCATGATAAATTGAGGCATTTAGCACAACGCGCTCAAATCCCGAGTATTTTAAGAAGTAGAGGTTTAGGTGCAATGCTCAGAGTCGCCTGGTCATTTTGATCTAAATTTTATTGAGTTATTTCAAATACTCAAGTATAACTGATACTTTTATGCATGAAATAGTCATATAATGTAGATCTGTCTTTGTGTTTGTTGAGTAACCTTAAATCAAGCCCCGTAAACTACCCGTACGGCTAACTAAAGCTTAAATAGCTTAGTAAGCTACACGTGACGGCCCAAAAAAAAAATGTAACTGAATTGTAGGAGAAAGACGGCGGGTTATCATATCATATGGTTGTAATTATTCAAGAGGTTATGAGGAATGGAAGTCACCGACTCTATGGCACAAGTAACTGTATCCCAGCAAATCAGACCGATCACGAGTCATTTGTGTGGGGTAGATAATCGTAGAGAGCCTTGAGTATCGTAAAACTGGTAACACACTGGTAAAATTTTATCAGAGTGAAGAACAATACAAATGACATTCAGAAACTGGTATTCTTTCCTCTGAAGGGTCTGCAATTTTTGTGCAAAATTGGAGACTCGTTTGTCCACATATAGGTCATATATGGCTTACGTAATCAGCTATTTAGGGCGCTTGTATGTTGTGGTCGTTATATTTAATTTTCTTCCTAAATTCGTGTTTTAGAGGCTCAAAAGGCGGAAATATCGCAAATTTACTGAAATTTGACCCACCGTCCCAACGGAATTTTACCCAATTAGGTAAATAACCTTAATTACTTGGAACCATCTAGTTGGAGTAATTGTTGAGACCTGATTAAATAGTTAGAGTGGCGTATAAAGGGATTCAGCAGCTCTGCCAGGACCACAAAGACTACTGCTATTCACTGAAATAAATCTGTGGCTATATGTGTTCAGTTGATGGTGTTAAGCGCTCCTATACTGTTTACTATGAGTTTTCAAGGGGACTTTCTAGCTCCTTCGAAATAAGGTTCTTATCTCATCAGTTACTCTGCATTATCAGTCTCTGGAGCTACCAACGTCAAAGTTAAAGAAAGGGCTCAGAACATGTGAACGTTCATTTTTGAGTATTACCATCATGTTCCCCGTGATTTACCGTTAATTATTCACTTTTATTCAATCATTGATATCCTATGACGACGTGGTTCTGTCTGGTTTCAGTTTCCATGTGTTTGTCAAGTTTCCAATTTTTTCTGAATTGTCTCAGTTTCAGTTTTTTCTCTCAGTTTCAGTTTTCTTCTCAGTTTGCAAAAGTTCTCCCAACTTTGGGACGAGGGTGACTTTTCACACCCGATTCTGGACAACTGACCATGGGGTTACCCGGACGTTGGGAGTTAGAAAAATTGGGAGTTTCCAGTTACTTAGATTTAGTTGAAAACGAATATGGCCAAAAATCGTCCTTCAAACATCATGATTCCTGTCGATATATTATAGATTTTGAAAGATATAGTGAGCATTTTAATGTACTATAGACTTCTAGCTTTCTCATGATATCAAAATTATGTAATAAAATACTCTCTAAAACATTTAACTTTGAAGAACAACATTTTGAACACATTTTTGTTAAAAAAACAGCTCCCGATGCTGATCTAGAMACCATTAATGTACAKGATYTATTRMATCGTTCTTTTGAGTATGTCAGGAGCTGATCGATAGTATTTTTATGTGTATCAGACACTTTTCACCCGTTTTATACCTATTTTAGTTGCATCACTGTACGAAATCGTCAAAATCGGCTGAAGGATAGGTAGTAATGGTGCTAAAATTATACAAAAATAATCATCATATAGATGCAACGCGGATAWTTATATCTTATCAGTTTCAAGGTMTGGTTCTCTTTCCATTATCRGYAAATCTGGATTTCTATATTTTGGACACTGATCTGATTRTGCACGATTATGCAAGATAAATTCCATGGGTATAAGGTAGAATTATGGCGATTTGAACAACGTTTCAGCACAATAACTGTGGCAAAACCACGAAAATGCCTTTCAAAACAACGCCACACCAACTGTATCGCAATCCCAATGGTKTATGTTTTCTAAAGGTGTCGATTTATCCGATTCTCTTCATTTAATTGAGAGTTGTTTGAAGAACTGTGCCAATAGGGAGTCACCCCGCCAGTTACTGGTAGGAGACTCCATAAACCCTTTCTTAGTGATCCAGTAAATCGTTTGGAATCAATATTTGACTTACGTCATTTTTTGATACTCATAACCTGATGATACAGATTATGACGTGCTTCGACTTATCAGGTATTTTATTTTATTTTCTCTTATTTTTCAATGTTGAGATTACTTCAACCCTCAAGTAAATAAAAATCGACCCTGTCTTGATGTCCCAACTTCCGGGTAACCCCATGGTCAGTTGTCCAGAATCGGGTGTGAAAAGTCACCCTCCTTTGGGACTTTTGGGTCAGACACCCTAAATAAGCTATTCCAGAATTTGGGAGTTCCAAAAAAATTCCAAAAAACCCGAATCAGGGGTAAACTTTTAAAAATCGATTTTTGTTGGATCATGGAACCACAAAGACGGCAACGGGAAGGTAAGCTAATGGTACCATTGTGACGGGTATGAGACTACTTGTTTTACCCTAGGACTGTTATTTTCAAAGACCATGCTTAGTCAGCAACTCTCAAAATGTGAATTTTGGGACAAAAATCGGTGTAGTGGTCAGGCGAAATTCGAGATTTTGAACTTTTTCGAAAAGGTGACCCTATTGACTTGAAAATGTGTCTATGCGATTCTTCAGGCTCCAAAAATCATGTGAGTATGATTTTTTCGTCTCTGAGATGTGTTCTGCTCCAGTAGTAAGAGCTTGAAGATGCGAAATTTGGGTTACCCGGCCTTTGGTTTTTCGAGAAAATCACATGATTCGTTACAGAACGTAGATTGAAATGCAGAAACCGTTTTGAACCATGCCCCTTGGCTTCTGGCACCTCGTGGTTAACTTCAGAGCTTCCCTTGGACGATATTGGTCGTTCTATCTGTGTTTGCTGATCTCAGGAACGATGTAGCTAAGCTATAAGATATCTGCCTCGGCACTCTATAGCTCCTATAAGCTGCAAAGGTTTCCTGGCTGTCTGTAGCTGTCTGTCGTACTGTCCTGTCTATATTAATAAATGAAGTACATACAGTGAGTCTCTGGGGCCAGAGCTCTCAAATGGTGCAATTAGTACGAGCGAGTTGGACAGTTTTCCACTTAACTTGTTGCCAGTTCTATTAACTCACTTAATCAACAACAGCAATGGTTACTTGGACAACCGCTTCTGTAGCCATCACTGTCTTGGCGATGATTTCGAGGAATATTGGGTGTTTGAGAACCCGGGGATATCTCATGTTACACAAAAGGACATTAAGCTATATCCAAACAACAGACATTTAAGCTATAGGTCGTGACTGCTATTTTTAGAACTGTCGAGCGATTCGACTGTATATCTCGTACAGGCGAGAATCGAACCGTACTATTCAAAGGGCCAAGTTTCAATACAAATTCAAGGTTATTATCTCATCTCACCCTGCATAATCCACACTGAAGCAGGGATACCACTCAAAAGAACCACCGAATGCGGCAAGACAAATAAGCTATAAGGAAATGGACAGATTTGTTGGGTGGCGTGAGAAAATGGGCCCGTTTAAAATAAGGTTACTCAACATTTTGCCTGGTTCTAAATATAGCTCTACAAATATTTTTAGTTTTCGTGCGTAAACCGGCATGAACCTGTTCTTATCCAAGTAATGGTGAAGTAAACTGCACCATTATGACCAGAACGGTACGCTTTCGAAGATGGTGGTAGTCTTTGCAGGATTCGTCCACAATTGCAGGTGCTACGTTAAATCCCTCATTTACTCAACAGTTTCTCGTCAGATTCAGATCTATAGCTTATTTTTACTCAACATTTCTGGAGAAATACACGAAAACCACTGCATCACGACAAACTCTCAGCTGATTACTCTGAAAAAAGTTCCAAAAGCTGCACAATTCATTGAAGAATAATATGAGGGTCTTTTTTAGTCGCTTAGTTGAATGATTAGTGCTAGATGCTAAATCCCTCACTTACTCAACAGATTATTCAACACTTTTTTGTCTATAGCTTAAAAAAACAACCGACTTGGTCACAGAAGTTATAGGGATATATCTCCTCCAAATGCCAACATTTTTCACATGAAGCAGTTAAATATTGAGGTTGATCGCTGAGAGTCCCTGCTGAACAAAAATTACTGTATTACGTTCTTGGTCCGAGAAGATATATCAAAACGCCCACTTTTTTGATCGTTTTTTCACATTTAGTCGATATGCCTTGGATGATGTTTTGTAGACGACTAGCTTTTGGGATGTTTCCAAGCTGTAGCTGTCCCTAACCCCTACCAACCCTTACTACCCTGTTAAACTGTCCTCTACTTACACAAACGTTGACACTGACGCCTTCAGAAACGACTGCTGAAGTGGTATTGGTTTAGCTATGACTAGAACTCGACGGCTTATTTCAGTATAGCTTAAAAGTGGAAGCCGGGTAAGAGTGGGCTCAAATAATCAGGCCACTTTCTTATAGCTTATTTTGATCTACTCAACTGAGACGAATGAAGGTATCTGTACTCTAGCGCTGATTATGCAGGGATGAGATGAGATAAGAACCTTGGGATGGACTATTACGAACCATAAATGCGCCACAGTCTAGGTTGAGGGTCTGTAAGAGCTACGCAACGACATCAGACTCATTTCTACCAAGATCTATTAATAGAACCCTGAATTAAGGTGGTATTCCCTTATAGCTTATTCTGTTTGTGTAACATGAAAAATCCCCTGTTTTCCTCAAACTTCTAAACTATTTCATGATGACGTTTAGCAAATATAACAGAGTTTTTCTCTTCAATGCTGTGTCTCGAATAGCGCACCACATAGGTATAGTTTGACGCCAGCTAAAACATCGCGAGACGTGGAAATACTCCTGTTTGTTCCTTTTCTATTTATAGAACCACTTAAAGAAGCTACAGCCACAAACGAGTGCCATAAAGTACCCCGAAAATAAGCTATAGCCGCAAGTGCCATAAAGTACGGGTTGAATAAGCTATAGACACAAACCTGTGCCATAAACTACGGAAAATAGGCTATAGCCAAATTTTGCCATAAAGTACCGGTAAATTAAGCTATAGACACAAATGGGAGCCATAAACTACCTGATGAATAAGCTATAGGGAAGTTGTGGCACATAGTACACGAAGAGTGAGCTAAATTTCCAAAACAGGTTGATTCTGGCCAGTAAGCAAGAAGTAATCATCACAGTGAGATAATATAACGACAATGCACGCTTCAGTATTTGACAACCACTCCACCACTAGCGTCAACGTGTTTGGACGCAGCTCTTTTCTTGCCATTTTCAACAATAACACAACTGAACAAGCAAGTAAAGAGAGATACCTATTGGTGAGATAGGGTGTCTCTAGGGAATGCTTCAGAAGCCCATGTCGGAAAAACTGCTACACCAAGTCTGATCAGTCATACCAGAATTGTGCTTTGGGACCAAATACATGATCGCGATCTAAAAGACGGGTGCCAATTTTGGCCACCAAATGTCTCTATAGCTTATTTTATGAGTACTTTATGGCACTTGTGGCTATAGCTTATTTGATCGGTACTTTATGGCACAAACTGGCTATAGCTTAAATTGCAGGTAGTTTATGGTACCGATTTTGGCTATAGCTTATTTGATCGGTACTTTATGGGGCGGGTTTGTGGCTATAGCTTAATTCCCCGGTACTGTATGGCACAAACTGGCTATAGCTTAATCAGCAGGTAGTTTTTGGCACTAATTACGTCTATGGTTTACACTGCTCTTGTTTTAGCCAGCTCCACTCCTTCAGACCGAGGTACGAACTCCACTATTGCCGGTACAAGAATCAGCTACAAAGACAACCCAACTACAAGTACAGTACAGGTACACTACGATGTCAACTGACTCTCTTTCGGGCAAGTTCGTTTACATGTTACATTACTACGCGGCAGAGTATGGATAATTGTTACAGACAAGTAACTAATGGGAACATCTATTACTGTACTCTCTCAGACTTTCAAAAGTTACCCGATCGTGGTGAGATACATGGCTATAATCTGGTGCTGATGATGGTTTAGATTTTCTATTGTTTGATATAAGATCAGATTTTGTATGGTTCCATATAATTGCTTACTAATCACACCTCTTATACCATTACCTTGCAGATGATCTTGCATGATTGGTGCGATGGGATCTACACCCAATGATGTTGATCTCCGTTCAACCGTGCATGGAGAGCAGGAAAAAACATAAAAAAGTGTGTGGATACAGAGAGGCAGATAAAGAGTGTACTTTGGCGAACTGAGCTATCTCAATAGTTACAAATTCAAGCACAAGTAAAAGTACAAGTACTTGTACCGGTAGTAACACGATGATATAAACAGAGAAACAAGGACCAAGGCACAACTACTTGTAGCACAGCCAGAGAAGTAGTGCTTTAGAATTGCGCAAGAAGAACCTCAGGTACATATTCATTGAGGTCAGTGATACGCGGAGGGTGAACTTACAAGTACAAGTACCTTGTACAAGTACAATTAAACAGGCTTACAATAAGTGCCCTTACTGTGTCTGAGTCCCTGATAATCAGCAGTCTCCAACCACCAAAGATTTAGGGCTCGGTTTTTCTCTCCCGAATGACGGCAATTGAGAAGTGACTCTGAATACGCCAGTCAATCGCTCTCGTCGCCATTGCAGCACATTTGAGCAGTTTATGCAATGCTACTTTCTTTACGACGATGGTAGAACGGAAACGGAAATACTGTAGGGGAATGCATGCAGGTGCAAGCACGATTAGCTATTTCTTCGTGCGTTTCATGTGCAGTGGCAGTTGAGTGTCTTAGATGCGAGGTCCAAGTGGGTGATCTGTAGAAGCACTGGAGGCACTTGAAGCAAAAGGAGTACAAGAGCTGGTATTATTGAGACACAACTGTTGCATACGTTCAATCTGGTCTGCGGTATATAATGATGGCTATAAGTCAATTGACAAGTTTTTTTTTTTTTGCCAAGTAAATCGCCGGATTGGGATCAGAAGCAGGGAGCCCCATGCGCAGCAGCAAGGGGTATAGGTCTCAAATACCGATGGGAGCCGTTTAGACGCGGGAGGGAGTGCATTTCAAAATTAGTAGAAAAAATTTGGGATCTCTTATACTCAGTTGGTCTACCAGTTAAGGTGTGAGTGAAAGGCTACAACCATAAAATCATAGTCACACCACAGCTCATAGGAAACCACAAACACCGTTTTCTCGCTTCTCCTCCTCGGATCTTCACGACATAAATTCAAACTAATCTCCTCTTCCGAATGCGGGAGTTGCGGGGGTACCTGGATCTCAGACCCTGGACCAATCTGCAGGATTGGACACCTGCATACAACCTTAATGGGGAGATCGGGTATCGATACGAGGCTATACGAGGGTTAGCTAGGGTTGAGGGTTGGTGAGGGTTAGCAGGGTAAGGAAAGAACATCATATGGAACCAATCTGTGAAAGAATAGTTGATCAGACTAATCCCAAAATCAGCCATCTCACCAGCCACTCAATTACTCAACGTAATGCAACAACAAGCACATGTTTTTGTTAGAAGTAGACTCAAGTCCGTATTTACCCTGCAGGGCTTTTCGTACACCTGCAGCACCGACGCAGGCTGCTTACCGCTTCTAGCGCAGGAGATTGTATTTTCGTGATTGTAATATTTTCAACTGGTCTACAGTTTATTATCGTATACCGTGTGATTTGGTATTTGCTGTTGTTTTTTTCCCAACCTGACTTCTGAAAGACCAAGGGCCAATAGAATTTTTCTCAAATAACTCATAGCTATGATTTATCAAGCCCACAACTATGCATCTCATTCCGGTCTACCGTGCCGTGCGTTTGCTCAGTATACTGCAGTCGTGAATCCCAACATGTGCGCTGTAGCTGGGCTATCGACGATGTGTTTTTGGAGGAATGGAGGTATTGCCGTTTTAAACTGATTGTGTTAAGAGGTTCATGGTCAGACCTAGACCAGAATGTCCAATACTCTTATTTCTGATCAACGTCCTCCTATTCATTCAGTGCTCACCACCTACCTCCCCCAGCTCGTACCTTACAGTACAGAATCATAGCTGCTGTACCTCCACGTACCTCTACGTACAGCAACTTCAGCCGCTTCTGTTTTGGTACATTCCACGGCTTGACCGGAAAGAAAAACGGCTACCAATAACTCCCTTCTTCAGTCTATATAAACCACCTAGTTCCTCACCTATTCCTTAGATTCCACCTTTACAACCACCTCCCCCCACCCCCCTACAATGAAGTTCTCTATTCTCGCTCTTGCTACTCTCGCTTCTATGGCTCTTGGTCTTGTCATCACCGACGATCCCGAGCAGCTGGAGTACCTCGAGACCCCCGAGTCCAACCACATTTTCCTGGCCTACGCCAAGATCATCCCCAGTCTCGCTGCCGCCAACATTGTCACCAACGCCGGAGCTCTGGCTCTCAAGATGGGCATGAAGATCCCCTTTGTCAACAGCAAGGACCTGGCCCGACCTCCCACCCACGACGAGCTCATTGACGGACTCCGAAACGTGCTGCAGTACTCCTCCGAGACCGGCCGACCCTGGTCCAAGGCCGTCAACCCTACGCTGCCCATGGCTGCCCTCAAGTGGGTGGTCGGAAAGTCGTCCAACAAGCCCTTCACCGCCGAGGACCTCAAGCTCGCCCGACGAACCGTCTTCAACATGTACATGGCCCAGACCATTGCCAAGCACGCCGAGACCTCCAAGAACGCCCACATTGTGCTCCCCGACCCTATCCAGACCGTCACCGTTACTATTGGCGCCGTCCCCACTAACTGAGATACCAAAATGAATAAAATAATAGTAGTACCGTAATAATATACAAAAAGTGACGTCATAGCAAGACAGAAGTGAATAATCAGAACAGGTGTAAGGTCATTGAAGGCTTAATGCTACAAACACACTTGCGAACGTAGTGAGCAAGTGTGTTTTGCTGTGGTATACTTAGGTTTACTTACCAAAGTTCTATCCGCTTGGGTTTATAGTTGTTGGGAGTTTGAGAGTTAGTAGCGTTGTTGGAGGGATAGTTTGGAGCTAAAGTAATAACGGGAGGGTCTGCGACTCCTTCAGTTTCATTGCATGAGAGCTGGAATTTTGGCAGTGTGCTGAGAGTGCCCATATTAACTGTCTTTATAAACTTCAGCGCAATAGAAGCATTATCTCCCCTTTTATGGAGAGGCCAAAAGTGCACCCCCAGCCGTGCGGCTCGGAAATTAGTAACCTGGAGTATCCTTGAAGGTTGCAATTATTTGTAACCCCAGATTTGGACCATTAGTGGTATCAAAATGATGAGGGGAAGAAGCTGAAATTGGTGGCACTGACGCCATATTCGTGGCGCTTTTGGATGTTTACTTACCCATTTTCTAAATATGCTGTCAAATTAAGCTATAGCAGCTGGAAAAATAATTAGACTATAGGCTACTTACGCAAACACCAATGTGCACAAAAAGGTGACTATTGGGTACATGAAACATTCAGAACTTGTTAAATATTTGGTCTAACTCCACAAGATTACGACTAAAATGGACCCGCGAGTCTGGAGAATAACATCGAACCTCTACTTTGAGAAATACTCCAGATCTGACAGTGCTGTGTTAAATGCCTCATATTTTGTTGAGAATAGCTTATTTGCTCGTCACGTGTGGCTTACATAAGCTAATGGTGCTTATGGGGCACCATTTAAGGTTACTCAACAAACACAAACAGAAACTTGACTTTTAACGACAAAAAGAGAGACAACTACTTGAATATTAGTTGAAACTCAATAAAAGTTTGACGGAATTGAGCCGCCAACTCTGAGCAACACACTCACGCCTGTACTTCAAAGAATAGCCCTGATCTGAGCCTCCTGGGCTAAATGCCTCAATTACCCAACAAATAACAACAGAATAGCTTATTTGACTATCACGTATGGCTTACGTAATCTACCCGTGCAAGTTTATGGACGGCAATTTAAGGTTACTCAACAAACACAAACACAAATGGGTGGCTATTATCTAAATGGTGCATGAAAGGGACACAACTTCTTGACTGATAGTTCAAAGTCAGTGAAAGATGAACCAAAATGAACAGCCGACTCTGAAGAGTTCATGGAAACTCTCACATGAAGAAATACCTGAGATCTCAGCGTGTTATCCTAAATGCCTCAACTGCCCCAACAAAACAATTAACAATAGCTTATTTGACCATCACGTGTTGCTGACTAACACGTGGTAGTCATGGTAGCCGATTTAAGGTTACTCAACGAACACAGGATTTGACAAAAAGTGGGCGTTTGATGACAGCTACCTGAGTAGTTGGCCGATCTAAACTAATTAAAACTAAACTAAAATGAATCGGCGACTCCGAACTTCACACTCCAACCTCTACTTTGAGAATATCTTCAGAAATGGGCAAGCTATTCTAAATGCCTCATTTTACAGACAAATTGATGAAGAATAGCTTAATTGGCAGTCACGTGTTGCTGACTAACACGTGTGCTACGAAATTTAAGGTTACACAACAAACACAAACACAAATCGTCATTAACTGACTATTCCGTGCATAAAAGAAGGATAATTACTTGAATACCTGATCAAACTTAATGAAAGTTGTACCAAAATGAACAGACGAGTCTGAGTAAGACTTCTACCTCAGGAAATACTTCAGCTATGAGAGTGCTGTCTTAAATGCCTCATAAACTATGGAGCAAAATAAGACACAATAGCTTATTTGACGGTCACGTGTACCTCATGGTGTGCTTAGTAATCAGACTGTATGGTTATACGAAAAATGATCCAAAGTGACTCAATAAAAATAGAAATGCGAAAAGGACCATATGATAGTGTACAGTGAAGTCTGAGGTATTGAATGATTGTAGTCTCATATGTGTGGCTATTTTATTTGAAGAGTTATTCTGGTATTTGGTTGTGGAAAGTATGTGATCAGCTCAAGAAAGACGATGATTTTGTATATGAAATAGCAGAGTTTTGTAGGCTACTTCCACGTGATACGTACTGTTCGAAATAATTATTCAGAGTATTTATTGCAACATTTTCGAACCTTTTTGGACTATGTTGTGTGTATCTAATTTTGTCCAATACGATTAAGAAACGCTCATATCACTCTGAACAAAGCGAATAAAATCCCAAGTTGAGTTAGAAGCACTTCAGCTGCTTTAGATGGACTGAAATAGAGCAGTTAATGATGCATTTCTATTTCCTGTTACTATTTGGCGCTTTTTCAACATTTGTTCGTGTTGGACTATGATAGCTAGTCTAAGGTAGAACGACATGGAACGACTACCCTTACAGAAAAAAGCAGGAGAAGTTTTTAGACTGGTAGATTGGAGCATAAGAAAAGTCACACTGACTGATTTCTGCCAGTTTGGATTTTATTTCAGCTACGATGCTTATACGATATCTGACAGGTTTTCTAAGGAAGAAGTGAACAGACGAAAAAACCAGACACACCTGAAAAACATGACTTAAAAGATAGTTTCGTTGCTTTTTCAAGGCTGAGTATCTCTCTCATCGTAGCTCTCGGTAATACTACTGCTGAAAAACCCTCTCATCTCTCTCCAACAATCGATATAGCACTTGGTTCTAAAGTCTCGTCAAAAAGCCCAATAGATTGGAAACTGCCCCAAGAGTAGTTATCAAGGCTACTAACAAGGATACAGTAGCAAAATCGGGTATTCACGAGGGAATAACCTCTACTTTTACCTCAGAATGTGGATATAAGACACCATATTGACAAGTTCTCAACGTGACGTTCATAGTCATTGTAAGCTGTAAATATAGACGAAAATTATCATCATAAGATGCTCCACAGATAGATGTCTACTAGTGTGAAGGTCTATTGGAATTTGATGTACTAGCTGTTTCTCGTTTTGCCGTCCATTTACTTCTTTTGTACCATTTCCGTCGTACGTCGTTAATAGCTGAAATAAAATTCAAACTGTTGCAAAAGAGTAACTGCAGGGTTTAAAATGTCCCAGTATATCTGTCTGTCAACTTTTCCAGCCTTTATCAGTACTTTTAGTCGTTCCATGACGTTCCTCCTTAGATGAGCTGTATTGCAGAGAACAAATGTTGACAAAAGAGCCATTTACGCGGAAGAATTCAAAATGTGTATTTGATGCTATTTTGACACCTATGATAATGCTACTGAACCACCACCACACCAATTTGAAAATTTATTGGCCAAGTTATGGGCATTTCAGTGTTTTCTAAACAAGGTCAACAAAACTAGATAAGCACACTGCAGCTGATATAATCTGAAAATGGAGCTGAAAGTAATCCGATACTACAAGCTCGTCAGTAGGTATCTCATGGCACTAGTCTACAAAATTCTGCCATTTCGTACCAGAATCTATAGTTTTTATTGAGTGGATCAAATTGCTTCGCACATTTTAATCCTAGAGGAACTTTACAAATAAAATAGCCACACTTATGGTTCTATATGCATTAGAAACCCCAGACTTTGTTATACACTGCCATATGTTTTCTTTCCCGAATGCGATTTTATTGAAGCAGTTCAGACCATTTTTCGTATTCTGTGGGTTTGGGTATTACTAAGCAGATCACGTGACTATCAAATAAGCTATTCTGGCCTATAAATTGAGGCATTTAAGATAGCACTCTCACAGCTGGAATAATTCTTGAGGTAGAGGCCTGGGTGCAATGTTCAAACTCGTCGGTTCAGTTTAGTTCAACTTTCATCAAGTTTTCTCATTTATTCAAGTAGATTGCTTACTTTTACTGCCCATTTGTGTTTGTGTCGGTTAAGTAACCTTAAAAACATCGTTAGTCAGCTGAGAGGCTGCACACGTGACAAGCAAATAAGCTATCCTCGTCTTTTTTGTTGGGTAAATGAGGCATTTAGCATAGGTCGCTCAGAACTGGTGGAATTCTTGAGGGAATGGTTTAGATGTGTTCTACAGACTCGTCTGTTCATTTTAGTTCAAGTATGGTTAAGATCTGCAATCTACTCAAGTAGCTGTGCTCAAACGCCCACTTTTTTGGTAAATCCTGTTTGTGTTCGTTGTGTAACCTTAAATGCAACCCCACAAGTGGCACACGTGTTAGTCAGCAACACGTGACGGTGAAAATAAGCTATACTGCTCTTTTCTGTTGGGGTAGTTGAGGCATTTAGGATAACCCGCTCAGATCTGAAGTATTTCTTCATGAAAGAGGTCCACTGGAATATTCTGTGCCGGATGCTATTTTTAGTTTAACTATTTATTACTTTGAACAACTAGTCAAGAAGTTCTATCTCTTTCCTGCATTAAATAGTGAATAGCTCTTGCTTAGTCTTTGTGATTGTTGAGTAACCTTAAATTGAACCCCATAAACTTGCACAATAGCTTATATAAGCAACACGTGAGTGTCAAATAAGCTATTCAGAGTGTTTTTGTTGGGGTAAATCATGAGAGATTGAGGCATTTAGCACAGCACAATCATACCGGAATATATTCATGAGGTAGAGGTATGGAATATTTCTCCAGAGTTTGCGGTTCATTTTGGTTCAGCTTTCATTGAGTTTGACTAAATGTTCAACTATTGATGCTTCTTTTCTGCACATAATAGGCTGACTTGTGTCTGTGTTTGTTGCTTAACCTTAAATTTGCCCCCATCGATCTTACACTATCTCGATTACGTAAGCTATAGCTTAAAAAGGCTGAAGTGCGAAAGTGTGTTTTTCGCGAAACGTGACAGGTGTTGAGCTGAAAAAAGGGCTCCTTATTATTGTTCGAGTCTTTCTGATCACTTTGATACCAATAACGACCTGTTTCCGTTGAAATTATGTGGTGCCCACCCAGACTATGTTATTAAAATGTGTAAAACCAAGATTAAAAGTTTGATACCACAGCTTCGCTCCATTTTTGTATAATGGATTGGTCGCAAATGCACTTTATCATAACTGAAGCTGAACCCTGCTTAGGATTGTTGCTCAGCCATCAGCTCTCAGCTGTGAAGTCCTGAGGGAAGAAGTCTCAAATTGGGGCACAGTCATGTGACACGAACGGAATAAAGCTATAGGCGCCTCAAATGTGGGATAAAAGTCACTTGCAAGCGAGAATCGAACCGCAGTCTATGTCTGCACTATCAATATCAAGTCTTAGATATCAACGGTGAAATTCACAGACAAGCTACAAGAAGTGTTGCGTGACTTTTCTGAGGGAGACGTGTAACGATAACGATAGTTACCCTACCTTGCTATAATGCATCTTAAGAATAAAAAAATGATTAAGGTTGCCCAACAAATTGTTGAGTTCTAAAAATAGCTCCACTAATGTGATTGAAATTAGTGCATAAACCGACATGAAACCACGAACTTTCAAGTAATCCTGAGGAAAACTATACCATCATCATCAGAAAGAAACGCTGTTAATTATAAAACCATTCTTCAAACGAACAGAACACAATTCCAGGTGCTATCCTAAATGCCTCATTTGATCAACAGATTCAGCCCTATAGCTTATTTTACTCAACAGAAACTACGAAACACACGCTTTTTTAGTGCACCACGACAACCTTTCAACTAAATACTTTGGAAATAGTTCCAACCTCTGACCTGTTCATCAAAGAATAATACTGAAGTCTTTTATTATCGTCTGAATGAACAAGAAGCAAGGTATCCTAAATATCTCACTTTACTCAACAGATTTTCAGCAGATATCATCTATAGCTTAATCACCACATGATTACGTAATATAAATTCGTATGGCCGTGCTTACGTAATCACAAGTACACTTTGAAGCAAAATAAGCTTTACTACGTAAAGCCTGAGTGGGGAAAGAACTACGGAAACACGAGAAATGACAGTTAAAAAAGCATGAAAACCAAAAACCTTTGGAACAAATTATAGAGCCAGATCTTAATAATAATTCTGTAATTTCCTTTTATTTCTATTTCTATTTTTCACACCGTCATTGTACGACGGAAAAGTAGGACCTGTACTTCACAATTAGACTTGGCAACTTGCATGAACATGCATAAAGCTAGCCTGGAGGGTACGTACGCAAAATGTTGAGAATTGTGACATAATTCGAATTTATGCGGCCTTATTTGTATTAAGGTTACGAGTATTGTTAAAGAAGATAAAAAGTTGTCATTTGAATGAATTGGAGATGAATTTGAGCAACAGACTCCGTTTTTGACATTCAAATACTACATCTCATGTGATTATCAGACCCTCTGTCTTCCCAGGGGTGTCTGTTAGCCCTATATTATGTGAGCTGCACAGTTCATTGAATAAGCTCACACACTTGCATAAAGCTAGCCTGGAGGGTACGTACGGAAATGACTGAACGCTACAAAACAATTCCAATTTTCGCGGCCTTATACCGATTAAGGTTATGAAGGGGGTGATGGAGGAGGGAGATGAGATGAAATCAGGATAGAGGCTCAGAGAGTCTCAAATGGAGTAAGTCACTGAACAATCAATACCGGTCTGTTCTTCGATCCACGTCTTCATCCCACTCCAAGTAAACAGCCCCATGCAGATGCTTTTCCGACCACTAAATAGGTATGACGGAACTGGGAACTATAGGAGACTGTTTTAAGACTTCCTGCAGCACAACTGACATGTCAGAGACTAACACATCTCAACTTATACATGCTTTAATCTATCTACAGTGGATGATACTCTCACAGTGGATAGATTTCTGATTACAAGTACAATAGTCAAGGTCGAGTCCAGATATGAAGAGTCTAGACCTCTGGGAAGTGTTCCAGAAGTACATCCTGATTAACAGCCAGATTCAAGACTGAGCAGTTCTCATAATCTGTAATGTTCAATGTGTCTGAATACTACTTCTATCGAAGGGAAAATACGAAAAAAAACAAAACGTAACTACTCCATTGCTAGTCATGAAGATCTTCCAGTACACCCGTTCTACAACTTGCAATTCTCATCATGTCAGACCTGAAGCTCTTTTCAGACTTTGGGCGTCAGAAAAGTCGTTATAATGAGACTGTTTGAAGCCCTAATGGAGGAGACGAGATGGGTGGAAAGGATTTGGTTATGAAAAGTACTGTACCGGTACTGTAGTCCTCAGTTTCTTTCTGGGTCGAAACGTTTTCAGGTCATTTAATGCTGTTATGTTGTCCTCCTTTGTGTGACTGGAGTTCTCAATGACTTGACTCCTTCATTCTGACAACTGCATTACTCTCTCAATCGACAGCCTTTTTAGCTGGCAAGTTGTTGGCGATGATCTTGGGGTTTCTGGGGTGTTTTGGAATAGACAAAAACTGGGGATTTGTTATGTGACACAAACGGAAATTTAAGCTATACCGGTAGGTAAAAGGCAGTCATCTAAGCTACAGCTAACTGATTATGAGAGCTATCTATAGATATTCAATGAAAATTAAAGAAATGCAAGCTGGAATCGAACTGCAATCTTTACGGATCACTATTTACAGTTCTTTTGAAAGCTCTTATCTCATCTTGCCTGCATAATCAACACTAAAGTCAGGAATACCTCAGTCAAAAGAACCACTGAACCAGGTAAGACAAATAAGCTATAAGGAAATGGCCTCATTTGTTGGGTGGTGTGAGAAATGGGCCCACTTAAAAATAAGGTTACTCAACAAATTGTTGTGTTCTAAAAATAGCTCAACTATTACCCTTAGTTTTTGTGAGTTAATTGACACAAACCTTCTGTAAAACAAGTAATACCAAAGTAAATAGCACCATTGTGACCAGAAAAGAGTGCTTTCGATGATGGAGGTACTCTTTAGGGGATTCATCCACAATCGCAGGTGCTACGTTAAATCCCTCATTCACTCAACAGTTTCCCAACAGATTGAGACCTATAGCTTATTTTTACTCAACATTTCTAGGAAAAAAGACTCAAATCAGTGTATCACTACAAACTCTCAACCGATTACTCCGAAACTAGTTGCAAATTCTGGCCTGTTCTACAAAAAATGGAGGCAAAGACTTTTATTGTCGATAAGATACATAGGCAATGCGTCTTGCTAAATCCCTCATTTACTCAACAATTTTCTCGGCACTTTTCTGCCTATAGCTTAAAATCATCACCTGATTATGTCATCAATTGATTAGTAAGCGCTTACATAATCACACACGATGTGTTTTAAGCTTTGTTATATAGGCCGGGTAAGCCTGCTTACGTAAGCGACATTGTGTAAGGTCTAGCAAATTCGGAATATGAGGAATTAAAGGACAATGAATTGTCTCAGGACTTTGATTCAGTCATTGATTGTCGACTGGTATGCCTTTTTTACATGCTGCAATTTTATTCGGTTCGTATGAGACAAAGGCGCAGGACAGGGCTGTTTCTTGTAAATGATAGTCGAGAATAAAGGTCATTGATTGCCATACATAGATCCAAAGTGTATCTACTAGTAGATGATATCTTAAGTAACTCTCCCATCCGATTTTTAGATATTGATGTATTTTATTTCATTCTTGGTGTTCGATTTAAGCCGACCTGCTGACATTTTCACTCAAACCAGAAGATAGAAAATACTGGAGTGCTCGAACTAATGCTAATCACACCATTAGCAACATTAGATCTATCTTCCAAAACAGATACCGAAGCTATATATCTAGTTTTGGTCATTTTATGGCTGTAACAATTTCCCCGAGTTTTGATTGGGCGAAGTATATCTGTTGATACTCGTGCAATAAAATCGCAGTTCACTAACGGACTTTTAAGCCATATATATGAAGCTTACAACTAGCTGGTTGGATGGTTCCAGAATGTTTTGGTGCTATATTAATGTTCTGCTACATATTCAGCAATTGTACATTGTGAATTCGCACCAAAAGTGAATAAACGGGTTGAAAAAAATCTCAATGAACACGAAACAATACTTATTTGATGTCAACATGCGGTATTGACATACATTGAGTGTTCACCTCTTTACATTCAAAACATAGCCTGAGTTGGAACAATAAGTGTGATCTAGCTATTTGCTGAACAAGAAACTCAACTAATAGTCAACAAATAAATCCATTTCCCTACCCGGCTCTCTAACCTTAAGTTGATTAAGGCCTGTTGTTTTTGGAATTAATTCGTCCCATCAAAATATTGGTTCTGATGCTGCTGAAGCCCCCTCCCAGCACCTTCCCAATTAGGAAGGTAAAGATTAAGGTTAGCCCATGCACCTTGTTGAAACCTCCAAAACATTGCATGATCTGTCGCATCCTCTCATGAAGTCCACAAGCACGCTGAAAGAAATCCAAACTATCGGAAATGGCTTAGTGTGGGTTTCCATGACTACCACGTGTTAGTCAGCAACATGTGACGGACAAATAAGCAATTCTCTACTGTTTTGTTGGGGCAGTTGAGGCATTTAGCCAAGAAAGCTGAGATTTGGATTATTGCGTGAAGTAAAGGTCTGAGTGCGTTGCTTAGAGTCGGCGCTTCAGTTCAGTCCAGGTTTTATTAAGTTCCAACTATTTCTAAAGTAGTTCTGTCTCTTTTGTGCATCTAATAGTGGGCAGTTTTGTTCGTGACTACACCATAACCTTAAGCTATATAAGGTGGGGATTTTGGGCAATTAATTCGAAGCGCAATAGAACTACATTTCGGGAAGCTTATTCATTTTCGGGAAGCTTATTTGAGAAATGATAGACTTCGACCTGACATATTCACTCTTTCCTGGACGAAGAACAGAAATTCATATATTTTGAGCACAGGTATCAAATTATATCGCACTTTTCAAGCGGCACGTGAGTCTTCAGCTTGGTAGTTCCACTCTTACAAGAATTCAGAGCATCTCAGCCCCAAATCTCAGTCCTTAGCAATAGCTTAACCTTAAACGAAGAGGGTCTTACGTAATCACAGTATAACAAGTAACGTCTTACGTAATCTCAACGCTGCACAAGAAACTCCTAAGAAGTGATTACGTAAGCATACTAAAAACAGCAGAACTCACTGAAAAAAACCAAGATCTTCTTAGAAGTTTGTAGACGTAAGAAGGGAGTCCGTGGCTAATCGTCTATGGTCTCACTTTTATTATGTCGTGTTTAAAAGCCCTTGGAAGTCATGATCCGTCGTTCAGAGTAGCCAAGTGTAGGGAAGCACTCAGAAATGGAGCAATAAAATAGAAAATGACACAGGAAGTTGATTAGAACTATAAATAGGACATCAGAGAGCTCCCCAAATAGCTCTCCTTTATTTAGCTATAATGTCAGTCATTCTATGACCCTACCATTGGTTTGAGTAGTCGTTTAACTTGATCGAGTTTCAAACGCTGGATAAAATCTCAACAAGAAACATGTGATATGGAAAATGATCAGTGAGATGATTTTTCAGTATTTTGTAAGCGTATCAGGTTATTCAGCCACAGAATATCGTTAATTGAGCACATCCCGCGTCTCACTCTGTTTACAGGTCCTCTACATTATTTTGCCAATTTGTAACCTTATTCAGAAGTCTCCAATGCCTCATTAGGGTGATTACGTAAGCTTACTCTGTTTGCAGACCTACTTTATTATTTCACCAATTTGTCACCTTATTCAGGAGCGATTACGTAAGCGTTGGCATTTTGAGGACATTATCTGGTAGTTATCAGGAGCAAGGAAATAGACAAATACTAATGTGGAGTGTTTGAAGCGCCTTTATAAATAGCATTGGCATCAACTGATACTTAATACTGCTCCTCAATAGACCTGTTGAGGACATCTTCTTCCAGCCTTACTTCTCACTCTGTTTACGCACTTTACAAATTATTGCACAGATTATAAAGCTTAATTACAGTTTGGACGTGTTAATTATTCACGTCAACGCGTATACCCTCACTAACCACCATGAGCAAAAAGAGTATCATCAACGAGCTGATTGCGGCTACGGAGGCCGATTTATCGCTTGCCAAATCCGTCTCGGCAATTTCCAAAAAAGCCCGTTTTTTTTCCGACCAGCTGGAGGTGCTGAGAACGGTGCAAAAGGGCATGGACGGGCCTCTTATTTTCAAAGTCGCCGATCTCAAGAAATACATGGACACAAAGTCGCTAGGTGTGCTGGAAACGCGCTGGAACAAGGTCCTGGACAAACGGCGTGCGATACGTGAAGAAGCCGAGGAGGAGAAGAGGCAGCAGGAGGAGAAGGCTCAGCAGGAGAGAGACAAGATCAAGCAGGCTGCTCAGGATGTGGTGGTTAGGGAACATGAAGCAGCGTTGGAAAAACTGCGTCAGGAGAGGAGTAAACCGGTAGGAAGAGGTCCTTCAGGTTTTACGGATCCGCTTATTGCGAGTACAAGTAATAGTGTTGATCTTACTGATACTGCTCAACCTCAGGTTTCAGCTCAAGTTTCAGCTCAAGTTTCATCTCAATCACCAAATCCCGTCAGTTCCTTCTACCCTAAGCCTGGAACTGCAGCCCATGACCTCCTTATGGCTATGAGCAGTATACCCAATCCGGCTACCAAGGACCAAATTGTGAAGGTCACGGGACCAGGAAAAGCCTGGGGAGGACTGCAGAAGCTGAAATCCGAGGGAATGGCAACCAGCTTGAAAGTCGGCAAACTCAGCATGTACAGTTTGACTCCATCGGGCCAGGATTTGGCTAAGAAGCTCGGAGGAGGAACTTTCACTCAAAAGGAGAAACGTCTAGCTGAAGACCTGAGAGAAGATCTGGAGCGGCAAAAACGGCCGAAAAACACGTCACGTGTGGATATCCAGGGTAGGAGTATCCCTAACCCTGTTTCTTTGCCGCAGGAACAGCCGTGGAACAGATACGCCGCCGATGAAGACATGGACGTGCATGTGGTGCCTATGAGCAGTGGAGCGACGGTGGCAGCTGCCGAACTGAGAAAGGCAGGGTTAGGGGTGACGAATACGGAGGAGGTCACGTGGGAACCCGATTCCTACGAGGTGGTTTTGATTGTGGACAAACGAGAAAACAACAGGGAGGAAGCTCAGCAGGCGATTTCTGGCCTGACTCAGAAGAATATCACCGTTGTGCCGTCTGTGCTGTACCTCGGCGACTTTCTGTTTGCAGCTCGACACAAAACGAGCAAGAAAATCGCCGTTTTGAACACCATCATTGAACGGAAAAGATACGACGATCTGAACTCGTCGATTGTGGACTCACGGTACGAGGAACAGAAAAGCCGTCTGAAGAAATGTGGAGTCGACAACGTTATTTATTTGGTGGAACATTACTCGATGGCTCGTGCTTCTGTGCAACACAGAGATAAAGCCATTGCCAGCATTCTAGGTCGAGTGGTTGCTATTGATGGGTTTTTGTTGAAGAAGACAAAGAACGTGCTTGATAGCTGTGACTATATGGCAAGTCTGTATGAGTCTCTGAAAGAGTGCTACAAGAACGTCACTCTGAGTATAGGACCTAAGGAGATTGGAGGATTTTCCGAACTCAGAGATACTTATTCGACCATGATGCTGACAGCCTGGCAGGACAAAAATCTCAAATCTAACCATTCTCTTAAGGTCCTGTTCATCCAGATGCTCATGACGATTAATGGAATCTCAGCCGAGAGAGCTGAAGCTATCCAGAGATTGTTTCCCACTCCCAAACATCTCATAGACAGCTACAGAAAGATGGGAGAGGCTGAAGGTAAGGGTTATCTGGAGCTGCATACAAGAGGAGAGATTAGGAATGTGGGTAAGGCGGCAAGTGAAATGGTCTGGGAGATTTTTGGAAAGTTGTAGACAGACAATCACTGGAATTTGAGCGAAGCGAAAATTATGTGATTGTCGAGAATGAGTCAATCACTAGAAGTGATGTATATTTATTGATGAATGATGAGTGTGTGTATAGATCACGTGACGTAGGTAGAGATCACGTGACAACATAGGCAAACCTGGTCTTAGAAGATCATCGTATAGATCCAGGACGTCTTTCGTAGGTGTGTAGTTTCTGTGTTCAATGCAAACCTTAATCGTGTTAAGGTGTAGATAAGCAGTGATAGTGGCGGAGGGGTTGCTGTGGCAACAAAGGATAGAAGAAATAAAATAAAATAAAATAAAATAAAATAAAATAAAATAAAATAAAACAAAATAAAAAATAAAAACTGCCAATAGCCTAAATGACCTGAACTACCAACTAACAGTCGCTAGTTGAGGAGTCGTCCGACTTGAAACAAGGTTCTGATCTCATCAGTTTTGTGCTTCAATGCGAATCAACAATATACACCTGTTCGACAACCCGTTTAATCCACTTTTTCGCGTTGGAAGCCTTATGTCCGCTTTTGACCCCTTATGTCCGCTTTTGACCCCTTAAATCCGCTACTTTATGGCAGCTAATTTAAGGTTACTCAACAAAAGCCTCAAAAGTCACCAATACATGCATAAAAGTAACACAAAACCTGAACTAGTTTGTTAAATACAGTAAAAATTCTTTCTACATCAGAAGAGTGTCGTGAATTGTCCCCTGTGACACTTGTTGGATGAATATTTCATCTCTACGAGGAGTAGTGCTAAATCCCTCATTTTCTCAACAGTTTTAGGCTATATAGCTTATTTGGAACACGTGTGTTGTGATTACGTAATCCCTCATCTGATATTGGCTTACGTAATCCGAAAACTGAGGTTCACTGATAGCCCCCCAAAAGTACCCAAATCAGTTGGGAAAAAAATCCAGACAAAGTCCAAGCCGTTTGTGAGTGCTTCAATGGCCATTTTATCTAGGTATTGGATGTTTTTAGTCCACCCCAGATTTTGTGCCTCATGATGACATAATACACCTTAATTACTGACTGTGACGAAAATGGGAAATAACCGAGGACGCCATGCTAATTACATACTGAGAGCTCTACAGTTGGATTTTGCTGCCTTAGACGGTCATATTGATATCAATTTCGGTCTTATTCCGAAGACTTTGAGTAGCTGCAAAGAGATTGACACATTGACGAGTGGCTTGTATTATGTAATCAGTTACAGGAGTTTCTATTTCAGCCAATAGGAACCCGTTCAAAGTCAAAAGATTGAAACAAGCGGTTAAAAACGCATTCTATTAGTACATAATTGTTTCTATTACATGTAATTATGCTCTTCAATCTCTCGTAGTCATCTCATCCTTTCCATCTCTCTGTTTGCGGATCCTCCACAATTTACAACAAATGTTTTAACCTTATATTGGCTTACCAAGGAGTGATTACGTAAGCAAAATTTTGAACATCTTCTGGTAGCCCACAAAAACAAGATAGACACAAATTATGGCGCATATATGATCGTTAACAGCAAAATAAATACACCCACACTTTGAAAGATATGATTTTGCACTTCCATCACTCAAGACACCTCTTCCTCATCCATCTCACTCTGTTTACTTCCTCACAACACTACAGTAGTCCTCGTAGGTAGACTGGATATTAAAACGTCTTGCTGCTAGTTTCTATTTCGAGTGATTATTAATATCCCTGCTGATTATTTGTCACTTCTTTGGTTAGTTCGTTGCCAGCTTCACTCAAAATCCAGTTAACGCCTTTGATCACCACCAATATTGACTGTAGACTCTTGTGGAGATCTTCGCCAGCTCCCTGCGCCAGCTGTACTTGGGATTGGCTCCACTTACTACTCTTTTTCGGGGTTGTTAATGAGAAGATCGACTTGACGAAGACTTGTGCTGAGAGAGTAAAGAATCTAGAAGTATTTTGTACCAGTAATTAGGCAGCTTGTGGACAACACTTTTGCAACACTTTAGTCTGTGGCACTTCAACATGAGGTCATCCTCAGTTACTTGTACTGTATATCCATGGCCAATAAGATCCACTCTGTCTCATCAAAATTGGTTGGAAAAACAGTATGAAGACCCCTACGCATAGAACTTTCTATATTTGGTGTTGATCGGCACTGTAGAGTGGGTACCGTATGACCTACTTTTAGACACCTATATGGCAACAGATTTTGAACTTGAAACAAACCAAAACGATACCACAAGTTCAGGATAAGTAAGCACTATATTCGACTTACAACTGCCGACAAAAGCAAATCCCATCTCGCTTAGAAAAGTCTAATATGCGAGAAAAGAAATTACTGGAGTATCGAGGAGTTATTGTGCTTTTAGTGGGGATGAATAGAGAGGTGATGTCAAAGAGTCAGGAGAGGAAACAGAAGGCATTTAGCTGAGTACACCACGTGACTTCATTTCCATTCAGTAAAGCTCTTAAATCAATCAAGATATCACCTTCTGTTCTCACCCACTCTAGACACGTGTCAAGCCTCCATAGTCACAGTTTTCACCCTATTACGTCAAAATAGAGACGTTTTTTCTACAATACCCGCCCCCCAGCACCACTCTGAACATGTCTTTGACGCCTGAAATAGCTCCCACATCCAGCATGGTGCCTTGGTGGCTATACTGGAATATGCAGTGGATCCCTGTGTCTATCATTGCTGTGTTATCAAAAGACACAGACAGACGAAATGCATCAACAATCACCACAAACGACCTATCATCAAACTCGCTAACGGTCAAAGGACCACTATCTCGCTACTCGTACTTGTGCTTGTATCTCTGTCTCAATCCTTCCACCTCCTCGGCTAAATAAACTTGCGCCAAGACTTCCAGGAAATGAAACCTGAGCTTATGTCGGCCAATTAAACCTCAGATTATCGGAGATAGAGGATTAGCTAGAGGGTTAAATCGGTTCTTGTTGATCCCAAGACGAATCAAGACGAGAATATATCGCTTATTTAACACAAACCGTTCTGTGCTCTTAAATTTCTCTCAAAAAACCACTTAAGTGAACCCCCCTTCACTTATCCACCTTTCTTGGCTTTTTTTTGTCCCAAATTTTTTCCCCCCATTTCCTCCCTCCACGAAAGTTCAACGCCATACGCTCTAGAGTTTCCACCTCTTGGTAATCCAGTATATCCCGATGCACTTTGTGTGGCTGTGTCAGAATGCAGTATTAGTCGTAACTGTGCCAAGTGGAGTACGAGTAGACAGCAGACGGTCTTATAGAGTCAGAACTGTGACAAAAGTGGCTTGTTGTTCAATTTCTGTATTTGTAGCTATGAAGGTCACCTCACACGACTTGAAACTTACCCATTATCTACAAGTACCTGGTTTGAGAGCAACACACCGTATTTGTGGCTGAAATTTCGTAAAATATATACATTATCCGTGGCACACACCATCACTTACCCTTATCTTTCGTCTAACTCGGCTCTTTCGCTTGCTAGGTGAGCTATATATCCCATTTATACCCCTTGGTAAATCCAGTGAACCCCACAAATGCATTAAACTTCCCAGATTGGAAAATCACACCAGCCATGAGAAGTAGAAGTGTAGTAGAGTCGGTTTTTATACAAAAAGAGAACTGTACCGTACCCGTTTGTCACGTGACCAAAAACCAAGAAATAACCGCCTTTTTCCAATCACGTGACTCACCTCCATTTTTCTCCTTCCCTTTACAGCGCATCTTACAGCCCTGGGTTTGAGTTTGCGAGCATGGTCCAAGGGTTTGGGGAAGGGTAGTTTGTGATCTAGTGCTACTCCGCGAGAATAGCTGGTGTGGGGTATATATAAGAGATGGTGGTAGGTGAGGTGGCGAAGAATACACAGAATTTTTTTTGAGTCGATTCCCTCACTTTTGAGCGTTTTAAGGCAGTTCTTGTTATTCTCCACCCGCACGGCTTTAACTGTCACAGACGTATATGATAATGTTAATCCGAGAAATACGGCTCGATGGAGATACCAAATTTGGGGTGATTGAGGCAAGAAAAACGGGGGAAAAGTAGTTTGAGCTCTTGATACCACTTTCAAGAATACGGGTACGCTTTTTCCGGTCAAAAAAAACCCTTTTTCAGCTTTTTTTTCAACACCCAGTATCACACCCCAAACAGGGTTATACCGTATATCGATGACGAGAGAAAAGATGTAGAAAAGCGTGGTTCACTACCCTTCTCCTCCACATCCATGCGAGCCCACTCGAACCGCCCGCCACCTCCTCCGGTACTGCCGTACTGGCACCGGTTTCTGCATCCCATCTGGGTGACGCAACACCTGGACTGGCCGTCGTTCAAGGTCATTTTCCGCGACTGGTGCGCGACTTTCGGCATGATTATCATCGAGATTGTGCCGTACTCGCGCCGGTGGTTTGGCAGCACGATCTACCTGCTTCCGATTATGACGTTTGTGTCTCCTTCAGGACAGCTATCTATCCCCACAGCCATCATCACCAACGTGGTCATGATGATGTACATTGTGTGTTCGTGGATCTGCGGCAACATCTTACCCCAGCATATTTCCAACCACTACTTTTACGACGGTCTGAAGAAGGAGGACTTTGCCCAGATTCTCATCGACAAGGGCGTTTGTGTTGCAGGTCCCAAGCTCGAGGAATGTCTCATGAACGCCTGTGAACATGGGTATTTCATGAAAGGCAACGCTTCAGTAGTCTACGCCTTCTGGTTCGCCGTCATCAGCGCCATCAACTTTTTTCTCAAGTTTAGAGACCCTGTGTTTTACGGAAATGGAGCTATCACAGGCATGATCGCCACTGCTGTTTGTGCACAGACGTCTATGCATACGCCGTGGGTGGATATCAAGGAAACCGGAGCGCTGATTACTAAGCCGATGGGTATTGCGTTTGCGGCCAACTTGCTTGTGGCTATTCTAATCTTCCCCTTTACAGCCGGTTTCCAATACACCACGTATGTCAACAGGGCGTTCAAAGGCGTTCAGGCGGTTTTTCAATTCCAAAAGGACTTTATGAACGGAGTGAGACCGTCGTCGGAGAACTGGCTGACTTATAATGGCCATGAAGGACTGGTAGCTAAAGCTCGAATGCTGGTTCCTGTCTTGAAGATTGTTTCTGGGTCTCTACCTCTGGAAGTGTCTTACACGCGATTTCCGCTCAAACTGTACCCTTCCTTTTTCGTCACGTTTTCCCGGCTCACAAGCACGTGTGCGGGAATCACTACGATTTACGACAGCTTTGAACAGGCGAGAATATCTGTGGGAGGCTACCAGGGTGACCAGAAAGAAGGACCCAACGGAAAACCGTACCCTGTCGGCAACTACGAAGACACAAAGAGTATGTCTTCTATTCTAGCAGACAGACCTCTAACACTCGAGCAACTAGACCACGCCTTTGACGATATCAACATGACCTGTTCTCCGATGCTGGAAGTCATGATCCAGACCTTGTCTGTGTGCTGCGAGTGGATAGAAACCGCCAACCATTTCAGATTTTACACCATTTTGCCGTTTATCCGATCCAAACACGCTCAGCGACAACGAGAGATGGCCGAAAAACTCTCCGCCTCTCGAGCTCTCTACGACCAGGCAGTTTCTCGATTCCAGGCTATCCACTCCCACCACGACGAGAAAAGCACCCCCTTCCTGGCCATGCAGAAAGCGCTCTACGTGGAGTACCTCAACGAGCTCATTCGAGCCCTGACTCTGCTGGTAGACCAACTCAGCGAACTCGACCAGACTGCAGCTACTCCCAGACTCACCACGGGTCTCTCCTGGAAACACCTGCAGCTCCACAAACTCTCGGGTCTGCTGGTCATGTCTCCTGGCAAGGCAGCTGTAGCTAACGAAGCTATGCAGGAGAACCAGACACGGTACCCTACTTCCAGAGATCCAGACCACGGAGCTCCTCAGCATATTCTGCATCGAATCGGAGGCAAAGTGCGTCAAACATACCATTTCCTCATCCAACCTCGGTTCCTGACCCCCATCAAAGCCTCCATTTTCACCTGTATCCCTCTCCTGCCCTGTCTCATCAAACAGTCCCACTGGTGGTTCTACTCGCACCGAATCTACTGGGCCGTCGTCATGACCAACATGTCCATGGCCGAGATTTCCGCAGACAACCTCTTCAACGCTTTCAACCGAGTTCTGCATACTTTCTACGCAGTCGTGATCGGTATGGTGGCGTGGTACATTTCTACCGGAAACGGAAGAGGAAACTACTACGGATTCGGCGTGGTCATGGGCATCGTCGCCTTCTTTGCCATCTGCTACCGAGAATTCATCCCGCCAGGAAAATCCTATTTCCCCAGAATCATGCTCATTGTGGCCATGAACCTCGTGCTTGGCTTATCATGGTACGACGGTCAGGAACCCTCCTCGGTCGATATCGGAGTGGGATTCACAGCAGCGTGGCACCGGTACGTCTGTGTCGTCACGGGCATCGGAATCGGAACCATCGCATCTAACGTTCCGAAACCGAAATCGGGAAAAAAGATGATCCGGAAGATCCTCAGCGGAGTCGTCGGCGAAACTGCCAGCATTTTCTGCGAGGTGTCGGAATTCTCGGCAGTGAGAATGAAAAATCCGGATCTCGTGGTGGACGCTACTAGGGATCCCGTGGCTGGTCACGTGACTGGCACGGTTCTGAAACTCATGGGAGCCAAACGCCTCTTTGGAGTCGTCAAGTTTGAGCCCAATTTGTCCGGACCCTGGCCTGCCAAAGCGTACAACGAGCTTCTGGCCTTGTGTTTCGAGGTGGTTGAGCTCACCCTGCATCTCTACACCTTCATCAAGCGGGTCAAAGATGTGCATTTGTGGCTTCCTCGCATTGTGCTGGTTGCAGGATGGAGAAACCACCATCTTATGGCCCACTATTTCTCGGTGGTGTATATGGTGAGTGGAGCTCTTGTGCAGGGCAAGGGATTGCCGCAGATCTCGACTGCTGACCTCTTCTACGAGCATGCCAAGGTCGTATCTCGAGAAGTCCATTGTATGGCCATGGAAAACAAGGATCAGAGCAGTCAAAGCAGCCAGGAGAAACGAGCTAGTGACAGCAGCAACAGTGCTCATCCCGAGGGCGTGATCAACACTCTGCTTCCCCAGACGGAAGATGCCAGTGTGTTTTTAGCTGCTGTAAGTGTGGCCAACAAACTGTACGATCGAATGGACAGAATTCTCGTCACCACTAAAGAGGTGGTGGGAGAACAGTACTGGGGCCACGAGTACTACCTGGAGGAGCTGATGCGAAGGGATGTGGCGTAGAAAAAGCCGCAATTATTTATACTAGAGTTGATAGACAATGCAATGATTAATTGAAAACCGAATTTGGGAATATATTTTTGTAATCTGACACTGTACCGGTAGCAATATGATACTAGAAATTTGGTTGAAATGGCACTCATGGAAATTCAGAAATCACATGACCTTCCCTCATACAATTGATTGATAGAATAGGCATAATTACGTCTGATAATCTCCTTAATTACGACAACTGATACATGAGACTTGTTATATATGATCATAGATGCAAGTAATACCGTCATACGTTTCTATGGTTCAATTTGTTATACGGTAGCTCCCTAAGGGGACATCTGGATCACAGTAAATTACATATGAGTGACATAGTTTATTACGTAATCACCTAACTGGATATTTCACCCTGATTACGGTTCAGATAAATAATCTTCCCATTTTAAACCTTATTTTGAATGACTTAGGCTGACTATGTAAAATTCAGTCCTGAGGTTTTGACTTTAGCTGTAGCTGTAAAAAGTACATCATGTTGCTTATCAAGCTGATTGTACTACATCTGAGTCTTTTATACATTCGAAATAATACCCATTGACCTAAATGATGGGTAGTTCTTTTTCAGCACTCTGTTTGCGGACCCTAAAAATATCTTGACAGTAATAACCTTACATTTAACATTGGCTAAATAATCCAGGGGAACCGTTTAGGGAGTGACCTACCTCAGTCGATTTTTCTCCTTGAAAAGAAGAGATAGGAGCTCGTATTATGCGTAAATCAACTCAGAACACCCACATTACAGTACAAAAGTGTCTTTATATTCTCTTTATCTCTGTTGCTTGTGACAGGAGAGGTGTTGTTCTCATGGTCAAATTACTTACCAATGTTACATGACTTAGCTAAGTAAAGTAGACAAGAAAATGAAACATCTACAGCTCAGAATTTTGTGTGTGAAAATGTTACCAAAAAACCGATGGACGCTTCTTGGGTTTCAAATAATCGACTGAAAACTGTCCCATTCTTTCTGAGCCTCTTCACCGGAACAATTCTGCACTCTCCTCTCCGACTAACTCAGAGTCTGCGTGGTTTTCGATTGCGTACCCCACAGAAGAGATACGGAAGTAGGGGTAACGGAAATTCGCTTAGCCCGAAGAAGCAAGTCCAACGGCCGACGGTAATACATAGTTGTATTTCCTTTTTCCTCTGAGACATCTTATGATACAAACAAGAATGTTGCTGGAAATGGTTGTGGAACAAGTAGCAATCAGACAGAAACAGTGTATAAAATAGGTACTTGGCTATGATGCAACTTAAGAACTAATAAAAGGATGCACAATATGCTCGTATAAGCATTAGTCAATGAAGTGTGGCTTGTATCATCACTTGTTGTCACCAATGCATTTTGATACCAGTAGGTACTATGGCCCAAAATATCTGAATGAAAGCAGTTAACAATACGAATACTGTATACTTGTGCTCGTAGCTGGAGTTGGTTCTCCTCTTCAAAGTGTGATACCACAAATTTTGCACTAAAATCAACATAGACCTACCTCACCCTTACTAAAAGTACAAGCTTTCGGGATTTTTTTTGATAGCACAATTTCCTCAAATTATCAGATTGACCCAAATCCGTGGACCCTGACAACGGCTTTTTTTCCAACGCCAAACCTATTCGGATGTTTCACGTCTCCAACTCCGATAATCAGATATACGGAGATACATCTGTCATATCCGATAAGTCCGGAACCTTGAGTGTAAGGTGGAACAAAGCATGTGAATAGCAACTTTGAGGAGAGTCGAGGAGTGGGTGAAAAGTGAAGAAAATTGAAAAATAACACAAGAAATGAATTGACGACCACCAAAAACAGTATCTGGACCTTTTCCCCACCTCCAATCGTCTTTTTGAACCATTTCTAAAGCACCTCTCATCGGACTCTTTTAAGTTGTACATCACGTATAAGACATTTTTAGCGCAGAACAAGAGGTTTGGTTGTTGGAGGAGTAAAGAGGTGGGCAAAATATTTGTTGTTTGTTTGATAATGTCAAATTTCATTTCGATTTCTTGGCATCTTGGCGTCTTGGCGTACGTCTATATAGTCCACATCTCATCTCTTCTACATCCGTACAAGACAACTCACTTCGTTCGTTGTCTCGAATCTACCTTTTATTGTCCTCTGCGACGTTGCTGACTAACCTTTCTTCTCACGATACGCCGATCTCTTTTCATATGTCCCGTTCAGGAGGTGTAAGGGGAAGATCGGCAGACAGGTGAGAGGAGGGGGGGAAAATGAAGGGTGTCACGTGAGGATAAAGACGTCACGTGATACATGAAACATTTCCATACCAGGGACAGGTCACGTGACCATAACTCGTGCAATAGTTCATTCCACTCTTCTCCATCTCCCTACCCATGTACATACCCCACAAGCTTTAGCCGAAAACGCTCTTTTTTAGTACAGCCCACTGAAATAGGCTTTTTGTGTTTGTGTTGTAGTGGAGGTGGACGATATTGGTGGTCACAAGTGTTTGTGTTTCGAGGAGAAGTCATGTGACGGGGAATTCCCGATTGTGGCTGTTGAACGATACCAAATATGACTTGTTTGCAGTGTTTGGCGCTTTTGTATGACCGTACGGCTGATAAAAAAGCTGTTTGCCTGCATATTTGTAAATAAGGTGTTTTCTGTGCGTGTGGGATGTGAGGTTGTGGGGGTGTTCAAGAGGTGGGGAGAAGGAGTTTGCGAGAAGTAAGAGGATGGGTCAATTCTCCACGCCTCGCTAGTTATTGTGGTCCTTTTTAAATTTTATTTGGCCAAAAACACACTATTTTACCAGACCCCCCCTCTCAGATTAAATAACGCAGAGTTCCAGGTCTGTCGAGTCTAACTGAATCCAGCGACGTAATAACAATTATACCCCGTGGATCAACTCTATCTCTCACGGGTTTCACATTTACCGGCTGCTCGTTCGTGTCGACTTTGCCACTTTGATTTGTTCGACATTTGTTCGACCTCGACTTTTCATCACCTTCACCCTTGACAGTGAGTACCCTGCATTACCGAGAGCAGACAATGGAGGAGACAACGACATGCGATGTGACATGACATTGACAGAAGACAGCTAGACGAAAGTGTCCATCGAGAAAAAGAGATGAGATGAGATGAGATCTGAAGGACACAAACAGGAGATACCACAGAAGGAGGTGTAGCAGTACGATGAGTTCACTGGAGGGTAGCCTGTCTACAGTACGGTATTGACGTCTGACAAGTTGTGCTGTTTCTACAAGTACATTGCCATGTTCCTGACATGGAGAACTACAAGGAGAACATGATTTTCATGACGATATTGCGTTTCAAGAGAAGGTGGTACAACGATTTCTACTCTGGAGGGGTAGCTTAGACCTGCAGCACTCATCTTGTCATGGTATCAATGATCTACAAGAACAACATTGCCATGTTCTGCAAATGAGAAGACACAAAAACTGTTCCAGTATCGCAAGCCACCTCATTTCCACCACCTGACTACCCCAATCTTTAGTCTCCTCTACCACTTTCATGTGCTTCATGTGCTTCATGTGCATCTCGATGGATCTAAAAATGTGCCTAAAGAGAGGCTAGTCTGAGGAGTCTAGAAAGACAGGGGAGTCTCCAGAGCTCTCCAGAACTTTCCCAGAAAGCCTTAGAATTCAGTCATTGTCCAGGAGGAGTCTGGAAGACTTTCTAGAAACACACCAGACACTCCAGAAAGAGACCCTCCAGAAACACAAGACTCCAGAAACACAAGACTTTCTTGAAGCACAGAAGAGTCTCAGAACTCATCTAGGAACATACTCATTGCACACGAAGAGTCTAGAAACACAGAAACTCTCAAGATCTCGTTTGTTCCTCAGAATTGTTTGTACTAACTCAGCTTACTTGCATTTCCCTTCATCCCACCCCCCATTCTATGCCCTACATCCAATCATACCGCGCGTATCCGAACCGTCCACCGCCGCCGCCCAGTAAACCGTACTGGTACCGGTTTGTGCATCCGGACTGGTTTCTCAACAACCTCAACCTCAAGGCTGCCAAGATCATTTTGCGAAACTGGGCAGCTTCCTTCTCCATGCTCTTCTTGCTCACAGTGAAACCAGCGTGGGCATGGACAGGATCTTCGGCACATTTGGCATTGATTATGACTGTCGTGCAAACGTCAGGACAGGTGTCTGTCATTGGCGCGTTTATCGGCAACTGTGTTCTGTGTGCCTTCATTGTCTGGGGCTGGGTCTGTGGCTACATTATCCCCGGATACATTGCCAACAAGTACTTTTACGACTCGGTTACCGAAGCCGATATTCTCAAAGACGTGGTAGCCAGAGGCGTGTGTTCAGCTTCCCTGTCCAAAAAGGAACTGGCTGCATGTATGATGGACTACTGTGTTCATGGCAACTACATGAAAGCCGGACCTGGAGTTGTCTACGCCATCTGGGTCGCCGTTTGCTGTGCCGTGTGTTTCTGGTTCAAGTTCAGAGACCCCATGACGTTTGCAGCCGGAGCGTCGACGTCGTTCATTGCTGCAGCTGTGGCCGCAGACTCGTCCATGCATCTGCCCTGGTACGCTCCCAAGACGATTGGAGCGGGTATGCTGAAACCCATGGGCATTGGTTTGGCTGCCAATGTCGTTGTGGCTATCATTTTCTTCCCCTTCACCTCAGGGTACCAGTTTACTACCAAATTGTTGAGATTTCAAGGAGCAGTGGTACAAACTCTGGAGTGGCAGGTGGGGTTTCTGGGCCAGGCAAAACCCAGTCAGCCAGATACTTGGCTGGGGTACTGGAAACTGGAGCAGTGTGTGTCTGGACTGAGAAGTCTGGGTCCTGTTCTGAGAATGTCGTCTGGTCCTATTCCTCTGGAGTTTAGTTTTACGAGATTTACACTGGCAGGGTACCAGAGTGCGAGAATCACAGCCAGACGACTGACTTCGCAACTCACAGGCCTCATTATGATCTTTGACTCGATTGAGCATTTGAGAAGGGTTATCATCGAGGATAAAGAAGCCAACATTGAACCCATCATCAGCGAAATCCACAAGAAGTACGCTCCTGTCGGAATCTACGAGACCCAACACTCCGTGGCTAGTGTTCTTCGACAGTCTGAGAAACCCGTCACCCTATCCGATCTCGACGAAACCATCCAATCTCTCTCTGATATCTGTGGACCCATGGTTCTGGAACAAGCTGCGATGATGAAGGTGGCCATCAAGTGGATCACCACCGCCAACGATTTCCGAGGATGGTCCTGGTTGCCCTGGTTGCACAAGAAATGTGTGCTTGACCAGCAGGCCATGGCGCTGGAAATCTCGTCCGCCTACGAACACTACTCCAAGGTGACCGAGTCTTTCCGAGAAAAACGGTTTGCCGTGACTGAGAACACAGAGAGCCCGTATTTGATCCTCCAAAAAACCCTCTACTGCGGCTACGTCGAGGAAGTGAACCGAACCATTTCGTTCATGGTCGAGAAGCTCATGTCCTTCGACAGAGACCACCCCACCCCGCACTGGATCACGGGTATCTTCAAGATGGCGTATCTGAAACTCGCGTCGATTTCCGTCTTCACCTCGTCAGCTGACGCTCTAGTTGGTAACGATGCCGAGGCTGAAAAAATCACTCCCCTCAAGGCCGAACGAGACCCTGACGCGCTTCCTGCTCGACACTGGGGACATAAAGTCGGCAAAAAGATCCGGCTGTACTACGCTCGGTCACGTGCCTCGTCCTGGCTGGTCCCCATCAAGGGAGCTCTTTTCTGTGTTGCTGCTCTAACTCCCGCTCTCTTCACAAACACCCACTACTGGTACTACAAGAACCGATGCTACTGGGCCGTGGTCATGACCGGAATGTCAGTCGCCGAGTACGCTGCCGATAACATGTTTTCTGCCGTCAACCGAATCTTCCACACCTTTTACGCCGTTGTCATCGGTATGGTCACCTGGTACATTTCCACAGGTAACGGACACGGCAATCCGTACGGTTTCAGTGTGGCTTTTGGTATTGTTCTCCTGCTGATGCACTTTTACCGCGAATTCTGGCCTCCTGGAGTCTCTCCTGTGCCCAGACTCATGCTGTGTATTGCCATGTGTCTTGTCGTCTCAATTTCCTGGCTCGACGGTCAAAACCCAGGCGCTGTCTACGTCGGCTACGGTTTCACAGCCGCCTGGCATCGATACGTGACCGTCTGTGTGGGTATCGTCATTGGTATGATTTGCTGCAACTTCCCGCATCCCAAGTCCGGCAAAAAAGCCGTCCGACTTATTGTCGCTTCTGTCGTCGGCAACACTGGCACGCTGTTTTGCCAGGTGATGACATTTGCCGCGGAGAAATTGAAGCATCCTGATCTCGTGGTTGACGCCACCGACGATCCCTTCTCGGATAACATTGAAATGTGCGTCCTCAAACTCATGGGAGCTAAACGGCTGTCTGGAGTTATCAAGTACGAGCCTGACTTGTCTGGTCCCTGGCCTCGACGAAGCTACATGGAGCTGTTGGCTCTGTGTTCTGAACTCGTCGAATTATACGCCCATCTCTACTTTGTCATCAAGCGTCTGGAAGACGTGGAGACTTGGCTTCCTGAAGTCATCCGATGTGTAGGCTGGGACAACCCCGTGCTCATGTCCAACTTCTTTTCGGTCGTGTTCATGGCCAGCACAGGGCTCAGAGAAGGTATTGGTCTTCCCCAAATGACCCCTGGACACCTGTACCATGAGCATGCTGCTGTAGCTCGAAAGCGGTTGTTGGATGCGAAACTGCAGACACCGGTGAATACTCCTGACTCTGCCACGTTCCTCAGTGCCGTGTCCATCGCCAACAAGATCTACGACCGAATGGACCGAATTCTGGTCCTTATCAAGGCCATTGTCGGCGAGCAGTACTCCCACCATGACTACTACATGCAGAAGATGCTGGAGAACATGGCCTAGGGGATTTAAAAACAGTGTTTGATTAAACTAATAGAAGTAATAGATTATAGATTGTATGAAGACATGAGCGAAAGACATGAGCGAAGCGAATGTCTTGTGTGAATGTCTGGTGTCCCAGTGGACCTACGAGCAAGCAGTAGGTGGTTACTTGTTTGTAGGTCTTGTTCTTGATACAAAATCATCTCGGAATGAATTTGACCATCCTAGTTGTGCTCTTCATGACAACAGTAAACAGCTACTGCTAAAGAGACGTCAGCAGGATGACATCAAATCCGCTCTTTTTCTCTCAGGCCAGCTGTTCTCTCCTTAGCCTTCTTGAAGCTTTGAGCTCTCATAATGAGGCTGTGTTAGTGAGAAGGGCTGCAGTGGGAGTGTTCAAGTAACATTGATGAAAGTTCTTCTACAAGTTCAAGTGGACACGACCTTCTTATAACTTATCACGAACAATCAACCCACAACTCTTGGCATGCAACATGAGATGGGGCTGGTGTTTTTGAAGCCGCACAAAATGGTGAGAAATGAGGATATAACAATAAAAAAATACATCACTCTAGTCGTCTGACTTTGCTGAATAGTCTGAAACTACTTTCATACCAATCAGAGACCATCCCAAATTCCCACCAAGAATTAAGGTAGAGGGGAACCGATATCAGATGCAGGGATGCAGGTGTTGAGGTCACTCAGGTGTGTATGGAGAAGACAAAGCCATCGTGAGACTACAAAGCCAGAGCTCTTCTCCACCCTCTTCACTCGCTGAATACAATTCCACATAAGTTTCGCAGAGAACGGTCCATGGTGTACGCCTTTCAGCTAAAGTGCTAGATATTCCATTGGTCAGTTTCAATGGGAAGTGAAATAGTATGAATTAGTAAAAGTAGGGTGTGGGATACTTGAGGTGGATATCTTGAAGGTGGTACAAATTCATCCATATTGTGTACATGTCTCTATTCAACTTGGTTATGTTTTCTGAGTCAAGTGCCATGAGGCTTGGTCTCCTAGACTTGGAAGATGTATTTTGAAGTCAAGATTGATCTTCTGATCTCAGGCTAAGAATGACTCTGGAATTTGTTCCAATACTCAGAGGCTCTGTAACACTCCAAGCTCTTAGATAATGGGTCACTCACTTACTGTGCTAAGGATGTCAATCAATGAAGTAAGAAGGGACAGTGCATAACACAGTGTTACTGACGGAAGAGCTTCATGACTTTCATTGGCCACCTAGCAACTGCAAAGACCTGACGACTCATCTTACTTAAAGGACATCTTCTGTAGTTCTAGCTAGTAACTTTTCTTCAAGTCCAATACCTCTATTCATCACATTGTAGAACAGATTTGAGATCTACTGCAGGTCTAGCAAAGGTATAGACAGTACGACTTTCAATACCTCAAATTCTTAATGCTAGGATCTAACGAATAATTTCTTGAAGGTCTTAAAGAGCACTGAATTATCTTTCTCCATCAGTTCTTGTTTTTTTCTGATTTTTTTATCCCCCCATTTCAACACCTCAAGATATCCCAACCACGATTAGCTCCACTTTCCCGAAATGTTTCAGACTAACGAACGAGGAGAACATGTTAGCCCACAGTTCAAAAAGGTGGGTTAACTTGACACGAGGAAAAAAAAAAACTTCGATTGTTTCGTTCACCAAAAAAACAAATACACCCGGGGTGGGACTCGAACCCACAATCTTTGGATTAGAAGTCCAACGCGTTAACCATTGCGCTACTCGGGCGGGACGGTGCGTCGGGACAGCGTTGGGAAGATTCAATGTCACGTGCATAGGGTTAGGGCCGCGCGAATTTTGGAGATATAGGGAAATAAAAGGCACGGGGGGATATTTGGTGGTGTTTCAAGTTGGTGCAGCTATTAAAATGTGTAATAACCCCTCATTTAGGCCTTTATATCGCCCGTTAAAATCGCCAAATCCCGATCACGTGACGCGAAGCTTGAGCTTAAATTAACAAACCTTAAATTCAGGGCCCCATGTTAATCATGAATGTGGGCTAGATTGTTCAAGTGGTTAATAATGTGAGAGGTTCGATCCGTGAGGGGTGCAATTATTGGAGTAGAAAAAAAATAATTTCGGACGACATTTTCACACTCCACGTGCAAATCTGTGATTGTGTAACTTTCGACAAGATTACGAGATCTACGGAATCTGGCGAGTACGGGCTGTCTTGACACTGTATTTTTCAGTCTGCTCCTCTTCAGCGTATCGAGATCAACCTTGTTGAGATAGTTTGAACAAGAGTGGTGTACGAGTACGAGAACTACAGTGCCATACTTACTTGTTTTGGGGGAACGTGAAATACTCCAATGACTCGCATGCCACAGTTGCCCCGCAGTATGAATGCCACAAGCGAGAAAGGCACAGGTGGCTGCTCTTTAGCTTGAATACCGACATCTATACGATACTAAACTCTGAGGAGTAGGAGGAGTGAACAAGAATGGGTCATAGAATGGTGGGTAGTGGAGCAAAATGGATTTTGGAAGTACTGGGATGTTACCAGTCGTCAGGGCTTTCCAAAGGTACTTTTAATTCGTCTCCACAATACTCACCGCACTTTTCAAATGCCGCCCACAATTTCGTTTCATCTCCAACTCTATGACCAACGGTTTAATAACGGAAGGTAAATATATAATAGGTTGTTAGACGAGTTCGCGTGGTGTAAAAAATAAAAAATAATCTGTTGACGTTTGATGAGCCTGATGAGTAATAAGGGTATGAGAAATAGCCGCCTGGGCTCTAGTCCCGGCGCTAATATCGTATTTGGCGCTTCTCAGCGGCTATACAGATGTTATAGGAGGCTGCATTTCTGTGGTGGAGTTTTCGTTGTGCTTTTTCACAGTGGCTTGTAAAAGCGGTTATGCTGGGTCTAAAAATAGCTCCAATTGATGAGAAAAAAGAAATTGAAAAAATCCAGAAAAAATCCAGAAAAATGTGGCACACAAACGCCATTCTGTGTCGGCTAAAAACCGGCAGGCCACGTGCCCGTCACTACTGTGGTGAACGTCCCCTTCCACCATTTGCAATTTCAGGTGGGCCCCATTTTGCTCAGTCAGACGAGTCTGTTTACAAGGTTAATTTGGCAGCTGACAAATGAGAAAAATGGGGCATAAAAATGGGGAATTGGATAAATGTGGCAAACAGTGAAAAAGTGTGGGGTTTGTGTCTGTTCCTATACGTCTATCGTATTGTATCGTAGTTAAGAGACAGCTTGAACGTCTGTATCTTCTGTAGATAGGAGTCCGTTATCATGCTCAGGTTGTGTGAACGCCATAACTTGCCGAGTAGAAGTCCTAGAGAGATTAAAATAGGACCAAAATGACGGCAAAAATTCCCCCATTTCGGTGGTACCAACTGCTCCGCTGTATATCCTCTCCATCACTCCCAAAACCGCAACTCTCTGCCCCTACGGATAAGCTCGGCTGACTAAGTTCCAGGGGTCTCCCAACTAAAACAAGGAGTGCGAAGAGTGTTGGGAAATGACAACGAGCGGATACGAGAAAGATTGGGGGCAAGGTGGAGGCGATTTGGGGAGATCCGGGGTTGTATTTATAGACGGGAGGAGTTTAGTTTGTGTCTGATGACCGACAACTAATATTTGTTTCCCCACTCACCTCACCTAACACCTACCCCCTCAGACTCCATCTCATAAGGTTCGGAGTCTTGCTACTGTTAAGCACACCACACACCTGTTGACACTACCGAGCTGGACGTGACGACGTGACTTAGAAGAACTCCACCGCACACAGAAGCAGAAAAACGGGCCCGCTGAGCTCTCATACGTTACAACACCGGTTCTTTCATCACGTGACCAATCTGGTAAACCACGCACACACCACTCAGCTTACACCCCCCCACGTCATGAACGGATCGTCTCGAATCCTGTCGCCTCCGGACGACAACCTGGCACACCAGCAGGCGCTTCATCAGCAGATCCACAGCCTGCTGCCCTCCTCGCCGTACACAAAGACGCCCCAGCAGCAGCACAAGAGCCCTGCGCAGTCCACGTCGTCGCTGTCGACCATGTCGCCGTCGACCCACCACAACGCAGCATACCCCTCGACGCCACGGCTGCGGTCCATGACGCCCACCGTGTCCATGTCGTCGCAGGCGTCGACGCTGGTGGCGCCCATGCCCGTGGCGAACCTCGTCATGAACCGCCAGGCCGACTCCAACAAGTCGCTCTACAACATGTGCAAGGCCATGCGCGACCGGTTCCGCGACATTGAGCAGGTGCGGCCGTTTCTGGAGGACTCGGAAACGTCGTCGATTGTGCCCATCACACACCTGCCGCCGTCCATCCCGCTGGACCCCGTGACCCAGCTGTGGTCGCTGTTCCGCCTCGGCGCGCCTTTGTGTATCCTCTTCAACATGCTCCAGCCCAGAACTCCGCTGACGGTGGACCCCCACGCGGCGGCTAACCGGGCGTCTGTCGACGTAAGAACGTGCAAACGCTCCGTCTACGACTTTGTGCAGGGCTGCAAGGCCGAGCTGGGCTACTCGGACGACGAGCTCTTCACCATCTCCAACCTGTTCTCGGAGAACACGGGCGACCTCATCAAGGTGATGCGGACGGTGAGTATGGTTGTGGAGACCCTGGAGGCGAGACATCTCCTGCCCCCCAAAACAGCACCCACAACTCCACCGGTCACCCGAGACGCCCGCTACAACGTGGTCCAGGAGCTGCTGCAGACGGAGCGCAAGTACGTGCAGGACCTGGAGGTGCTGCACGACTACCAGAACCGGCTGCTGGAGGCCGAGATTCTGAACCCGGACACGATCCACCTCATGTTCCTCAACGTGGCGGCGCTCGTGGACTTCCAGCGACGGGTCCTGGTCGGCATTGAGCACGTGTGTTCGCTCCCCGTGGACGAGCAGCGGTTCGGCGCGCTGTTTCTCAACATGGAGGCCGGCTTCCACATCTACGAGCCGTACGCGCTGAACCAAAAGGGCTCGTCTGATCTGGCGGTCCAGGAGGCGCCCAACCTCACGTCGCTGGCGCACATCATCGAGCCGACCTACGAGCTGCAGGCGTTTCTCATCAAACCCATCCAGCGGATCTGCAAGTACCCATTACTGCTGCGGGAGCTGGTCAAGGTGAGCAACAACGATCACCCCTATGCGGCCGAGCTGCTGGACGGTCTGGAAGCCATCAAACGGGTCACCAACTCCGTCAACGAGACGCAGCGACGGGTGGAGAACCTGGCCTTGATCCGGGAGCTGTGCGAACGGGTCGACGACTGGAGGGACCACAACATTGACAACTTTGGCGACCTCATCTACCACGGCCACTTTATGGTCGCCAAGGCCAAAAAGGAGCGCGAGTACCAGGTCTATCTGTTTGAGACCATCATCATCTGCTGCCGGGAGGCCGATGACAAGAAGAGCAGCAAGCTGCCGTCGATAAAGTCGCGGGACTCCACGCAACCGCAGAAAAAGTCGCCGCTGACACTCCGAGGCCGTATTTTCATTGCAAACGTGTGCAACGTGGTCATCAGCACGGAGGATGGTTACTTCCTGACGGTCACGTGGTCTGGCGGTCCCGAGGTTGGTGTTGGCTCGTTCACAATGCGGTTCCGGCTCGAGGAGCAGATGCGTCAGTGGGAATCCACCATCAAGCAGCTCATCAAGCTGTACGAGCAGGAGTCCGAGCAGTCGGCCTTCTCGCCCCTGGCCGAGTCGCCCATCAGCAGCCGAAACTCGCAGCAGAGCTCGCATCTGTCTGAGGACCTGGACCGACTCACGCTGGGCAACCGGTCCTTGTCCGGCCCCGTACCCAAGCTGGGCCCCCGACAGACGTCCACGTCGTCCATCAACGGCATGCCCGGCGCCAACGGCATGATGAACCACAGCTCGGTGTCGATTGCCAGCAGTAACGGCGGAAGCATGAGCCGGGCTCGATCTGCATCCACCCCGGGCTTTGACGACCCGTCGCTGCGCCCGCCCAAAATCAAGGTCCGAGTGCAGTACTTCCAGGACGCCTTCACCATCATTGTGCCCGAAAAGGTGAGCTACAACCAGCTGGTGGAGCGCGTGGAGCGCAAGGTGCGGCTGTGCGGCAAGGAGCTGCCCAGCCCCCTGCGAATCAAGTACCAGGACGAGGACGGCGACATGGTGACGATCCACTCGGACGAGGACATTGCCATGGCCCTGGAACAGAAGGATCTCGAGCAGCTCAACATTTGGGTGGCCTAACGAGGGTAAGCATCAAGAGAGATGTCAGAAGGAGCAGGTTCCGAGCAGGTTCCTTGTCGGCAACCAGCTCCACTACAGGCAGTGTTCGATTGCCCAGAAGGCGGTGTTCGACTGCCTAGAAACGACGCAGACTTCTGCAAAAACGATATAATCAAGTTATTTATGTGATGATAAGGGTAGGTGTAGGAGGCTTGGACATGGAAGAGTGTGTGGCTAAAACTGAGGTGTTGATGACCCTCATGGTCTGTAGGCACTAGATAGAAGTGAGCCGAGATACGTCTTGATAGCCATGTCAATGAACATGAACCTCTGTAAAAGTCTACATTGATAAGTTTACTGTCTTGTAGAGACCTTGGCTGTGAACTGCAGTACAACTTGAGCATACCGGTACTCTTCTTGTGACATCTAGATATACTGAGGGACTGTTTGGTGAGCGTCTTAGTTCTATGGCAACCCACAAAATTGGCATGGGAGTTCTCTTGTCAGATTCAGATCTGATGTGTATGTTGTCTATAAGATGTAGTACTCGTACTGTAGCTAGCTATAGGATGTTCTGGAGTGTCAAATAGTGCTTATGATTTACAATAGCAGTCTATAGTCCCAATTACCGAGTCCTATGTTTATAGAAGTTCTGAGTACAAAATTACAATTGCTCAAAGACGGTATTCATTCTTTCTTTTTGAGCTACCATATACTGTACCAATCATCTCTACTTTCACCTGTTTGATCTCACAGCACCTCGGTATGAACTGACAAGACTTTTTTGTTATGATGTCTCTTGGTTTGTGCTTATCTTGGCCCACTCATCAGCTAACAGGCTACTCACAGTGTTTACTAAGGTAGTGGGATACAATACTTGAGATGAATCCCTTAGCATTAACCTCTCTCTACAACTTGCTCCACCCCTACTTTGTCTAAAAAAACATGATATTAACGTCCATGACGCAATGTGCTTATACACAGTAAGTAAATACAACTTTGGAGCTGCGAGGCCTTTCTCTCGCCCCGCATCTCCCTCAGTAGCGCGACTCACGCTACTTGGTTGACGGGATGATGCCCATCAGCTGGTGTCAATAGACACCCAACACAACTCCACCCTCTTAAGTCATGGAGTACTTGGGACCATCTCCACCCTGGGGCACGGTCCAGTTGATGTTCTGGCCAGGCACCTTGATATCGCACGTCTTGCAGTGGATACAGTTCTGGGAGTTGATCTGGAACCGCACGCCGTCTCCAGCCTCGTCCTCGATGTACTCGTAGACACCTGCGGGGCAGAATCGGGCCTCGACACCCTTGTACTTTTCCCAGTTCTCGGCGGTATGTTTAGCCAGGTCAGCCTCGGTGTTGATCTTGAAGGGAGCGTCGGCAGGGTTGGAGGTGAGCTTGAGATGCACAGGCTCGTCCTCGTCGTGGTTGGTGCCGGTTCGAGACACGGAGGTCAGCAGATCGAACGAAATCTTGCCGTCGGGCTTGGGGTAGTCAATCTCCTTGTGCTTGGAAGCAGGCTCAGTGGCAGCAGAGTCAGTGGTGGCGTGCTTGAGAGTCCAGGGCACCCGTCCTCGCAGCAGGAAGGTGTCAATGCCGGAGTACAGCAGACCGCCCCAGTTCTTGAGGGGGTTGTGGAACGAGGGTCGCACGTTTCGGACCTCGTGCAGCTCCTCGTAGATCCACGAGTCCTTGAATTTCTGCTCGTAGTTCTCGAGATCGATCGTCTTGAACACGTCGGGCTCGAGATCCTCGGCCTCGGCAACCACCAGAGGAGCGCCAGCTTCGTTGGACGCCTGGAACTGCTCCCAGATGGTCTCTGCAGCCAGCATGCCTGACTTCATGGCGGTATGGGTGCCCTTGATCTTGGGCACGTTGAGGAATCCGGCAGAACAGCCAATCAGAGCTCCGCCAGGGAAAGACAGCTTGGGAATGGACTGCAGACCGCCCTCGTTGAGAGCTCGAGCTCCGTACTGAATACAGGTTCCTTCAGACAGCACCTTGGCGAAGAAGGGGTGGTGCTTCATTCGCTGGAACTCCTTGAACGGCGAAATGTAGGGGTTCTTGTAGTCCAGGCCGGTGACGAGACCCACAGCCACCAGGTTGTCGCCAAAGTGGTACATGAAGCCTCCTCCGTAGGTTTCCGAGTCCAGAGGCCAGCCGAGGCCGTGGGCCACGTAGCCGGACTTGAACACCTCGTCGGGGACCTCCCAGACCTCCTTGATGCCGATTCCGTACGTCTGGGGCTCCGAGTCCTTGCGCAGATCGTACTTGGCAATCGCCTGCTTGCTCAGCGAGCCGTGGCATCCCTCAGCCAGCAGTGTGGTTCGGGCGTAGAACTCCATGCCTCGCTCAAAGCTGTCGAGAGGCTTTCCGTCCTTGGCTCGACCCATATCGTTGGTAGCAACTCCAACCACCTTGCCGTCTCGGTAGACAAGCTCGGAGACGGAAAAGCCGGGGTAGACCTCGACTCCGACCTCCTCGGCCTTCTCGGCCAGCCACTTGGTCACCTGGTTGAGCGACACAATGTAGTTTTTGCCCTTGTTGTGCATCTGGGGGGGCTCAGGGATGGGAATGGCCCACTTTTTGGTGAAGAACCGCATCGTCTCCTCGGTAACAAGAGTCATAGGCTCAGGAGGATCGTCTCTCCACTCAGGGATGAGCTCATCCAGCGCTCGAGGCTCCAGAACGGCTCCTGACAGAATATGAGAGCCCATATCGGGGGCCTTTTCCAGCACAATGACCCGCAGATCGCCGTTACCGTGCTCATTGTCAAGCTGCTTGATCTTGATGGCAGCAGACAGACCCGCAGGACCGCCTCCAACAATGGCCACGTCCACAAAGTCCTTTTCTCGCTCGGACTGCAGCACATCGAGCTCCTCCTCGGAAAACTGGGGCTGCTGACGGAGCACCCGGAAGGTGGAAAAGTGCGACACCTGGGGCACAGAGGCTCGCTGAATGTGAGAGATGGCGGGGTTGAGTGCTCGGGACACTCGGGCAACGGGTCGAACGGCCCGCTGGGGCTTCACGCGCAAAAGCCGGCTGGTTCGAATCATGGTGAATGTCGGGTGGTGACAAGATCAAAAGAAACACTCAATCTATATATCTTTGCCGGTAGTGGGAAATAAAGTTACCCGTTCGGTTGTTGGTCGGGTGGGGGAAGAGAACACGGGTGGAAGAAGATACAGCTGAGTAGGGGAGAAACGGAGTCGATATTCGCGTTCAGAATACAAGAATGTCTTTATATCGTTCTTTAACCACCAAAAACCAACACTTCCAAGATCCTCAGTTCTCCCCTCATCCTCCCAACTAGCCAATCAAACGCAAGGTGATTCACCCCAATCAGCAAACTCTAGTCTACACGAAAAGCACCTCCACAATGATACTCACAGCAAGCAGGGTCCTTGAACTACGAGAAGACATGATACCAAACCACTAATAACTACACCCTCTACTTGCACTCATTCAATCTCATCATAATTGCATTATATAAATAAACTCTACTTGCTCATGGCGGCGGTACTCTTGCTCGACAGTGGTCCTGGTTGTCCTTCCTGGTGGTCGTGTTTGGTTGTTCCCCTTGAAGCAAGCCAAAAAAAGAAGAAGGTTTGCAGAGTGCAGTGCTCCCAGAAATTTTACCCGTCGGTTGTGGGGTAAGCAGCTGGGGCAAAGGAAGAAGCGGAACAAGTCGGGACGAAATCAGGGGAGATATCGACCCATCCGGGGGATTTTCGGGGGAGAGAAGAGGGCGGTCACGTGACCTGCACACAGGCAGCCAAACAGTGCGTCTCCGTGCAAAAGACGTCAATCCAGTTGGCACCTCGGTAAAACTACCTCTTAGCTTAACCCTGCTTGTTAACCTCAGTTAGCTCCACTTGCCTTCTGGACTCCCAAACGCCACCACCATAGGCTTTTTTTACCGTTGAAACCTTGGGCAGCTCCACATCCGAGAACCGGGTAGCCGAGGCCGAAAAAGTGCCGAGCAGGAAAAAGCGCCCGAAAGTGACAGGGCCAAAAAACCATCGGAAATCCCAGAAAAATCACAACCACCACACGCAGTAGAGACGATTAAATATGTTGCTCGTGTACCATGCTCTCGCCATGTGTGCAGTGTGCATAATCCCGTGCCTGTACCTGGCCTGTGCCTGAGCTGTGTGTCTTGTCTTGTCTGTCAGTGTGTGTTTGTCGCTTGTCAAAAGTCGCTTGTCGCTTGTGGTGAGTGTGCATGTAATATGTTGTTCCTATGCTGTCCTCCGTTGTGCTGTGCCATGCTCATGCTGTGTGTGTAAATGTGAAATGTGTCGTCGTGTGTTGTATCATCATCCATCATGCATCGGTTATCCTGTGTCTCGTGTGTGTATGCAAGCATTAAGCGTCGCCCATCTCGACGTCCTGGTCGGCGTCGACGGCGGTGGAGGTGGCAGCGGCGCTAGAAGAAGCCTCGGCCTCGCCGTTGGCGCCAGGAGTTCCGTTGGTAGTTGCTCCATTGGCAGCTCCAGGCTGGACCGCCTCTCCAAGCCCCACTCTCTGCTTCACCCGGTTGATGCCCTCGCACCAGCCCTCGGCCCGCTCGAGTGTGCCGTCGACAATGCTGATGATGTTGCCCAGCATGTCCAGGGCCTCGTTGGCCAGAATGAGCACCTTGCCGCCGGCCTCGACCTCGATGCGGTGGCGTGACAGCTGCTCGTCCGAGGGGCCCTCAGGCACCGGCGACGACACCGTGTTGGTGGGCAAGGGAGGGCCCTGGTGGTCGGGGGTCACGCACTCCTTGGGGGAGCCCACGGGCGACTGTGACGCGGCAGGAGAGCGTGTAGGGGTAATGTTGGTGGAGGCTGTAGTCGAGGCCCAGCGAGAGGGCAGGCCCAGAATGTAGGTTCGGATGTGGGACCGCGCGGGCTCGGGCAAGCTGTTGCCGGCGTACTGGCTGACGACCTTGATGATCTTGCGGATCGTCGACACCACGTCGGCCTTGAGCGCGGTGATGGACAGCGCCGGCTCGGTCGAGGGGGGCTGATGCAGGTACGCCTGGCGCTCGTTGTGGGGCACGTGGTTGGCGGCAATGGACTGCGCCAGGCTGTACGCCGTCTCCTCGGCAATGGCGCCCTGCAGCTTGGTCACCGTGGACGCCAGGTGGGCGTTGGCCAGCTTGAGCAGGTGCAGGCAGTACCGCAGCCGCTTGCGCGAGTCCTGCGACAGCGACGCCAGCGACGTGGCGCTGATGAGCACCTCCTGCCACGCGGACCGAGGCTGGCCGGGCCGGGGACCGCTGGTGGCCGCGGTGGCGGCTGTCTGGGGCTGCTGAGGCACGGGAGAAGAGGTGGCTCTGGAAGCAGCCGCAGACGTCGACCCCGAGGACGTGGAGGTCGAGAGGGCCGGCGATGGAGGCACGGGGCTGCCGCGGGTGCTGTGGGTGCCGCTGGGGGCGTACCCTTGGGTCTGGATGCGCATTCTCAAACCCTGGGACTCGACATCGACGCTGTATTGGGTGCCGTTTGTGTCCGAGTTTTGAATGTCGTCAATGCCCGATTTGAGCCGCTCAAAGTCGTGCAGCGACGACTTCTGTATCAGTGGAGGCGCTCCATTCGACGCCATGTGGATGGAGGCTGCGTCCAGCGACTTGGAAGAGAGAGCCTTGGGCATGGTTGTGTTGCTGTTGCTGTTTGTGTTGCTAGCTGGTGTAGAAGCTGCAGTCGTGGTAGAAGGCGCAGTGGTGGTATCAGAACTGGCCCACCGCTCGACAATCTCTGCTCCGTAGCGGAATCGGGGACTGTAGGACTTGGAGGACTGGTAGACTCGGTTGAGAAAGGACGTCTGTCTTATGCCGTCGTCATCCACAGAAGGGGTTCTGCTGTGATAGGGGCTGTCGCGAGTGAAGGTCTTGGAGGAGGTCTGGAGCCGGTGGTACTGGGTCTGGGCTCCCTGCGAGGCAAAAGTCGTTTGGGGGTTGGAGATGTGGTTGTGCTGGGATGATATGGACACAGCGCCTTTATCAGAGGGGAAGTTTGCAGTATCACGTTCATGTGTTTTGTGCAAAACAGGGTTTAGGTTTGGGTTGGGTGCGTTGGGAGGAAAGGTCTGGGTTAGTATGGAAGCTGCAAAAGGGCTGGTCGGGGAAGAGATGGGATGAGATGAGTGACGTGGAGGTGGTGTGGTGGTGGCAACAAATCTGACGTGTTTGAGGCTTTTGGTGGTGTCCGAAAGGTCTATGGAAGCCTTGGTATTGGCCCCCCCCCCTTACCAATACCACTGTAACACCCCTGCACTTGCTCACTATCCTCGCCTTATGCACCTGTCGAACTCAAAAGTCGAAAAATCAGACGTCATTCTCATGTGATAGTTGAGGTGGAGAGGCGCTACTCTTGAGACATTGTAGTAGAAAGAGACACAGAAGATCGGCGATGTGATTGTGTGGGAGAGGGTTGGTGATTAAAAATCGGCCAGACAGCCACAAATAATCGAAAAAAATGGCCACGGAAAATGTCCAACAAAAAAGGACCACGGTTGGAGAACGTGATTCAACCCTCATTGTCACCCAAACCCTCTCAAAACAATGTCACCTTCCAAACAGGAAACCGCGTCGACCCTTTGGGACAGCTCTTTACCACGAGTCACGGCTGGAGATGACACTTCTGCACCTCGTATTTCATCTTCGTTCTGGTCCGCGGGCTTGTGGCATAATCCGGGCATGTGGCATGTGCTTGTGAAATTTTGCGTTTGTGCCTTTCTTCCGGGGCGTTTGTCCAGACGCGCGCACAGCTCTGTCTCGCTCGCATTTTTTGCCCTTCTCCTCTTGGACTCAACATGCTCAACACCCAAAAGCCAGGGCTTGTTGGCGGGTGTTGGGACTTTTTAGCTCACGTGCATTTTCACGCTCATATTTTGGTGCCATTTGACAAAGCCAAAAGCTAAAGCGCACCCTCCAAGACCCTGATCGTCAATCACACCGCACACAAATGGTTATCATGGCACAATCACGGGCATAATCATAACCACGGGAAACATAAATCCACACCCACATGTGGGGGAATCACATGCACGTAGAAGGGATATATGTGTGGCAGTAGTTGGCCCGAAAAAGTCCAAGACAGTCCGTATTCACGAGGTATTCACATGTGAGTGACGAGGGGAAAACAGATGAGCGTGAACGAGTCATAAAGAGAGAGTTGCCACAAACACTAGAGTTATGACTAAGACAATGCCAGAAAACAGATGACTAAGACGGTGCCACAAGCCTGATGACTAAGACGGTGCCAGAGATACCACAAGTGATTACCTGATGTCATACCAGTGATTACCTGATGCCATACTAAAGTGATACCATACAGACAGATGTGAACAGGCGAATAACGGACAGTGCAATAACGAGTATCACAATGTCTACCATTCGTTCACTTCCTGTTCATCCATCTGTTTGACACACTGATGATAAAAGTCACCAGATTGTGACATTAGATGACATCAGATGATCAAAACTGATACTAGATGACACCAGTCACTAATAGTATGTCACGCCAATACCATCATTCTTCCCTTCCATCATACTATCCTACAATTCCTTCCTTCTAATCCTCTTATACTCACATCACTGTAGAGACCCTTCAAGGGCTGGTAACCCGGCTGGATCTGAATGGGGACCTCGAACGGGTTGTGGGCTCGAGGGGGCGGAGACGTCATGCCTGCGACATGGGGGTTGACGTTGCTCTTGAGGTTGCCCAGCGTTTCAGCCGCAAAATAGTCGTTCTGGCTGTATCGTCCGTTGCTGTTGACATGACTGATACTAGGCTCGTCGTTCAAAATGTCCTGGATGGAGCCTCTTCTGTTGCTGCTGCCGCTGCTGACGCTCTTGATACTGGCTCCATCGTTGCACAGACTCTGGATGGACACGCGATTCATGTTCTGCGCGCCCGTGTTGGCGTTCATGGTCGCCAGAGAGGCGTTGGAAGAGTCGCCCGAGCTGGACGACAGCAGAGGAGGAGGCGAGGGTGTTGTCATGGTGGAGAAAAAGTGGTGGGATAACTTGGTTGGTTGGTTGGTGTTTGTGTCTGTGGTGTTCGTCAAGTCGCTTATTACACAAAGTTGCTGAAGGGACTTGCTATGGCTCAACTGCAGTGACACAATCTGAGATTTGAAAGCGGCGTTGAGAAGACTGTAGCGTGAGTGGAATATCGCAGCTAGAAAGATTACCCCAGACAGAAGGCTGTAATCTTCCGAGGGTGCTATTTTTCCGTGGGGGCAAGCAAATTAACTTCATCCTCTTTGGGCCCAAAAGCCAAAAAATTAGCCTTCACTGACAACTCACTCTTCTCCTGCACACGTCCCACATACATGTACATACCCCCGTATTGTCCAGCGTGATTGGCTCGCACGCCTTGAAGCTCGCCTACAGCACATGTTTCTGTACGGTGCTCCACCTCTCTCGTCTTGGTGGCCCTGCACTGGCACAAACACCACTCCTGCACCCTGCACCCCACACTGCTGATCATCCCATGTGGGGAAAGTGAGACACGTAGTATTTTAGTCGATATAAGACAAGTTGGGGGTAGATAAGAGAGGGAAAAAGAGGGAAAAACCGGATAAATGTGTTAAAATGAAAATTCCGTCTTCTGTCACCTCAACAGTGTTATCGTCAGTGTCAATGTCAACTCTCATTTGGTCTCCATTGGGACGTGTTGAGAGTACGTACATACACCCTTAATTGAATCATGCAGCTGAGTTTTAAAGTAGAGTAAACCCAAGTAGAAAGCTTCTCTACTAATTTGTGCTGTTCAATAGCCGTATTTCCAGCAGATCACTTTTCAAGACCCGTTTTTCTTTGGTTTTTTCGTTTTTTCTTCTCCAGCTCATGTGTTCAGTGGACTCTTTGATGTGGGGAAGGTGCATAAAGTCTATTTCCCCATTTTGGGCTGAGCTTAAAACGTGACCAAAATGGAAAGGAAGGGCTGCTAAAAACTTGATCTGGGGCTGTCAGAAACGATCGGCAAGGCGATAATAACGTCTTTCGCGCCCCACAAACACGTCAGCGAAGTTTCTGGAGGTTTTGGAATGTCCCCAGAGGCACTTTTTCGCCACGGGCCATTTATCACATGGATGAGGGGAACCCGTTGGGGGGGCTGGACAAAGACATTTTAAAACTAGGTTTTACCCCGCATGTGGTCACGTGAATGAGCAAAAGGAGAAAATAATGTGCCACAAGAAAATAACAAGTCACAGACAGCTTCTGGACAAGAAAAAAAAGCAAGTCTGCATTTGCCACATGAGAAGAGCCACATTTATGACGATCATGTAACGTTGAGAAAAAGCAAAGCCCGCTTGCTACCAGGAGATCTGGATGGACGGCTCTGCTCCGAATAATGATGCACAGTGACACCTACCATCAAATACCCCTGCACCTGTCTCAGATTGCATTAGGATAAAGTAGCGAGCTGAAGTTGTTGAAGGGCAGTTAAGAGCGGTTTGTGTGGGCTTTCTCAAGTATTATTCAGCCAGAGAGAATATGAGCTGTTGTGTATCTTCCCAGTTGTTGTGATAATATCGTTGAGATTCAAGCACCTGGTAGTCGAGCTGTGTATAGCCTTCCAATGGTATAGTTCGTCTAGTCTATAGCTTTAGCATCGGCCGAAAGCTCGTATTATTGTTACAGGGGCCGTCAGGTCGCCGGAAACTGCAATATCTGATAGATGATCACTTCGTATCTCTCGGTCCTTTTGAGAACGTCTGATTACAGGTCGGAGATCTGAGGGGAAAAAAAGTGAAAAAGGGTGTACAAGACCATACTGTTCGACAGGCCTATGACGTAAATGAATTGTAAAAAACTACAGAGACAGCTACTTGTAATGTCTTCAAGCGGGATTTTATCGTGCATTCGGACAGTGTGGAGTTGTGATAAATGAAGGAGGGCACAAGTATGATACATCATAGATGAACATGATTGTTGATAGGACTGTTGAATTCTTGTGATACTGTATCACGCGATGTCAATCTTGACAGAAGATAGCCATACTCTCACTATTTGACCTCAACTCTTTCAAAATAACTACCTGCTTAATTCATATACGACCTGATATCCAGCCAAGCCACTGGTGATAACTAATCACGACGGAATGTGAGACCTATGACTCCTACGGTCCATAGCGACAAGGTGAAACCGATGGGCTCCTTGTGAATCTCCCGAGACACATGTCTCGCACGGCCTCTTTTCGGATGCCGCGTTCAGGCCTTGTTTCAACCCTTGTTTCACTCCGGATAAACCGGAAATGGGGGGTTAGCCGAGGTCAAAGATAGAGATGAGGAATCGTCATGTCTGCTATCGGGCCGTGGAGTGGAGCAAGTGGAGACTGACATCGAGGCAATACTTCCCTGTACCTGCATCTCCAGGTGAACTAAGGAGTAGCTATGCGGGATTACGTAATACAGATATGCTGTCGGTATCATTGGAATCGCCGACTCCGCGAAATTCTGATTCTCAAGTCCGCTTTCTTGTTCTGTGTCTCGTTTCGTCAGCAGACGTCAGTCTTCTCGATCTCTATGCTGCTCGCATTCGACATGCACAACAGGAGCAAGAGTGGATGATGATATGAAAAAGGGCTGTTGTTTCGAGTTGAAAATCAGCTGATGTTGACAGTGGATATGGATTTGACGCTTTGTTTGATTGCCTTCCTGTTTCCCTGTTGACCTCATCTCCATTTCAACCCCTCATCTTCAGTTGCTCTCCACTCCGTTCTCGGAGAACAGAAATAATACAAACAACAAATATCTACTTGTACTCTGAATGTATCAGTCAAACGGCACAAACGTTTCTCACCTCTGTAAGCTCATGGACTGCTCTACAGTACAAGTACAGGTTCTTGTATGACGAACTACAGTATGCACCTGTAAGGGTCTTCTCACTTGAAACAGAAAACGTCTCTGTCACAGAAAACGTCTCTGTTACATTGTATGTACTGTACTTGTAGAGTCGTTTACGATCTGCCAAGTCGGACTCGCTGTAATTTGCCCGTTGAAATGCATCAATTTGTACAGTACTTGTTCTATTCAATATTGAAGATGCAGCTCACACCTTCGTGAGATCTCAACATTAGAAGCAACTACAAGTACGAGCTACGATTTTCTACAATTTCTCAGTTGAAAGATCATCTGGAAATTTATAATTTGTTCAGTGCAAGCAACCAATCTTCTACAAGTACACCGGTAGCTCAACTACAGTTATCAGACAAGACACTAATCTCTCTCAAGAAGAGAGCATCTACAACACCTCCAGTGGTTCAACTCCCCACCCTTCATTCACACCCCTCACCACCTACAACCATCTATACAGCCTTGCGTCCTCAACAAGCTCCTTATGCCCGAACAGGTCTCTCTTCGTCTACATGAAACTCGTATATTAAACGAGAAGTCATGTTCGGGAAACCAACCCCGATGATATCGTCGGTACAGTATGTGCAATATTATAACTCATCCTGCGGCCCCGCCGGGTATGCGCTACTTGTACATCACAACAATCATTTCCATGCAGCTAATAAATTAAACCTATACCTTTCTACTCTACGTGGGGCCCTACTCGCCCTGTCCCATGTCTCGACCATGCTGCTCCACCTGGCGTCGCAGCTCGGCCACCAGCTGTTGGTCCACCTCCGGCCGACCCTCCAGCATCTGCAGCTGCTGCAGCGCCTCATTATACTGCTGCATCTGGCGCTCCAGCCCGCGGGGAGCTGGCTGACCCGTGAGACCGGGCTGACCCACGAGCCCTGGCTGACCCATTGCGCCAGGCTGACCCACACCAGGCAGACCTGCTGCCCCTCCTTCAGGCAGAACAGGCAGCACCGTGGGAGGCGCGGCTTGGGCCTGGCCCTCGGGCTGCCCAAAACCCTCCCGAAGCTGCCGCTGGTCGGCCTGTCGGAATCCCTCCCGCAGCTGCCGCTGTTCCTGCTGATGCCGCTGCTCCATCCCCTCCTGACGCTCCATCTCCAGACGCGCCATGACCCGCTCGATATGGTGAACGTGCTCCAGCTGAGCCAGCGGGTCCATACCGTCCATTCCCAGCCCGTCCAGGCCGCCGTGGGGCCGTCCGTCGGGGAACACCTCGTTCACAATGTGCCGCACCCGTCGCTGGGCCGCAATGAGCTCCTCCAGCGTCGCGGTGCCGACTCCCCCGCCAATGCCGCCGCCCATGCCGGGACCCAGCCCGCCGGCAAAGCCCCCGCCGCCCAGCAGATAGCCCATATCCGCCTCGGCCAGCTGGTTGAGATGGTTTCTCAGCAGCTTGACCCCGTCGCCGGAGAAGACGCAGAACAGCGACTGGTGGTGCTGCGTGAACTCTGGCGGCGGTTCTCGGCAAAACTGACGAAAGTCTTGCCGCAGAAACGCCGTCACTCCCGTCAGGGACAGGTGCGTGAGCCGGGGACACACGTTCACCAGCCGCAGCACGGCAGGAATGCTGATGCCGGCGCAGTACGACAAATGCACCCGCTCCAGCGACGCCTCGAAGCCCGACCGGCTCGCCAGCGCGTAGATGGCCGCGTCGGTGATGTTGACGCACTTGACCAGCCCGATCCGCCGCAGCTTGGTCAGCGACGCCAGATCCTCGACCGCCGCGTCCGTCAGCTGGCTGCAGTTGGCCACATCAATGTACTGGATCCGCTGGCAGGCCCGCACCAGCTGCGCGATACCGGCATCGGTGATCGAAGCGCAGTGGCCCAGATGCAGGTAGTGCAGCGACTTGCCCAGGCGCAGCAGCGAGCGTATGCTGCGGTCGGTGACCCGCGTGCACTTGGCGAGCACCACGTGCCTGAGTTTCGGGGCGCACGTGACCAGCCGGTCGACGGCCGCGTCCGTGATGGCGTTGCAGGCCGTCAGATCGATGATCCGCAGCCGGTCAAACTGCGGCCGGGCCGGGAAGCCCAGGAAACACGCGTCCGTCACGCCCGTGACCTGGCCCACGCGCAGCTCCCGCAGGTTGGGCAGCTTGCGCAGCGCCTCGGTCGCCACGGAGCCCGACAGCGCGCTGTTTTCGTGCAGATCGAGCTCCACCAGCTGCGGACAGTTGTCCACCAGCGCCATGGCGGCCTCGTCCTCCACGTTGGGACACGAGTTGACCTTGATGCGCTTGAGCAGCCGGCACTCGGTCGCCAGCGCCACAATCGCCGCGTTGGTGATGTTGGCGCAGCCTGTGGCGTACAGGCCCTGGAGCCGCCGCTTGGAGGGGAGCAGGGCCGTGATTGTGGCGTCGGTAATATGGCTCACGTTGGTCACATCCACCGACTGCAGCCCCGAGTTTTGCTGCAGCACAGGCACCAGGCTGGCGTCCGACAGCGCGGTGCAGTTGGCGAGCGTGAGCCGCTCCAGCCGCGTGCACACCGCCACGCCGCCCAGCAGCTCGTCCGTCATCTCGCCGGTGAGGTTGGTGAGATTCAGCCGGCGGATGTAGCTCGCGTACGGCACCGTCTGAGCCGCCACGGGCTGCTTGAGCGTGCGCAACAGCTGCTGCAGGCGTGTGAGGTCCTTGGGCAGGTGCGGGCGGAACCACACCAGGTCCACGCAGCTCATGAACCACGTTTTCGACACCAGCAGACAGCTGTGCACGTCGCGGCGCTCCGGCAGCATCGTGAAGATGACCGTCAGCAGCTCCGACGGCAGCTGGTGGACGGGCGCGTCCTTGTCGGGCTCCACGCCGTCCGTCTCGGCCACGTCGTCCATGTCAATGTCCGAGTCCGTCTCGGCCGACTGGATGGAGTTGGACGACGACGAGGTGGGAGAGGAGGCTCCCGACCGGTTGACGGCGTTGGAGCCGTGGCGACTGGACGCCGATCGCAGAAGAGCCGACCGTCGCAGAGCTCGTCGGATGGAGTCGCTCTCGACCTGCTCATTGTCACTGCTGGTGACACTAGCCACGTCGTCCGAGTACATGTGTAGAAGAAGAAGTAAGAAGGAGGAAGTAAGAAAGCTGTAGTTAGTATGTGGTAAAAGTAGATCGAGATAATTTTGGCATGACAGGTGACGTTGGGAAGGGAGAGTACAGTAGTGAGCACCACATCATTCCAGGGGCAATCGTGCGCCACTCGATTAGAGGTAGCAAGAAAATGTCAGCATGTCAATACCATGTCAATAGCAACCGAAATAATTATCTTGAAATAATCATTCAGTGATCCAGAATGGTATCTTTGACACCTCGCCTCGACACCCTAGCACAGAACATCAGCCAGGTTACGTCACCACCCGACACCCACGTTCACACTCACTCTTTGGTGACAAGATTGTCGTCTAGTGTCGTTTAAAAGTCGTTAATTAGCGGCTGGGTTAGATTGATGACAAGGAAGCAATATGGAAAGTGCAGTGGGAGAGTAAGGCTACCACAAGACCACCAGGTAGAGAAGGTAGGCAGAGATGTACGGATACACTTCTGCGACGGGTATGTGCAGTGAGAGGTGGGATAACAGATCTGTATCGATGATATAGGTTCTGATGTCTATGGCTGTGTGTTCAAACAGTGTAAGATTTCGAAGTGGTATTGAAGTTCGATCACATTCTCAATGTAGTTCTTCGACATCTTAGAAGGACGAGAAAAAACACCTGGTCAACACCTGAAAGCGCTGAAAACGCCTGAACCATCTGAAAACACATCTCTCATCAGAAATCTGCCATTCTCCCCGTCCAAACTCCACCACAAACACTCAGAACACCTTTCAAACACCAAATCACATCACATCATCCCTCACACTCCACCATCCTCTTAACAACCCCATTACTCACGATGCAATAGCAAAACACAGATGCACACAACTTGTATCGTATCGTGTCGCTGTGGATAAGTCGGTTTTGCTGAAAAGGAAGTGTTGTTGTTGTTGTGACTGGTCAAGCCGGGTCGTCAAAAAGGGGCGTCGTCGCAGAAACGAAGAGAGAGGACTCGTTGCCGGGGAAACTCGCAGTGAAATCTCAAAGATACGCCGCTGGAAAATCGCACCCAAGAAAAGCTCACAAAAGGGTCTATGTTGTCGTGTGTGTATGTATGTACAGGAAACAAGGTGTTTGTGTGACCCTGCCACATAGAGTTCGGAGGGTACAAGGTGGAGGGCTAGGAAGGTCTAAGGATAGGAGGGTAGAAGGGGGTGAAATAAGGTTTAAATGGTACCAAAGTGATTGGGGCGCTTTTATGATCACAATGGTATAGCCCACGTGACTGAAAACCGCCTACACATGCCTTTAATATCACTTGTCTGGAACTCAAAATAGCCTCGACTCGAGAAAACACCGTTTTGTTTAAATTACACAGACCAGCAGGCCAGGGTGGCGTGCAACTTTGGGGCCAAGCAAAATGAGGCACATGATGACTACAAGGGCTTGCTTAGTCAGCGGAAAGTACTACGTGGTCACGTGACACTGCAATAAAAAAATTCCATGCAGTGTGGCTTGCGTGAGGCTCACCCCCTATTTGCCACACTCCTCGATTGGGAGCAAGATTTGAGAATTTGAGGGACATATGGGGAACGAAGTAAGTCGGCGAATTGGAGAGCTATGAGGACGAAACTGGTGTTGTTATAGTCGGAAAAATGAGGCGGAAAATGTGGTATGTCTTACGTACAATTCTGATACTGTTTGACGACGAATATACCGGGTCTACATTTTCCACTTCGGGACGTTTCAAAAAGGCATGGTTTCTGCAGGAACATGCACCTCTCCTATATCAGGGGTTGGGAGAGATGTCGTGGAGGTATTCGCGTGTGCTTATGTAATCATCGTAAATCGCGCATTTTCGGAGGTGGATGAAAAGGGGCTATGTGGGTGATTTGCTGATCAAATATTCCTCGCGTCAACTGAGTCTATGGCAAGTATTTGTTGTAGTTCTGTTCTTGCAACCCCACCGTTCATTCTGAGTGGCTAGTAAAGTTAGGGTTGAGGCCCAACAAAGATCAACAACTTAGTTAGGTGCTCTTAACCTGACCCACTTAATAATATGATAACTATAGCCAAGAGAAGTATTATCAACACCAGCCGGTATGCCCCCTTCACTACTTGTAGCAATCAAAACACTGACAGCAACGTTACCTCCATATGTCGCTATATGTCCGTAGTCGCTCCGACTGAGTTTGGGTGCAAGTATTCTGACATTGATGGCAACCAGCTCTGGAAGAAGAAAATCCGCAAGCTAGAGACGTCCACTCAAACGGGCAATCACGTCATCCCCAAGAGGAAGGTCATAAGAGATCTCCTATAGCGTGCTAGTACGAATACGGAACTTTGGATGTGGGGTTGAACTTCGGGAAAGTGCGTCATACGACTATAGTAGAGACAGAAGCAGATGTCCATACTTGTAGGACCTAAACAGACCTCCTTCATCTCTTCTCCAAGTCATTCAATTGCTTCGAAACTGAAGACATGTGTTTGGTATGTACGCCTCGGAGTTAAAACGAGTGCCAAAAGTTCTCGTTTGGGCTCTATAAGCCTCGTGTGGGCTGATCGGAGCGTTCAATGGCCTTGTCTGGGGTGTAGAAAGTCACTGTGGGTCTTTTTTCCTGCTCAAATACGAGTATCATGAGTTTGGTATGTTTGTCCGAAATAACCGTGGATGAGCGGGGGCAGTGAAAGAGGGTGAATTTTGGGTGGAAAAATGAAAATAAATGAAAACAACTTCTTTATCGGGTGAATAATATTTACAGCATTTTTCTGCATTTTTCAAAAACCATCCACACCCCATTCTCTTCCATCTTATCCACATTTGATCCCCCTGAATATGCTCAGCCGCTTATCTCCGGGTGTGAAACATACCTCAGCCAAAAGGGTGATGCCGAGGTCCCAGAGAGCTGTAAATCGGGCAGTACACTAATTGAACATGCGCGGATTGATTCACTATAATTTTTTTTCCAAAATCCCCCTCCTTGGCTTACTAACCACACCTCTTCCTCCAACCTCTCCACCTCCAAGATTAAGCTCATGCATGCGTCGGAAAATTGCTGTAGATTTTTTCCAGCTTAAAGACTGGACCTTGTCGGAGAGAATAGAGACGTTGAGATTGCTTGTACGATTTGTTTTGCGCCGCCTAGTTGTCGTCATCCACCAATTGTCACCCTCCTGCATTAGTCTGAACGCTACAAAGACACTAAGACGGAAGATATACCAAGTACAACCACCAAGTGCAAGAACACAACCACCACCACCATCTGCCATGTCATTCACAGAAGAGGAAACCAAGCTGGGAAAGAGTCTGTTTGAGGCGTGCTCTTTTACCGAACGCCCCATTTCCAAGGACTCGCATCTCGAGACCGTGCGCCAGGTGATGCGCAAAAACATTCCGGCCACCATCACCACGTCTGACCTGGGGCTGTTCAAGGACGAGGAAGAGGCCACCAAGAAGAAGGAGATCATTCAGGGCGACATCACGATCGACGGGACGACCCCGCTGCACGTGATTTGCTCGTCGTTCCCCTCAGACGCGTCCCAGGACGAGCTGGACGTTGCTCTGGAGATGATGCGCGAGCTGTTCCAGTGGGGAGCAGGATGGATGCTGCTGGACGAACAAGGACAGACTCCAGGTTGTGTGGCGTGGGAGAGAAGTAAGGGGGAGGCGAAGGACGAGGTCAAGGGTGAGGCCAAGGGTGAGGCCAGGGACTCCGTTTTGGCTAGTATCTATAACGAAATTGTGTCTGCAGGTACTCGATCTGAAGTCTTCCTTCGTCGAATCAACAAGTCGGAAAACGTCGAGTTTCTGAGCGACGACGATGAGGAAATGGAGGTCGACGAGGACGAGGAGGAGTCACGTGATGGAGAGTCACGTGACGGGGAGGATATCCAGCAGGCCATTGCTGATGCTATCAAGCAGGCCAAGGAGGCGGGTCTGGAGGTGGTTGTAGATGGAGAGGCGGTTGACGATGTTCCTGAGCTTGTGGGAGAGAAAACTGCGTCAAAATCAGACCAAGTCGACCTCGCAGGATCCCAAATGGACTATCTCAAGGACAAACTCACTTATACGGACGATAACAAGACTCTGATCACTACTCAGAACGACGGAGTTATGATGGACTGGGAAGACGAAATTATGCAGAAAAGTGCAGATCTGCTGGTTTCGCGGGTGGAGAAGGACTCCGAGGGTCCCGTGGTGCTCAACGTGGGCTTTGGGCTGGGAATCATCGACACTTACCTGCAGTCCAAAAAGCCCTCCAAACATTACATCTGTGAAGCCCATCCTGACGTGCTGGAGAAGATGGAGAAGGACGGGTGGATGAACAAGCCTGGAGTGACTGTTTTGGTGGGTAGATGGCAGGATACGCTGCCTGAACTGCTGAGTCAGGGAGTATACTTTGATGGAATGTACTACGACACGTTTTCGGAAAACTACAGCGACCTGGTGGACTTTTTTGATCACGTGGTAGGTCTGCTGGCCCCCACGGGTGTCTTCTCCTTCTTCAACGGTCTTGGAGCTGATCGACAGGTCTGTTATGACGTTTACAAGAACGTGGTTGAGGTGGATCTGCAGGAGTACGGTCTCAATGTCGAGTACCAGGTGATCAAGGTGAACAAGGACGTTACTGGCGACGATGGTCACGTGTGGGACGGAATCAAGCGACGGTACTGGGTCGTGGAGGACTTTTATCTTCCCGTTTGTACTTTTTAGCTGCAAGAATGGAAAATAATTAGATAGATCGCATGGTTTTAACCATGACGGAATGAAGGCTTGATAGTGTGTATTCTTACTTATTCGCAGGACTACAAGTAAAGTAGATTCATTAATGGTATTCATTATTCGTATGTGTTTGATTTTAGGTGTTTTTTTTTTTTTTTTTTTTTTTTTTTTGCATTCATTAATTTCATTGATTTCAACCCTTCACCCTCTTCACCGTAGCCTCCATTTCAGTCAAAAGATTCTGAAACTCGGAACTAATGAAATTCCACTGAGAAGGAGAATATGGCATGTGATTGACGTTGTATTTATCCCCAAATAGCATCTTTGTGACACTCAAAGGAGCAGCCATGTTGGGATTATATTGAAAAGCCTGCTTAGTCAGATTCAGAGGCTGGGGTTTAGAGAAGTTTGGTTTGAGAAGATTTGGGGTGGAGTTTGCGATTTGAAAGCTCTTAGGTCTGGTAGGTGTCCTCTTAGTTATTTCTTTCTTCTCTTCTACTGCAAATGGCTCAGGCATGTTATCCAAATGGTCAATGGAGATCTTGGTGTCTCCATACTTTCTGAAAATCTTGCCAAGTACCATATTTGCATTGAGGACTTTATCGTCGAGTTCTGAAAAGAAAGCAGCCAGAGGACTGCATTTCACCTTGTTGTCAATCACGTGATCCAAGGTCTTCTCCAGTCTGATCTGGTGAGGTTTGGGCTTGGGTTTCGAGACCTTTAGGGACGGTTTCATGCTCGAATCACTGCAAGAAGACAAGTCCAGAAAGTCGGAAAAGTCCTCAGCAGCAGGAGAAGATGCAAGGTCTGCTGTTAGGTCAGGTTCGTCAAAAGATAGGTCAAATGTGGGAAGATGAAGGTCAGATGGACGCACACAAGAAGGAGCTCCGTTGTTAGCCAGGTGACTTTGCATGTATCCGTTTTCAAAGACATCCACAGTGTTTCTTCGAATCCCATATGGGTCGTCAGATGAAGGACCACTGAATGGAAGAGAAGAGAGAAACATCTCAGGTGATTGTGGGGGAGTTGAGTAGGACATGTTGGTTGGTAGTCTTGATGTCTCAGAAGGTCACTCTATGGTTTATATATTTGAGCATGTGGCAGACGCCATGGGGACAGGTGGGACACGTGATCTAGGCAGGAGGGGTGCTGCTGACTTAATTTTCCACTTTAGGGCATTTCGCTTGCATTTACTCAAGTTGTATTGATGTGGTTCTTCTTGGCTGTGCCTCATGGAGTGGGGGGGAAAAAAAACACTAGATGAAGAAAAGGATGTTATTGGAGTGTACGAGATATACGTGACTGCTTTATAAAGACCATATTCATACCCTTTATATTTAACCACCAGTCGTAATGTTGTACAATTCAGATAGCTTCTATTTCCATTTCATCCATCTAATTACACCCCAAAGCGGATAAGGTTTACCGTATGCACTATCAGCCACACGATAACCTTAATCCTAATGTGTTGCACCACTTTGTGTCAGCCTCATGGTATTGGGATATCTGTTTTGGGAATTTGAGAGGGCGGTATAGTTTAATTTGTGATTGGTGATAGAGCTTGGAAAAGCAGACTTTGTGGAGTTTGAGCTGTACCATCGTAATCGGATGAACTGGGGCTTCATTTTGATACCAATTTCGGGGGTGTTTGGGTGGTTTTGGAGGAAGAAAGTGAATATGCACCGTTCTGAGGTCTAGAATTGCAAAATAGTTGTACAAACTAATCAGTATGATGGATTGACAGAGGAAACAAGGAGGCCTGTGTGATTGGAATTCTTGCAATAGCAGAGGAACGCAGGCTTGAGTGCTTTGACTCATACTAGAACCATCATAGCTACCATACCAGAAGCATATAGCTGCGTACATAATCCCAGTACTCTTTTAAAACAGAGATAACTACAATGCTCACATAAATGGCAGAAAGAAGTACCAATTGAGCCGTATCTCCTTGTGAACTTTTTCAATTCAGCCGCTTCTAAATCTGTTGACTAAGGTCTGCATAATGTGGCAAGTGTTCTTTGAGGCTGATTCAAGTGTGGCCTTTTGGAATCGAAAAAAGAAGTTGATACGGCTAGAGTTGTGGATATCGTCGTTCAGAAGGATCCAGTATACAGCCCTTGGACGAGTCGATTTTGACTGTATCTTGCGATGTTTGTTTTCCAAATGACAGGTCGAAAAGTGATGGATTATATCTGAGGCTGTGGTGGTGGGTAGACACCTAAACACCAACTAACATCTCCATCTTCAGTGCCTCAACTGTTCTGAGTGAAGCAAAAATGTGAGTTTGAGAGAAACGGGGTTTTTTAACACCAATTCTTTTTGAGAAAAAGCAGTGATTTCCTCTTTTATTCTTTCTTCTTGCTTCTAACACAGGAACCAAGCATCTAATGAGTTCAGATCTCTCATTGAAGATCTTCTTCCTTCTCTGAATACCGATATCGCCAATCTCGACTGTTTTGACAATCTCGAACGACTATGGGTTGGTAAGTGTCTTGAGATTGACCAGTTGAAGCGGAAAACCCGGTTCATGAAGTCAGCCCTGAGAAAAAGCCAAAGCACTGTTGTTGACAAAAACGCTCAGTTGACCAACTTGAGTCAGTGTCTGGAAATCTCTCAGAACCAACTCATACACGGACTAGCTCAATTGGAGGAAATTTCCAGAGAAGTTGACCATGTCATGTGTGACTTGAAAGTGAAGGAACTTGAAAATTGGAGTAATATGCTTGAAAAACGACTCGTTCAACAGGAACAGAAGATCGCAGCTCATATGCGACTTAACAAGGAGTTGATGACACAATCTCTGGTCACTGAAAAGTCTCTGAGGTCAGAGATTGAACATTTGACAGTTTCTATAAACAACTTTTCACAAGAGAGAGTTTCAATCATCACAGACTGTTACAATCGATTCAACAGAATTATGAGAAGAGACAGTGATCGTTGGGCGGCTGAAAAGTCCATGTTGACAAGACAGCTGAGTACTCTGGAGAACTCGGTTGAAGAAATATCTCGAGTTGCCAAGGAACAGATCCACAGAGTTTCTGAAGAGGCTAGGAAGGAGATTGAAAAGGTGTGTGATATCATGACACAAGAGCTGGAAACTTCAAACTCCAAATGGAGAGCTATTCACCGAGAACAGACTGATGAGATTGAGAGGCTGAATACTGAGATGGCAGCTTTGAAAAGGAATTTCAAGGCTTTCTTAGTTACTGGTACAAACAAGTACAAGTCTGATAACGAGTTGTTTGAGGTGCTTGAAAAGCAGACTCGGAAGAGTGTCAGGTTTGAGCAGAGACGTAAGTGTGTCAGATTTGAGCTACCGAATCAGAGTGTCAGCTTTGAGGTGCTGGAAGGTGAACAGAAACAGATTGTCAAGTATTCAGCTGTGGAGGCGATGGAAGCTCTGAGACAAGTTGATCTAAACAAAGCTGTTCAGAAGAGGTAACCAAATATACACTTGAATGTCATACTTTAACAATAATCTGAACAAAGCTGTTCAGACGTAACTATATAACCAATTATAACATGTTTACACCCTACATACTACAACAGCTAAATGTCATACTCCTTAACAACGACCTTAACAAAGCTGTTCATGGGAGGTACTGTAACTATATAACCAAACATATCGTATTTGAACCTATCTACAACACCTGAGTGTCATAATTCTCAACAATGATCTCAACACAGTTGTTCATAAGAAGTAGCTACATGACCAAATACATCATGTTCTAACTTGAATACCACTCCTAGATTTCGTACTCCTTAACAATGATCTCAACAAAGTTGTTCAGAACTACATACCAAATACATCATATTTAACTTATATCCCCTCCTAAATTTGGTACTCCTTCACATACACCTTATCATCAGCCTCCTTGTCGAGCATCTTGGCCTCCTTGAGCATGTCGACCGTGTTAGTAATCACCTTCTGCATGTCGATCTTAGCCACATCATCGGCAAACTTGACAGTGTCCAGCCAGGCAGTAGCATCTTCCTTGGAGTAGTCCAGGGTGGTGTAAATATGTTCGACAGCCTCATCCTGGTGTTTGTTGAAATACTCAATACCCTGGTTGATGGATTTGAGCAGAGCAGGAGTAGTCTCTTCACTCTTGGGCAGACCAGTCTTCTCCACAATCACCCAAGAAGGCCAGGGAGTGTAAATCTGGCCAATCTTCTTGATTTCGCCGGAGTCGTAGTACTTCTTCTGCGTGAACACCTCCCACATGAAGGCGTCACTCTTGTTGACCTCACCAGTATGGTTGACCGAGTCTCGCAGGTTTTTGAAGTTCTGAAGAATCTCCCAGTTGAACTCCTTGGTCCAGCCCTTGTTGTGGGCGAGCACAAAGGGCATGACGTAGGAGCCGGAGCCAATTCGGCTGATACCGAGTGTTTTGCCCTCAAGTTGGTCCTCAGAAGTGATATCTCCTCGGTCAGATCCACTGGAAATGGCCCAACAGAGAGGAGTATCAACATAGGTACCCACAACCTTGTAGTGAGTCATTCCCTTGCCGATTCCAGCCACAAAGGCCTCGGTCAAGCCAATTGCATAGTCAATCTCGCCAGACTCAAGAGACTGGATCATATGACCCGATCCGGAAGGGAAGGGCTTGAGATCGACTGAGATGCCGTTCTGAGCATAGTAGCCGTGTGTCTGGGCAAAGAAAAGAGGGGTGGAAAAGTGCTCGGGCACAAAACCGACCTTGATGTTGTTGACCATTTTCGAAAGACCGCTTTTCAACATGAATTGAGCACAGGAGAGTGGTGGTGATCAAGAGCAAGGCGTATAGAGAGATGAGGGATGCAGGTTGCAGTGTAATTAAGGTTACGTGGGGTGGGAGAGGGGTGTGGGTTCGATTCGGGGGTGTGTGGAATTAAAAGGAGTTAATTAGAGTGATCTCATTGTCTTACGTAATCACACCAAACAACTCACATCTCATGTAAAAGTGGAAAATGTTTACCTCATGGCTGGTGAAGAAACGTCTAACACTTGATTTGGCATAAAGGGAGGATCTGATAATGCTATTGGCTAAAAATATGAGAAAGATGCAGTCGACTCTGAGGTCTTTTGGACACCTTCAGTTAGATGAGACTCTCTACTGTACTTTGTATATCATTGAGTCAACCTCCGCTTTTGAGAACAGTAAGTTCATCATTAAGCCTTGACCAGCTCAAATGAAGAATGTAGCCTCCTGTCAAGTCATAAAATCACCCCCAAAGGTCAAGACCCCATGATCGACATCACTACTAAAAACATGCCTTTTAATAATCCAAATCGTCTTATTTCACTTCATCCTGTTCTTGCAACTCTCAACCGAATCGTCTAACGTTCTACTCAAGATCTGGACCTGCATAATCGATGCTGTAAACTGAAATACTCCAGCTGTTATAACTTGTCCAGGTTTGAAATCTATAGAACCAGAACTGGTCTATTATCGTCATATTTACCAGTACTTTATGGCGACAAATTAAGCTATACTCAACAAAAGCGGGTATAGCTTATTTGTGTCCTATTTGTGTTTCAACGAGATTGTTGAAGTTTTGCGTCAAAAGTGCACAACTAATGCAGAACCTGAGAAAAACCCAAGAAAAGTAGTTCACAATGGAGTCCATGAGTTGAAGTTTGTGTTAGTACAGCTTACAAGTGGATCGGACCATTTTTCATCGTACTAGACAGAAACGCCCACTTTTTAGGTCACTCCTCAACAGATTTTGAGGTATAGCTTAATTGGTCACGAGTGCTCAACAGATTGAGGTCAGGACTACAGCAGAAGCTCTTGGTAAGATGAAGAGTGTTTTACCAAAAGGGCCTGAAGGTGTGAGGAAACAAATAGAAGACATTCACTCCGAGAGACTTTTTGAACTAGAGAGACCGAGCATAAGCTTTTTTGGTTAGGCCTATGAAACATATACTTGTACACCACTGGAACGAATGCTGTTGTAGAGTGAGGAATACTAAGCACAGCCATGACAAGAACAACAATGTTTGCTGACTGAAGACATATGTAACAGAGTACCGGTAATACACATTGAATGACACCGAAATAGCCTACAAATCTCATCTTCATCAGCTTAAAGATATGCTTACGGTTATGAGTTCAAAACGTGCACTTCTAACACCCTTCACACACACCATAGTCAAAGGTTGGTGACAAGACAGAATAAGACAGAACAAAAACACAGCCGCTACGCGACTGTAATTGCAGCACCCAGGATTCTCGTATGGTCTTCCACTACAATACTAACGGGGCGCCGTATTTTCACCAGGATATGGCCGAATTGGGGAGGCCTAAGATGTCACGTGATTGCGAAAGTGATTGAAAAAATGCTCTGTGACCTATGGTAAAGGGGTTGGAGGTATACGGTTGGTTTTAGGCACTCAATATGACTTTGTACTTAGCCATGTTTTGTTAAGTGCCTTACAACTTGGTGTTGTATACTGTAGTAAAGTGTCTATAAACTGCTTGAGGTTACAGGGAGACTTGAGGATCTGCGTTAATACTTCTTGTTACCCGTTTGAATAGAACTTGTCAGGTTTCGCTGACTTACTTTCAATTCTTAGATTGTGCTTAGTGATTACGTCAAAATGACTTGACGGTAAGAGAAAATATGATGTATAACAATAGAAGCCCCAAAGCACCTGATAAACAGCACTGTGGATTATAATAAGTTATTTGGAGTTCTAGGGCTGTTTCTAGATAGATTTGCAACCAATGTCTTCAATGTCTGTTTGATTACATAACTTGGAGGTTTGTGCTGAGATCTGATATAGTAAGAGACTCAAAAACTGCTCCAGTATTGTTACAGTCATATTGTTTCTATTATGATAACTCATTGCAACCTGGTATAGCCCAAAGCACACCAATTCAGCGCGATATCTCAGGCTTGGCGATCTTATCCGATGTATCAACGGATTCAAAACAAACAAACACCCGGAAGCACAAACAATCACCCGAAAGCAGGTCCTTGATCCGAGAACGTTTCCTGTCACTTTCTGCCACAAAAGCCCTACGATACTAGTAGTTCGAACTCTACAGTGTTGATGTTGATGTACGTGTGCTGTATGATCAGGAGCGACATGGAGGTTTAGTCGAGAAAATGCAGCTAAAGTGGGAAGTGGTGTGGTTGGGGTTTGGAGTGTGTATGAGGTGTATCGAAGCAAAGAGGTCATCTATAGATGACGTTTAACTGACAGTTGATCAGTGTGTTACATAAAAGTATCTTCCAATAACACATCAGAAGAAACAGAACATCTACTTATGTTCTATATTCAGCCACAGTAAACGAACACATAGTGGAGTGTTTATACGGGTCAACCACATTCTCAGTCTTGCATATATTACATTGAGACACTGCATGGAACCTGGGGTGACGAAATGTATGAAAGAGAGAAGTTCAACCACTTTTGTTGCTATTCTTAGCAGATTATCAATCGTCGCTAGCTCTCTTAGTTGTATACAGCTTCGGCTCAGCTCTTAACCGTAGCACTTGTCTCAAACACTGGTGCCGTATTTTACCCCACTTGTTCAAATTGGGATCAGGGGTCTATTAGGGGTCTAGACCTGGAACAAGGGGAAACAAGGAAAGAATAACAAAGAAAAATAATTGATACCGTACTAGGTAGCCAAGATGTGGTCAGGAGCTGACATGATTGACTCATTTAACGATCACCTGTAATGGTTGAAATTATTTCGTCATCAGGTACTATAGCACATCACTATAGACTAAGCTAGCCGTGTTATCAATAGGTTCTATTAGCAGCTCACGATGGGGCTGTGTACTGATGATGGCTTGACTATGAAGTGATTGAGCAACAAAGCTGAATTGTTTTCATTTCGATATGCTCTGCATAACATTCCACCTGACTCAAATTTCGTTATTTTTCCGTGTTCAGAAAAACAAGGTGGGGCAAACCGAAGATGATTCATGTGGTCAATTGAACTGGTCTATTGAGGTGGTCTATTGAACTGGTGATTTGAAACAATAGTTCCAAAGGAAAACTGAGCACTGGCAACCGTACCATACAGCCAACTACAATATCGCATTGAAAATGGAGCTTCAAATTGTGCTAAGGCACGAACTATCTATCAACCCAACTTCCCCCAATTCAACTGTAATTGTGAGACTAGAAAGAGCTACAGAAATACTACCGTTGCAGTATCCGTTCAATATCGGTCAATGTTATCTGAAGCTCTTAAGATGAGTTTCACACAAAATTTCAGCTCACCAGCTCAACTATTACGCACTTTGTGGAGGGCCAAAAACACCACCCCCAGCCGTGCGGCTCGGAAATTCGCTATAGCTTAAATTGATAGAAATAGATATGCGCTGATATTTCGTGCTACAGCAAAGGCACGTAGATTCTGAGACTACTTTCATAATCAGGGTATTTTGGCGGTTATTTTGATACTAATATTGACGTGTTTAAGGTGAAATACGAAACTGGTGAGAAAAAAACGAGAAAGAGAGAACGTCAACAATGAAGTGTTAGATGAAGATTATGACCAATCACAAATGACTAATAGTTAATGACCGGTCAAATACATCACAAGTTCATATCTGTTAAGGCTATCTGACACTTGTTTCAGAATACATTCACTCGATACAAGACAATCCGAGCACTCCTCAGGGAACACTCAAGCTACTGTCAAGACTACAAGTACAAGATACTGAAGAGTTACAGAATTGCCTGTCTATCTGAAGACGTACTCTCGTGCCTTAGCTCAAGCCGTTTTCAAATGATCCAAAGTCATAGATTTTCTCATTCAGAAATGCTACAAGCATGTTTGTTACAATCGTGAATCTCTCATAACAGAATACATCCACTCAAGCTGCTGAGCTCTCTGCAATAAGATCCTGCTGAGGGATACGAACTGTACTGTAAACTCACTCAGGCTACGCTCTTGAAAATGTGAGCGTCCGAAGAGCTCTGTACAATTATACCGTATGTACATACAGACACAGCATCTCAGTTCAAGATACATTCACTCAAGCTTACGTTGATGTGAGCTACAATACAACATCCTATGGTATACATTTAGGAGAGAGTAGCTCGAGTGAGTGTGGTCATACAATCTCCTATGTGAACTTGCACATTCAGTCGAGCTACATTGTCAAAAACGTCAATCTCCTACACGTACACTCACTGACACTACCGGTACGCTCTGGGAAATGTGAGCCTCCAAAGAGCTCTGTACAATGATACAGTACTGTAATCACAAATACAACGTCTCTCTTCAGAATATAGTCACTCAAGCTATGGTATCCATCATACAATAGTTTTGGGCCAGAAAGATCTCGGAAGTTGCAAAAGGTCTGTCAAGCTTCAGTATCTGTCAAGGGTTTCCTATACGGTCCTCAAACATGAGTTCCAGAAACGTTACAATGAAACATTGCAGTCTCTCCACAGGATACGCTCTCGCAATGTACAACCTCTACCGTGGACATTCACTCGAGCTACGCTCTTGGAAATGTCTGGCTACAGTAACAATGTCTCTCTACCATGGACATTCACTCGAGCTACGCTCTCGTAAATGTCATCTCACTACAGGTACACTCACTCGAGCTTCGCTCTCGTAAATGTCTATCTCCTACGTGTACATTCACTCGAGCTTCGCTCTCGTGAATTCAATCAAAAACTCCATTACAGAACACGATCAACGTGAACAACCACGGTCAACGTAAGGTATCGGTGCTATCAAAGCACGTCTATAAAGCCCTTTCAAAGGGAATCAGGGGGACAAGGAGATTAAAGAGGGGTGAGAATTAAACGTGGAAAGGCGAGAAATGTCGAATTTCGTAAAAAAGTCGCGAAAAGTCGAAAAAGTCGGAAAAGTCGTAAAAAGTCGAGAAAGCCGTATCCTGTAGAAAGCCGATTTTCGTCGATTTTCGTCGATTTTCGGAAAGACGATTTTTCAAGAAAAATCGTTTCCTTAAAGGAGGGCAGCCACCACACCCACGGCAATCAGAGCTCCGGCAACACCATTCACCTTGGCGCCGTTGGTGTTGGCGGTAGGAGTGACGGTGGCGGCAGCAGTGCCGTTTGTGGCGGAGACAACGGCGGTGGTTCGGACGGCGGAAGAGGAAGCCGAAGAAGACGAGGTGGCGGGAACGGTGGAGTTGACGGCGACCACGGTGGAGTTTCGGAAACCCGTGGAGGTGGCCACAGCAGCGGAAGAAGCCGAAGAAGTGGTGTTCAGAGCAATAGCTCGGATGGTGGAGGAGGAGGACACCTCAGCAGAAGAGGAAGACACCTCAGAAGACGACTCAACAGTAGTGTTCAGAGCAATAGCCTGAACGGAAGTCACGGGAGCAGAGGTCACGGGAGCAGAAGTGACAGGCTCAACAGCAGCAGCCTGGGCGGTGACTTCGGCAGAGGAGGAGGTAGACTCAACGGAAGAGGTAGGAGCCTCAGAAGACGCCTCAGTGGTGGGCTCAACGGCGGCAAAAACAGCCGGAGTCTCGAGCTCGCGGGAAACAGTCACGGTCTCCTGGCCCACGGTGGAGTACAGAATGACGGTGGAGGTGAAGGTCGAGGTGACCTCGTCGTCGTTGGCCTGAGCAGACACAAACGCAGCAGCCACAGAAAGACAGACGGTAGAGAACTTCATGGTGGTTAAAAGGGGTAAAAGAGTGGTAAATGAGTGTGGTGGTAATGAGTGTGATAAAGCTAGTGCTTCAGTTTGTGCTTGACAGTTTAATGAGTGTAAATGGTCGGAGGGTATCAAGAACGTGTCTAATGTTGCTTATAATGAAGCTGCCACTTGGTATATATAATATCGCCCTTTTTCCCAAGCCCAAGACATGTTTGGGTTCATGTCAAGGTTCAACGCTAAAAGTTTGAAATGCATACACGAGGTTGGGGACAAGGAGGACGGCCCTAACCCTTAATTAGCACACTGCCTGTTTGGGTAGCCCGACCCCTAACACTACCCTAACCCTGATGCACGCTACCCCTAATGCAGTGGTGGGTGGTGGGATGAGGAAATTTGGTAAAAATCGATAGAAGCGAAATAACCACTTTTCCTGATAGCCCTGATTTTTCTCTATATTTCTGTATTTTTCTAATCCCCTTTATCTACTTCTTTTCTATTTTTTTATCTTTTTTCTCCCCCCATTTTTCTTATTCACTCCTATTTCTTTCTATTTCTTTGTTCCTTTTCCGCCGTTTAAAAAATAAGCCTTCCTATTACGGTAACCAAACGAAGAAACGGCACTAGTGGTATACACGTCTTGCGTGATTTCGGCGTGAGCCAAGGGCCTTGTCACACCCCAAACCCCTTTTTCCTATCTGTTTCGGGCGAATTTCTGGCATTTTCCGCAAGAATTGCTTTTTAAAGGCGAATATTCACGCTGCAGGAATATTATCGAGGTACAGAACCACGCGTGCGCGTCTGGCAAATCACATGTGGTCGCCTGTACAGTGGGCTAAGGGTTAGGGTCGGGGATCAGAATTGGACGGTCGTGGAATAGGGCTAAAAGGTTGAGAGAAGGTGGTTTTTTCAGGGTAGCAAATGGTAACATGGTAGTTGAAATGGTCTCCTATTTAAAAACCCCTACCCTGTTCCTTGCCCTGTTTTTTCCTCGCCCTGATTCCTCACTGTACATACCCTAACCTGAGCGTACATTCCTCATGTTGGAGATCCTGCTGATCAGGCACATGATTCGCTGGTTGGGGAAATGCAGAGAATTTGTGTGGCATTTTTTGGCCAAGGTGGAATAAGGTTTGGGTGGTTGCCAAGGTAACGCGGGTAAATGGAAATAATAAAAAATAAATTGGCGAATGTGGAGACATAATTCTGGTAGTATTTCTCAATATTTTGCCTCATTTGTGGTGTTTTTGTGTGTTTTTGTGTGTTTTTCTGAAGTTTTCTGAAATAAATCTTTTGTTTTTCCCACCTTTGGCCTCTTTTAGCCTCATTTTTCCTGGTTTATTTTTTATTAGGTTAATTATCACGTTATCACGATTAACCACCTCAGTGTGACCCACTTGGCACTAATGCACCCAGTTCAAAGCCACTGCCGAGTTATTAACCAGGCTGTGTTTGAAAAATTTGCACTTGGAGCTGATCCTAATGGAAAAAGAGGCTCAGACTGGGGTATTTTTAGACAGGTTACATTGTGGTAGATAGAAGATGTGAGGTTGTATTGTTGATGTGCTTACCATGTGACGTTGTACGTTAGCTATACGTTAGGTGAAGTTCCGTATACATTGGTTGTGAAGTTCCGTATACGTTAGTCATGAAGTTCTGGCACATTCCATGACACAGACACAGTCACAGACACATCACGGATACGTTTGTGCAACGTCGATGTTGGCTGCTTACACTGTACAAATTTGCAACTGGCTGCTACTGTACCAATACTGTTACCTGAAACAGTTGCATCCAGTACCAAGTATACCTCGGTTAGATGGATGACCTTCCTTTTTGGATGGGTGGGGTTGTTTGTAGTGAGTGGGGGTCACTCTAGACACTGTGGTGTTCAACATTTGGTAAAGTAATGTAGGGACTCGTTGTACGGTAGTCACTTTTTGGTGTATTCAGACCTGAGAAGAACAGACCTATGAGACTCTCTTCTAAATATTCTGCTACACTGGAGTCATAGCTGTGTCATTGGAACTGTGAGCAAATAAGAACTTGCTGATCACATATCGACATGGTTGCACTAGTAACGTTTGTATTGCTCAGTGACCCGTTTGGAGCTCTTCTATCATTAGTCCTTTAAGGGTCATGGTGACGTTCTGGTTTCCAGCTTTTACTTAGCTTTACTTGACATATTTGTCACAGTTGACTCTATACTTGACTTTGGGACATAACGTTCCTCCTTTACTACTCTACTTGGCATATAGTTACCTTTCAACCACAACACACCACCCTCTTTTCTCCGTCAATTTTCATCCTAGAGCCAAACGAGATATACCACTGTGACCGCAAAATTCCACTCATTGTTCCCTCCAAATCTCACTCCTTCACCTCTATTTTCAACCCACTATTTGAAGGGTCAAAACCCCACCCCCAGCCGTGCGGCTCGTTAATTCGTATAGCCTAAATTCTCTCCTGAAAGAAAAGTCGAATATCTCGAGATACGTCAGTCCTATATGTATGAAGTGTCTATCATCGTGTTCCTGAAGATTAGAGGAATCGTTTGATATCCATAATGACGGGTTTTCTAATCTCAGTTTTACTTCTACTTCTCTACAATCTCAGTCCAGACTTCCCTCAGATTGAATATTTGAACAATCTAGCTAATACTAGCCATCAGTCATTCTTAAAACTCCATACTCCTGTTGTATTTTCCAGACTGTGGACATTAGAAGATCTGACATTGTAGCCCATTTTCTTTCATACAGACAACAGAAGATCTGACATGATAGCCTTCCTTACCATATTTCATTTTTTTCATGACATCAAGAGTAATATCCAGTTCAGATCTGACAGGTTACTTTTGTGTGGTGAGCAGTTATGTAGACATGAAGATGATAAGACTTGGTTCATCAATTATCCACGATATACACCATCTTCCGTATTAACAGAACTGGTACTCGTACTTCAGGTATCTACTGATGGATTAGAATGCCTGTAAGTCACACAAAAACGACACGGTTCATAATTGAATGATATTTGAGTCTAAACACCTACAAACAAACAGTTCTTACTCTCTGATCTAGCCCTTGTAGTGACATTTTTGGATTGAGCACGTGCTGACATGCCTCATCTGTTCAACTACTTATCTGATCATAACCGTTTCATGGGTCATGTTTGATCTCCCAACAATAGTCTCAACTACCTCCCCCCTCCCCACTAATCCCAACTAAACCCTAACACTCTCGTCCAACATGGAACTTTATCTCTTTCACCAAAACAGACACCTTTTATCCATCTCAAACACACCCAAAAACCCCATATTTACGCGTCAAACTCGTCCACGTCCTTCTCCATGCCCCCAAAGAAAGCGCCAAAGTCCGCTTACGTCATCACCGAGTCGGGAAACCGCATTTCGCGAAAAGCGGCTCTTTCGGGGCTCCAAAATATCGTCCTCGGAGGAAAAACAGTCATAGATCACGGATCCAAGATCAGAGGCGACCTCCAACGGCCGGGTAACACCGCCCCAATCATCGCGATAGGTCGCTACTGCATCATTTCGACCCAGGTGACTGTCGAACCTCCCTGCAAAGACGAGGCCAAAGAAAACTACTATCCTGTCAGAATAGGCGACTTTGTGTACATAGGAGACAATACGGTGACTCACGCGGTGCAGATTGGCTCGAACGTCGAAATCGGAGCCAATTGCGAGGTCGGAAAGTTCTGTATCATCAAGGATTGTGTTATTGTTGATCCTGGGTCTGTGATTCCTCCTAGAACAGTATGTGCTCCATTTACACGCTGGGCTGGTGTTCCTGCTGTCGAAGTGGAGGTGCTCAGTGAAAGTACCGCAGAAATGGTCCAGCTGAGGAACAGAAAGAGGTATTTGGGTGTGGACTGAAGATGCGGTTATTGAGGACGTGACTCATCTGAAGGCATGATACTAATCTGCCCACAGATAAAGACGCATACCCTCATCAAGACACCTACCTTCAAATCAAGACACATCGCAGATCAAGGCATTGACACTCAGTCTCAACTGAAGACAAGACTCTCATCTGAAGACATGACACTCATCTGAAGTCACCTACCGGTACCTTGGTATTGATACACACCATACAAGGTGTACTTACTTCTCACTACAACTACACTCGCATTACTACTGAGCTTCGGCTCATTTGCTAAGATACGGTCACTCATCTCATGACACCTACCCTCCTCAAGACACATACCGATACCCTTACCAAAGCACCTCACAGTATCACGTTATCAAGGAGACTCTAGCTGCTCAGACAGCTCTCTTTTCAAAGCGTCATTGACTACCCCAGAATGGCTGACTCATCTCACCTCCGACTCTGACGTGGAATGAGTCGTTTCAGGACGTCTCTCCCATATCTGCTTCAGTAAGCTTCAAGCTGCTTCCTAAATGCTGCCTTCTATGATCCTAAGAGTGAAGCTCAGCGAGTCAGTGCTAAGCTGCAGAAACTCATGGTGAACACTGCCGTACTTCTATTCATGTGCCCTTCACCACAACCAAGCTCACATTATTGCTGAGCTTTAACCCATTTGCATCTATTTATTAATACATCATTAAAGAGCCATCACTCACATCTATCAAAGATTGGCAAGACTTCTGAATCATCAATGTGTAAGTGTGTCCTGAGACAATCACAGTTGCCCATGTAACACTATCAGATTGAACGATAACTGATTCATAGAAACATTCGCAGTATTAGGTAAGGGTTCATAATGGGACATGCATGGCTTAGACATTGAGACAAGCATATGACTTTAGTACTGTACTAAGTACTGTAATTACTGGCACGATCAACCAGATGAGTATGTTCCCTGATTCCACTTCCTTAACCAGCACTTGTTCTAACCATGACTCCTTCATAAACCCCACACACTACCTTCCATTGAACTGAGCTTGGAGGACAGTTCTTGTAGACTTGCTTACAGTACCAAACACATCTTGTATACAAGCTTCTAATCACCCCTTAATGCTCTTGTCTCTGTGATAACTCGAGAATGAAGGCTCAGCATACAAGTAACCCTGCACACTCGAAAACTCTCCCATCTACCAACCACTCCCCCTTTACCCCCTCCTTCACATCTGATACAATTAATTAAACAATAAAACTTTACATGACTCTTGTTGAGTGTCCTTATTCAGCAGCCCTTAGACGGCCGTCGTATTTCGTCCTTCCAAATATACCCTCTCTCGTAACCTCTAAACCCCCTCTCTCCCTCTAGCTAGGCTTACTTCTCCATGGAGGGCAAATTACTCGAGAGCCAGGAAAGACCCTCGACCAGACCCTCGCCGGTCTTGGCGGTGGACGCCACCACGCACCAGGTTCGGCCCTTGAGCGAGTTGAGCTGCAGCTTTTCGGTCACCTCCTTGGGATGCATGGCCTCCTTGAGATCCTGCTTGTTGGCAAACACCAGTAGCAGCACGTCCTTCATTTCCCGGTCGTTGATGATCCGGTGCAGCTCCTGCCGGGCCTCGTCGATTCGGGCCCGGTCAGCGGAGTCCACCACGAAAATCAGACCCTCGGTGCCGGTGAAGTAGTGGCGCCACAGAGGCCGGATCTTGTCCTGCCCGCCAACGTCCCACACGTTGAATTTGATGTTTTTGTACGTCAGCACCTCGACGTTGAAGCCCACGGTGGGCACGGTGGAAATGCCCTGGTTGAGCTTGAGCTTGTACAGAATCGTGGTCTTGCCGGCGGCGTCGAGTCCCAGCATCAGGATTCGGCACTCTCGGCTGCCAAACAGCTTGGCGAGGATTTTAGACATGGAGTTGCCCATCTGAGTTAGCATTGTGTGAAGAAGAGAACCAGGACGGTAGGGTACTAATACTCGTGCTCCGTTTCATCATGCAGGAGACAATGTGTTTTGACAGACACCCCTACACCGCTTCCACCTCTTCCATACGGCCAAGAATGCCGCTCGAAAAAAGAGCATGGCACCGTTTCGCCAAGAGGTTGGGCCTGTTCCCCTGCTTTGCCAAGGCCAGCAATGAGGATTAGGGATGAGCATTCCCCTTATCGGAGGTGTCGTATACAAGGTGGGGTGGTTGTAGAGACACAGAAGGGCCGACTGACACAGCGGCTTCAACACAAAAGGGCACAGACCTGCTCAGTGGGAAATAACAGGGGTGTCACAGGGTATGGTAAAGCAGAGAAAAGTTGTGGCACGATATGAGCTCAGGAACGTGGAAACAGAGCCCACAAACGTGGCATCAGAGCTCACAAACGTGGCATCAGAACTCACGAGCGTGACACAATCGTGTCTGAAGCCGCCACCCCTTTTTCCATAACCACCCTCTCTGTGTAACCATCTCAGTTACCCCCCTCTCACCCCCTACCCCTGTTTGTGTCCCAAACCCGTGCCACAGCAGAATTCACGTAAGATGGCACTCATGTGAATCCCCGCTGTCAATGGCAACATCGCCAACCCCTCTTTTCACGTATCACCTCGATTTCCGTTCTGTGCACCTTGTCACGTACGGCTTGTAGTTGAAAGGAGTCAGTACAAACCGCGTGTCAAAGCAGGAAAAGAACATCAAAGACCACCCTCATACTCCCTCCGTCTTCCCCCTTTTCCCCCTCATCTCATACTCACTGTTACAAACGAAACTAGCAAGGAACGACGTGTTTGTGTGTGTGTGTGTTTGTGTGTTTGTGTTTGTGTCCAAGGTGGTTTTCAAGTGTGGCTGACACAGAGGTTAATGTGTGTGTTTTGGTGTTTCGGTGCTGCTGGTTTGTGTAACTTGTCGAAGAAGAACCTCTCTGAATCTCACGTACAGTCGAGTGGCAGTAAGTAAGTAATCACGGTCTCTGTGAAGTTAGGTGGTAGCGTGAGAGGTGCGTGTCATTTGAGTTTGGCAGCTAAGATAGGGGGTGGGGAACGTGACGTTGGAAGTTGGGGGAAAAAGAAGTGCCAGGGAGAAAAACTGTGGTCATGTGATAATCACGTGATCCGGGGGTACAGATATATGTATTTTTTCTGCCTACTATGCTCCCTAAAGCTGAGAAGTGTTGTACTTCCACTTCACTCTCCCTGAGCTTAATCATTTAGACGCTTTTACTTTTCGTCCGTTTCTTTTTGGGTCTGATTTTCAGTCGAGCTTGGAACCTTGCAGTTGTAAAGGGTGAAGACAGAACGAGACAATAGATGAGATGAATGGAGATTGACTTAAGAGATTGTGTGAGTTGGTGGTTGGAGATTGTGTAAAATGAGTCATAGTCCTCAAATACCACCAGATGACTCACTTCAAACAACTTATCTTGTCTTCTTTTCTTAAGGCTCGGCTTAATACCCCCCATGAGTGAGATGCACCACTTCTAGCACGTGTAGTGGTTGTGTTGAGATGGATGAGTGTAGAAATGGTGCTGTTCAGACACTGTATAAGGATACTATATGACCATCTCTATGACCACTAGCCTTGATCACACGACTACTGTATGATACTGCACTTTTAGCACCGCACCCTTAGCACCTCTACTATCGCTCCTTTACTATCGCTCCTCTTGTGTGCATACGCGTGTCACGAAATCGCTAATTACGACCCCAGAGCCGTTATCTATACATGCGATTTATGACCTCTTTTCTGGGGTCTGATCTTTCCTTCTTGGTCATCTTGCGTACCTTGTAGTGTCTCAGAAGTCTGATCAAAACAACAGCATCCAGTTCAGGAACAGCATTAGAAACTGAGATTACCTCTGATCGAGGGCAAACGCAGTACAAAAACAGACACCTTTTCTTCCTTAATCTGTAAGTGTCTACTTCTCAGTTTTCGTCCAATTTCGGCTACCGAACTCCCCTTACCTAACCCCTACATTTCGCTTAATACCCATGCTAGACACAAACGGACAGCGGGCCCGGATTCGCTGCATCGTATCGGCCGTATCCAGCGCCGTTCACAGGCCCCGAACCGTGGTCCGGCGTTTCAGGAGAAAAACAGATTAACGCAAAACAAGGGGTATTAGAGTTGGCTGCATTTGAATTCGGCAAGGGTAGAGTTTCGACGCGTTGTCATGTGACGGGGGCAAAAAATGGAGAAATAAAATATAATATAAATTGAAATAAATTGAAATAAAATAAAATAAAATAAAATAAAATAAAATAAAATAAAATAAAATAAAATAAAACAAGTCGAATTCATTGAGTCCTAAGGTGGTGTCGCGAGTGCGTTATGTGTTTGGCATGTATTTGGTGTGTTTTGGTTTCTGTAGTTCCACCACTAACTAAGTCGTTGGGAGGTTGTGGAGCAGATGTCCTGACTCAACCTTTAGGGCCAACTGGGAGTACTGTCTTTAACAAAACTCAACTAAAAGTGAGAAAGACACGAGTGACTCTGGAACAGCAAAAAAGAGCGTTTCTGAATGTAAAGACGTTCTAAAGCAGATGGTCTGTTGACCTCTTAAATCGAATTTGTGGTGTGGAAGCTCTGGTCATAGAAGAGCATGCTTATGACTAAAAAGATGCCTAGACCCAGTAATTGACAGACTTGTAGATCGGAGAAATTGTGTAGATTCGTAGTGCTGAATCGATTGTTAGATGTCTGTTTTACTGGATCGTGAGGCTGATCAAGGTCAACCATCTGAATTACAGTGCTTCTACTTGTCATAGAACCGTTGTTTCTGTGATGTATTTGACCGGTCATAAACTAGTTATATGTGACAGGTCATAATCTCATCTAACACTTCATTTTTGACGTTCTCTCTTTCTCAAAATCGCAACACACCTCAAACACGTCGATATTAGTATCAAAATAACCGCCAGATAACCCTGATTAAGAAAGTAGTTTCGTAATCCACGTGACTTTGCTGTAGCACGAAATATCAGTACACATCTATTTCTCTCAATTTAAGCTATAGCGAATTTCCGAGCCGCACGGCTGGGGGTGGTGTTTTTGGCCCTCAATAAAACGGGTAATAATTGAGCTGGTGAGCTGAAATTTTGTGTGGCTGCTGTAAATACGCTCCATAACTCTCTGGGAAAGTCTTATTACTAGATATCGAGTATTGAGAGAGTAATGAACCTTTGTTTTCTGTCGTTACTGAGTCAACTAAAGTTGAAGTTCAAGAATAATTACCAATATAATGATAGGATATTGGCTAGTATGGAACCCTGCAACTGTAGAGGACGAGAATCTCCATACTACCGGTACCTGTATACAATAAGACCACTTGTAGATACTCACAATATGCCCTTCCTGATTGCCATAAACAATCATGCCTTATCTCATTCTCCAACAATAGTTACAAGAGGTAATACATTTCTTACGGATAGTTATTAACCTAAGGTGCCAAATCCACCCTTTCAGGCCTTTCACACAGACCACCTCCGTAGTTAGGCTTACCCTCCTCGAGATACGCAGAGGCCTCGTTCCAGGAGCCCAGGAAGACGTCGCTATCGACAGTTTCAGGGAAGTCTGATTCCTCTCCATTGACCCAGCCAGCCTCGGGATCGGGGAAGTTGTACTTTCCGGGCTTCCACATGAGCCATTGGTACTGCAGCAGACGGTTGACGGCTCGCTCGTTGGGTTTGGACGAAAACTCGATTTGGGCGACAATCTGGTCCTTGGGAATATCCCTCAAAAAGAGGATGACGTACTCGGGGTCAAAGTTGGTGATCTCGATGTACCGCGACATGTCCTCCTTGGCAATCTCGTGCACAGACTCGTACTGCTGCAGACTGTTCATCCCCTTGAAGAACTTGAGGTTCAGACTGGCCAGGAAGTCCTCCTTGGAGGTGAACAGCTGGTCGTCAAACCGGAAAGTGCCAACGAACTTCATGGCATCATAAGGCGAAGGGGGGAACTGCACAGTCCACCGAACCTCGCTGTCACTGGCAACTGAGCCTTGACAAGGTACACCCAGTCGGACAGCTGCTCATCCGTGTTGAAAAAAGTCACGACATCAATGTCTTTGTCAAGCGTGACCTTGTCGGCGTTGAAACCGGACCGCACGAAAAAGTAGCCTTGATCTCGTCAGAGTAAGTGGCGGTGAAAACAGAACCCTCGTTGGAGATCTGCATGATCTTCTCGCCCTCAGGAGAAGTGACGGTGAAATCCAGCTTGTCGCTAAAGTCAATGACGTCGTTGACGGAAAAGGTGAAGTGATCGTCAACCTCCACATTGGTCAATGACAAAATCGTACTCCAGATCCCACACAGCGTCAATACCGCCGTCCCGGATGTCGCCAGAATGAGCAGAAGAGGTCTTGAAACCCATGATCGGGCACGTGACCTCCTTGGCTGCAGCCAGCGCCGCAAGCAGTGCAATCGACGGAATTAATTGCATTGTAAGACGAATATCTTACAAAATTGAGTGCGAGGATGGTGTTTTTATATGGAATTTTACAGGAACTTCTTGGCAGTATCGACGTGTTATCGGAACTACAATACGGAAATATCTACATGAGACGGTTCTTGGAGCAAACTCTTGGTTCAAGATACTTGCTATGCAATTCTCGTTTAACCCTCAATCTACATGTCTATCAAATAGAGCCGACACTTCAGAGTACTGTACCGGTAACTACATCCTCGTAGAGGACTTGATGGTTTTTATTTTAGAACACCATCGAAGCCGATTTTCTTCATAAATTCCTTTTTGACTGAGTAACTACATTACTTTGAACTGATCTCCAAATGGGCTGTGCTCTTTTATCTCCTCTTTGATCGTTCTGGAAGGGCTGTAAGAATGGAAAGATATTTTCTTGGATAACCGCAATGAATTTAGACGATTACCTGTATACACAAGCGCATCGTATAAGATACATGCTTAGATTTCAGACCGACGTTTGAGACTACAGTGCCGGTACGGTACCGGTAATAGTAAATTGTGTATGTCTCTAAACAGAACACAACCGTGGGTTTATTGTTCAGGATCTCAAATGTCCACTAATGCTATCCACCAGAGGTATTACTGGTCCACTTATATGATCACCTCGTCCTATTTGTGACTCTCAGTCTGACCATCTTTTCTCCAGGTTACAATATTATTCTCGGAACTATTGTCCAAGATCGAACATCTGCTGTACGCCTCAAGCAGCATGGACGAATACGAGAGTATCTAGCGTCTCAGCAGTGGAAACGTGGGACTTGTCAAAAAGCTGAAACTCGCAACTACACATCATTTGTGTACCAGTAGACATTATATGAGGTTCCGGGTATTTAAGTTGTATTCAATGACATTAAATGTTATTAAATTGTAAAAATAAATTTTAATATTCTTGAAGAACGGCGTTCAAGAGAAGTGGTAATAAGTAAATTTACTGCTCTGGTAGCTATTAATAGCCAGCTTGGAGTTCGGCTGGATCAGTCCGTATGTATTTATGATCGAATGATCTGAGGATGTATGTTACAAACATGCATGTGCCTTAATGGAAAAGTTGATCTATCTGAGATGAATTGATGTTGCAACCGTATCATTAAGAGATCTGGTAAGTTTTATTTTGATTGCTTGTGCTCTACACGCATCTCCACGTATTGAATACGTCTGACCATATAACCAAAGTGACTTGAATACACATCTATTGTAAGCGAATGAACATCAACCACACTCATTGTGCTGCTCCACTACAAAACACTGTCGAGTCTCTTTTATTTATTCTAAGCCTGGCTTACCTAAGCATATCTCCATTTCCCGCACATCTGTAATGGAGCTCACCTAATGAAAAATAGATGCAAAAAAGAAGTCAACGAACTCGCGCCCGCTTCCTAACACACTGACAACCGAGAGATTCGAACTCTCGCCTCCGAAGAGACCAGGATATTAGTTCAGTCACCTGAACCTGGCGCCTTAGACCACTCGGCCAGGTTGCCTGTTGTGTGAACCCCGGATGGGTTGAAACTAGCAAAGGTGACAACTGATTTTATGAACCGCCGAAAAACGCCAAAAAAAGAGCTATTTTTGAAAGTCCAGAAGTTACTGTGTAGGCTCCCAAAATGGTCAATCACAGTACCGAGGCGATGAACAAGTATGGATAGAGGGTAGCCAGCTGTTTTTTTTTAAAAAATCATTTATTAAATTCAGTCTATTTAACCTCAGTACGGCAGTGACTGCTGTAACCAATACTACCTGTAATTACCTTCTGGTCTGAGATATTTACAGTCTGGGAACGATCGTAATTTACAGAAGTTGATGTTTTATCTTGTCTGTAGTGTAGCTCAAAGGTCTTTAACTAGTGTCCTAGAATCCACACTATTGTATTACTAAGCCAATCGTACCTACACGTGACTGTCAAATAAGCTATTCTGCACTTTTTGTTGGGAGGATTGGCAATGAATGAGGCATTTAAGACTACACGCTCATATCTAATATATTTCCTGTTCTGAAGGTATGACTGCGATGCTCAGAGTCGCCTGTTCAGTTTAGTTCAACTTTCATTGAGTTTCACCGTTTATTGCAGTAGTCCTCTAACTTTTATGCACTCAATAACCCACATTTTGTTGATCTCTTTTTGTGTTCTTATATAACCTTAAATGGACTCCCCTCAAGACACCTCACGTGTTAGTCAGCTACACGTGACGACAAAATAAGCTATTCTGCTCTATTTTGTTGAGGGAGTTGAGGCATTTAGGATATCAAGCTCAGAACTGATGTGATTCGTGAGGAGGGGGTTTGACTACATTGTCCAGAGTCGTCTGTTCACTTTAGTTGAACTTTCATTTTTTTCGGTTGGATATTCAAGTAGATCTGGCGTTTTTATGCACCGAATAGTCATTAGTGCCCCATGTTTGTTGAGTAACCTTAAATTGGTTACCATAAACTTCCACTATAGCTTATATAAGCAACACGTGAGCGTCAAATAAGCTATTCTGCGTGTTTTTATTGGGGGTGGTTGAGGCATTTAGCACAGCTTGCTCAGAATTGAAGATTTTCATGAGGTAGGGGTATGGAGCATTTCGCCAGAGTTTGCCGTTCATTTTGGTCCAGCTTTCATTGAGTTCCGCCAAATATTCAACTATTTATGCTTCTTTTCTGCACAGAATAGGCTGACTTATGTTTGTGTTTGTTCAATAACCTTAAATTTGCATCCATATCGATTATGTAAGCTATAGCTTAAAAAGGCTGAAGAGGGAAAGTGTGTTTCTAGCGAAACGTGATAGGTGTTGAGCTGTGAAAAGGGTGTCTCAGTATTTGTAGAGTACGTCTGATCATTTTGATACCAATATCTTAATGTTATGGTTGGTATGAAGTTCTGTGGTGTTTTTGTTATACTTAACATGAAAGGGGTGTTTTGGAAGGGAGAGAAATGGGGCACATTCGTGTGACACAAATGGAAATAAGCTATAGGCGCCTCAAATGTGGGACGAAAGCCACTTACAGGCGAGAATCGAACCGCAGTCTATATAGGGCATAGTTCACAACAGTAAAGTTCTTATCTCATCTTATCTGCATAATCAACGTGAAGTCGTAAATACCACGGTGAAATAACAGACAAGACATACGAATGGTGGCGTGGAGTAGTTACCCTACTTTCGTATTTAAGGTTACCCAACAAACTGATAGGTTATGGGTTGAATTTAGTGCACAAACCGTCAAGGAACCTTTAGTGTTCAAGTAACTCTGAAGAAAACTAAACCATCATCAGCAGAAAGATACGCCGTTCATGATAGAACCGCTCTTGAAGAGATATGTGTATCGTCCCAGGTGCTATCCTAAATGCCTCATTTACTCAACAGATTTAGCCCTATAGCTTATTTTACTCAACAATTGTGTGAGAACAAACGGGAATCGGTGCATCATGACAACCTTTCAACCAATTACTTTGGAGATGGTTTGAAGCTCGGACCCGTTCAACAAAGGAAGGCAATGATGCCTTTTTTTCTCGTTTCAATGAACACCCAGTGAGGTATCCTAAATCCCTCACTTTACTCAACAGATTTTCAACAGATTTCGTCTTTAGCTTAATTAGAAGACCTGATTATGTAATATAACATTAGCTTAGTAATCGCTTATGTAACCATGGGAGCTTTGTTTGAGCTGCTAAATAAGCTTTGTTACATAAGCAGAGAATCTCGCAGAACTTCTGAAATAAAATAGCCAGCTTCATGGAAAGACTACCATTAGAGCCCCCAGACTGTGACCTTCATTATCATATGTTCATTTTCCTGAATGACATTTTATTGAGTCACTTTGGACCATTTCTCGTATTCTCATGCAGAGGTGGTATTTTGTATTACTAAGCAGATCACGAGAGACACGTGACAATACATACATACAAATCAATTTTATTCAGTATATTTAAGCTTACGAAGCCAGTAATCTGTTGGTCATCAGCACTAAGTGCAGTGTGGTACAAGTACAACCGTATGTACTCATAGTGTCGCTGGTTTCAGTAATATGAGCCGCTGTCCCGAATATACGTAGTTTTCAGGTCGAGGGGTAGAGGCTTTGACGACCTCAAATAACCCAAGCCGAACAGCCCGCCACTTGGCAGAGATTTTACTCCAGTCATCATACCTACTTCCAACATTCCTTCTGGAAAGGCCTGTGGGTCAGGGAACCGGTTCCACARTGTCTATCGAAGGCGCAGGTTAGGGAAGAGCAGTCACTCCCTGCGCGTATTTCAGTTCGCTACGACGATGCACGGCGGTTCAAGTAGTGTGTCACGTGACAATAGAATAAGCTATTTTGACATATTTGTTGAGTAAAATGAGGCATTTAGCACAGCTCACTCAGAACTACAGTATTTGTCGGGGTAGAGGTCTGAGTAGAATATTCAGACTCGTAGGTTCAGTTTGGTTCAACTTTCAATGAGTTTCATCAGCTATTGAAGTATCTCTCTTACGTTAATGCACGAATTAGTGAATAACTGCAAAGTTGTGTTTGTGTTCATTGGGTAACCTTAAATTGTGTGATTAGTCAGCTGTGCTAGTGTACACGTGACAAACAAATAAGCTATTTCTCCACTTTTCTGTTAGGTAATTGAGGCATTCAGCACAGCACGCTCAGATCCAGAGCATTTGTTACTGTAGAGGTTCGAGTGTGATGGTCAGAGTCTCACGCTCATGTTAGTCAAACTTTCTTAACGTTTGAGCAAATACTGAAGTATTTGTGCTACATAATAGTTCGATCTTGTATGTCACTCTTTGTGGTTGTTGAGTAACCTTAAATTCAGCCCCATAAACTATTGCCCAAATAGCTTAAATAGCTTAGTCAGCTACACGTGATCCCCAAATAAGCTATAGCTGGTTTTTATGAGAAAAACGACAGATTTCCATATTGTGTATCCAGCTAGGAGGTTAGGAGGATTGGAAGTCACCGACTCTTACGGCAGCATGAACTGCATTGCATCCCTGCAAATCCGACTGATCATGTGCCACATTTGTGGAATACTGTACAGTAAATGATAGAGAGACAGACTTATCGTACAGTACTCGTAGTTTAGATGTAGCCCTCTCGAATTGACTAAAAGGAGTTTAGAAGTCTAGATCACTAATGGCAGATGTCGATTGACTGGCCGTATATATACGCTCAGCTCCTTCTTGTTAGCAACATATTTGACGTATGTACTGCCAACTTCGATCCCCAGATACTGTAATAAGAATTAAAAATAGAAAATCTAATCAAAATAAAAAGGAGCAATAAAACAAGTTAATTCCAACAAGACAGTATATCAGAGTGAGAAATAGTTCAACCCACATTCAGAAACAGGCCATTCGTTCATCTGAGGAGTCTACAATTTTTGTGCAAAATTGGAGGCCAGATTGTACGCATCTAGGCTATATTCTGCTTACGTAATCACATCTACGAAGCATTTTAGTGTTGTGGTCATTATATATAATTTTGTGCCTGAAATCGTGTTTTAGGGGCTCAAAAGGCCGAATTATCACAAATTTGCTGAAATCCGACCCACCCTCCCAACGAATTTTTACCTATTTGAGTAATTAACCTTATTTGTTTAGGGCTTTTTAGTTCAGTGATTGTCGAGACCTGAATAAATGGTTGAAGTGGCTTGTAAAGAGACTATGCACCTTTTCCAAGGCCACAGAGACTATTATTATTCACTTGTATATACCAGGGGTTATCTGCGGTCAGTTAATGGTGTTTACAAGCTCTTGAAATAGTTAATATGAGCCTTCAAAGGCATTTTTTAGTTCAATGTAAATAAGGTTCTTATCTCATCAGTTCCCCTGCATAACAAGTGTTTGACCTAAAACGGATAATGATAGCTTCGATTACTGCAATACGTGTGTGATATGACTCTATAAGCGGACCCGAGTCGTTTCATTGTTATTCAACGTCAACCGGTGATTTTTTCGGCCGTCTCACAGTAAAATTGCATAATAAACACTGAATTTTACCTGTTGTATACTCACTCTCGATCATCACAGACGAGGTAAGTAGCACTAACATGTTCTCCCTGATTTTCTGTTCAATATTCTCTTTATTTCAGCTATTCGCCTTTCATTTCTCCGTTGTTGTGTGTATTTTTGATTTTCATGTGCTTTAAGACTACCAAATTTCCAAGTTTCATCAGTTTCTGTTTTTTCCTCAGGTTTTGTTTTTCTCAGTTTCTGTTTTTCTCTGTTTTCAAAAGTTCTCCCAACTTTGGGACTTTTAGGTCAGACACCCCAAATGAGCTATTTCGAAATTTGGGAGTTTCAAAAAAATCCTAAAAAACCCGAATCAGGGGTAAACCTCCTAAAATCGATTTTCGTTTGATCACCAAACCACATTGCAGGCGATGGGAAGGGAAATTAATGGTACCACAATGATGGGCTAACTTTGAATTTCATGATAACACTACTCGCTTTACTCTATGACCATTATCATCGAGAATCATGATTAGTCAGCAACTCCCAAAATGCCCAATTTTGAACAATTTCCGGGGCAATGGTCAGGCAAATTTCGGGATTTTGAACTTTTTCGAAAATGTGCTTCTATTTACATGAAAACATGTCCGTGTGATTCTTCAGGCTTCGAAAATGATATGGGTGTGTTTCTTTCGTCTCTGTGATGTTTCCTGCTTCAGCAGTAGGGTCTTGAAGATGCGAAATTGGGGTTACCCGGCCTTTGTATTATGGTAGAGATGAGATAACTCGCTATATTACGCAGTTTTAGGTGCTGGAACACTTACGGAACATCTTAATTGGCCATTGTCATCTTATCGTGAACTTGTTTATCCTCTTGCCTCACCTCTGGAGATGGTGCTGCTTTAACTGTGAGCTCCAATACTAATCACCACGATACAAGCAAAGTATGTCATTTCTAGGCTGTTCTTTCTGTTGTGAGCTATAAAATGATTTCATGCATCTTTGTATTATACGGAATAGCTCCCTTGCCTTGCTTGGCCGTTTCTTTAGGACTGTTGATAGTCCTGAGAAACTGCGAACGGGTACCGGTACCCCAATACTGCCAATATACACCCTGTACTAGCGAGAGCTCTCTAGGATTTGAATTGTGGCGCAGTGTGTTAAGTATGAAAGCTCTAGAGCAGTCAACTGCCACGATCAGTGCTGGTTGTACCAGCTACAGATGGTAGGGGCAATACTGTAGCACGTTTGAGACTTGTAACGGTATTAATGGAAGGAAAGATTTAATAAAGACTTTTCTAGAGAGATAATGACATAATTCGAGTCTCTTGGAACGTTTTCAAGAGTCTTTTCGGCTTCCTGGACTTTCTTTCAGTCAATTACGGAGCCATCGTCAGTAAGAATAGACAGCTAAATCTGAAAAAAAAAAATCAAAAAAGTGGGCGTTTTGTTGTAACTCCTCAAACTCTCCACCAAATAGTTCAAATTTTGGTTACCAAAGACTTTCAACCATCAAGACTACCATCAAACAACTTCAGGTAAAAATTGTTCGCATCTGGAGGAGTTATAGTCCTATGATATTCAAGACATTTTGGCCGGGCAAATTTAAGCTATAGGCAGAAAAGTGTTGAATAATCTGTTGAGTAAAGTGAGGGATTTAGGATACTGCACTGGTTATTTGTTTAGGTGACAGAAAAATACCCTGCTGTCGTTCTTCACTGAATTTTGCAGCTTTGCGGACTATTTCCAAAGTGATCAGTTGAAAGTTTGTCGTGATGCAACAATTCTTGTGTATTGCCCCAGATATGTTGAGTGAAAATAAGCTATAGGTCTGAATCTGTTGGGAAACTGTTGAGTAAATGAGGGATTTAACGTAGCACCTGCAAATTCACACGAATCGCCCTGAGAGTACCTCCATTTTCAACAGGGCGTCTTTCTGGTCATAATGGTACTATTTACTTCACTATTAGTTCACAACTAAGAAGTCCATGTCGATTTACGCACAAAAACCTAACGTTTTAGTTGATCTATTTTTAGAACATGACAAAATGTTGAGTAACCTTATTTTAAAAATGGGCCCATTTTCGCCACCCAACAAATGAGGCCATTTTCCCTATAGCTTATTTGCCTTGCCTGGTTCAGTGGTTCTCTGACTGGGGTATTTCTGGCTTTAGTGTTGACTATGCAGGCGAGATGAGATGAGAACTTTGGTAAGAACTGTAAAACGTGATGCCGTAAAGATTGCAGTTCGATTCCAGCTCGTATATGACATTTGTCCACTTTTCTTGACAGATCTATAAATAGCACTCGCAATCAGGTCTCTATAGCTTAAATGTCTGTTTGTTTGCCTATAGCTTAATTTCTGTTTGTGTAACATGAGATGCCCCAAGTTCTGTTCTCCACAACATTTCAGAAATCTCGAAATTATCGCCAAGAACTTGCCAGCTTGGAAGTAACTGACTAAGTGAGTATAACCCCTGGTTGTTGTGATATGAACAAAAATGATGAGTTGAGTCTCATGTGGAATACAGCTGATGAAATGATATCCCATTAATTTCAATGTTGGGCTGAGGTGTCATTTATTGTATTTTATTTTATTTAATTTTATTTCATTTTATTTTATTTTATTTTATTTTATTTTATTTTATTTTATTTTATTTTATTCTATTAGTTTTTTGAAACTCCCACTCAACACCTTTTAATACCGGATATAAATAACGAAATAAATTCTGTAAAATTAGTAATATAACGGAAGAAACACCAAAAAAAACAGCAGGTGGGTATTATTTGCACTCTCTGAGCCTCTATCCTGATTTCATCCCATCTTAATCACAGTCCGCTCCTCCCTTTCAACCTTATGCAATATAAGGCCGCATAATGTTGCATTATTTCCTGAAAATCATCAATATTCCGCTACTACACAGGTACTATTTAAGCTCAAGTTAAGTCTAATTGGGGGTGTTTAAGCCCAAGTTAACCTTAAATAAGACATGGTGCAGAAATTGTGCCAGGCTAGGATCTGTATAATATGTGAATATATAACCTCCAAACTTGGCATCGTCAAAGCTTGGTGTGTGAAAGAAACTGTATTAAAAAAATCTCATAGCTCTGAAGGGTCTTGAACCCTTTATTGCGTAGCTTTTTGACAGTCCAGCTTACATTCTTAACCTTAATCAATATAAGGCCGCATAAGCTGGAATTGTTTTGTAGCGTCCAGTCATTTGCGTACGTACCCTCCAGGCTAGCTTTATGCATGTTCATGCAAGTCGCTAAGTCCAATTGTGAAGCTCCAGTACTACTTTTCCGTCATACAATGACGGTATGAAAAATAAGAATAGAATTAGAAAAAAATTACAGAATTATTCTCCATACCTTTGTCTATAATTTGTTCCAAAGATTTTTGCATTTCCTGTTTTAGAAAAGTCTGGTTCACGAGGTTCATAAGTCTTCCCCATCACATTTGAGAAACCTTAACATGAATAAGGCCACGTAAACTCGCATTAATTCATGATTCTCAACCACCTGCGAACGCACAGTACTGTCGAAGTGGCCACGCCGTACCCCCCCTCGTCATTTAAGCTCTTGAGAACAAAGAAAAACTGGGTGGCAAATCGGGGTTTTCCTTAAAAATGTGACCTGAATCGGAAAGAAATGCCAACAGATTAGTTTAAAATGCCCTCAAAATCAAGTAAACAATACGATTGTAAGCGATTTGAGAATAGTTTAAAAATACTTAGCAATATTTTCTTGAAGAACCACCATGGCAATATGGACAACTACTGTACTGGAACAATAGCCAGGCAAGTCGTTGAATAAAACAGTGCAATAAATTAACTAAACAGCTCTATGTGCGTGCCATGGCCAAGGACACCGGCCATTGCCCCTCAGAAGCGCAGTTGCCTAGACGAACCACAATTGAGCTGCTGGCTAGTTGCCATGCTTGCTGTAATGTCCGTCACGAGTGAGGCTGTCAGAAGTTGGAGATGAGTAAGCCTCGTGGGCATGCTGGCCACCGTACGGTTGTGCCTTGCTCGCACTCTTACCGTCTCCTTCCTAATCATCAACGCCTTGGGGTGCAGAGGTATAGCACACAGAAAGGGTATAGCCAGTAATTGTCTGCTTCAGCGTTTAGTATCGCCAGTTGCGAACCTGGCTGTGTTGGTCCAGTGTTGTAGGGCGCTGTGGCTTGTCTTGCCATCCTTTTGGTCTCAATATGTCTCGGGTGTCGTGAACCCTCTGTGGTGTCGGTGGCTAAAGAATCACAATTCGGACACGTTTACACTATGGATTTCGTTATGGACACAAACACAACCCCATTACAAGTCACGAGTCAGTCAGCCAGGTGACGACCTCGATCTCTGTATAGCTTAAAAGATCCCGGAACTCTAACAGGGGGGGTACGGCGTGGCCACTTCGACAGTAAGTGTCATTTAGTATAGTCTCAACTTTCTCGTGCAGTTGAATTTCGGGGGTGTTCGAATGAAATTTATGAGGCCATTATAAGACTCCTATCTAAATAAAATATACCATAATGATCCTCGAGCTTTCTTCTTTCAGAAACACCTTTAAAATCTCTGATTCAATGCTCAACACTTCGTGAAAGCTCTTCTAGATTCAATGCATGCCGCACTGCAAATTAGAGATACCGAGAAGCACTTTTTCGAAGAATGACTCGGGTTTAGATGCTCAAGTTTTTTTCAGGGTGACTTTGATGTTGTCTTTAGCTGCTGTCAACTTCTCATCTTGCCACCGTAGATCTGGGTACATTTTAAATGCATTGTTGAGTCTGGTGAGTAAGGTCTATCGAGGTGTGTGTTGTATATGTGAACTAGCTACAGTATCTTTAAGGAGAGTAGTATGATAAAGAAGAGTACAGTAGCTTTCAGACAAAAAAACACACACCTCATATTTGTAGACAACGTACTCCCACGATTACACGCTGAAATAATAGACATTGGAACGATATAACTGGTGTAAGGCAGGTTTGACAAGATGAGAATAGATTTAGTGCTTTAAAAGAGGTGTGAAGAATAGACAAGATTAAGACACAAATAATGGCTTAATACCAAGCTCTCATGGTTTTCAGACAAATTGACACTATACATGAAGTTATATAAGAGCCAACTCGAATCATTGCATTTTACAAAACCAGAGAATTGACCCGTTACTGGTACCAAAATGATCAGGAGGAGAAGCTGAATTGAATGCTGATAGTCTCAGTTCAATAGCGCTTTTGGTTTGTTTTTCCTTTGACCATTGGTGATCCTGCGAAATTAAGCTATATCTACCAAATGGGGCTGCTACCGGGTAACCTAATGACATAAGCCAATATCACGTGGTGTCTTACGTAATCCTACTCACGTGGTCTGAACAACATGTATAGCTTAAAATTGTTGAGGAAATGAGGGATTTAGAACTGCTGTCTGGAGAGATGTGATATTGATCTGAGAAGTGTCTGAGGATGAAATTCACGACCTTGTTCTGATGTAGATGACGTCTTTATTGAGATCAAGTAAGTAGTTCAGCTTTTGTGTCTCTTTTATGAATGTGTTTGTGGCTTTGTTGAGTAACCTTAAATAATGCCCCATAAAGTACGGACTTAAGGATTGGAAAGCGGACTTAAGGAAAAAGTAGCGGACTTAAGATATCTGACACAAAGACAAAAGGAGGTGCTTGAAGGAACATGATCAAGTGTATTGTCTCTTTTCGGTGATTATGCAGACCATCCATGAGATAAGAACCTTGTTGGAAGTCAGTCAGATGAGTACTCAGAGGTGCTGTTGTTTCTATAGGTTTAAATGATATTTCTATGCACTTCACTTAGCTTCATCTGGTATACTCAGAACTATGATCTCTCTTTTCATTACGTAATCTCCAAATACCTCTGTAGATTTTTCTACAGTATTCCAAAAACTACGAGAGATATACCATTCAGTTCCTTCTGCTCTGAGGAATAAAATTATATTGGTCACGTGCCTTCATCCTGTATACTGATGATTATATGACACATCTCTGCTTTGGTTAAGTAATCATCAAAAAGCAGTATAACCTCTTAAATATTCATATCTAAGCTACAAGAGTAGTATCAGCTGACTCATCAACTTCTTCTTGATACACTGATATACTTTTCTTACCTTTATCGGGTATATTCATATAACTATGATCGTAACTTTTGTATGCTTATATAATCACTACATACCTCCACAACTTTTTCAGTTTCATTATCTGAGCTACAAGATCTATACCAGTTTGTTCCTCTCACTGCTAATTGTACAAACATCTCTTCACGTGACTTACTCTCGTATATTCGACCCGTTTATGGTATCAAAATGGTCTGGAAACGAATCTAAGATCAATGGTAGCTGTTTGAGATGGGTAGCGCTTCTAGATAGATTTATAAGACTTCCGTTGAGCTGTCATACTAAGCTATAGCAGATGATTGACTATCAATTATGTTATATTCAATATCACAATTGAAATGAATTAAATCGAATTAAAGAATTATTAAAAAAATCAAATTAAATTGAGTTGATTACAGCCACACACAGTACTCCTGTAGCCTCACGAAGACAGCTGTAGATACAAGAGCTATATGGATGTAATGAGAAGAACGAGAGGAATCGACTGCAACTCTCAGAATGAAAATCCGAGCAATATTGCGCAACAGGGGTGAAACTAAGACTTATGTAACAATCCGTTTGCCAAACACCTGAAATAAGCCCATCCTTTTGAGTCACGTGATTGAACACAGACTTGATTACGTAATCACTTGCTATCTCGTATGGTCCTGCTCATCAACCAAATCAAAGGACACGTGTGCATGGACAGCAGAATCTGAGATGGAAATAGACTTGGGGACTTTGTTCACGTGATCTTGGCCAACCCTTGACCTGATAAACAGAGCATGGTGGTTATTCAGCGGGTTGGAGTTGATAGCGTCGAGGCAAAGGTCCGAGTCTGTGATGACGTAATCAGGGTCAATGTCTTTAATGGCAATTTGGAAATCAGAGAGAATATGCTTCATAGGAAGTGCATTGGGAGGGATAAAGGTAATACCGTACACAAACGCGGATTCTGTTTTTGAAATACGAATTCTCTGAGGAGTGAATTGTTTGAGGACGGTATCTTTCGCACAAACAGAGGTCATGTGATCTAGTGCTTTTTCCATAAGAATCTCGTTAGCCGTAGACAATGTCGTCTCAGAAGTGTACTCCCACATGGGAGCATCAGCAAGGTTCAAGGGAAGCTCGTCAGTATGAGGGTCGAAATTGAGGGGAAAAAGTGCCTGACTGGGAAAGACTGCGAGGTAAGGGTGGTTCTGCTGTTCGAAAGAGGCGATTCAGCAGGCTGAGAGAGTGCCAATGTTGGAGTTGAACAGATCCGAGGCTTGGTTGTAGATGGGAAAAAGAGAGAGGACGTCTGATGATGGTCCATTGTACTGGAGGATGATGGAGGTCAATTCCGCCTTGGATGTCATCGAGTTCTTGGCATTGGGACTCAAAGGCCAAGGATTCCACTGGAAATACAGCCGTCGCAGAGCTGGTAAGTCAAGGGGAGAATTCGACGACGCAGCTGCTGCATACGAGGGAAATCCATGGAGGGGTGGTGGTTGGTGATTAGTCATCTATCTACCTAGCTCCAGGTTTTGACGGCTAAGAAGTTCAAGAGTTTTCGAGTGTGGTGTAGATGTCGAAGGGAGAAGTGTAATCAGAAGGCTAGAAGTAGGTTTTCTGAGTGGAATGGAGCTAACAGGCTCTCAGGGTTGGTGAGGGTTAGGTAGGGTAGTGAGGGTTAGCCAGGGTTGGGCAGGGTACTGAGGGTAGTTGGGGTAGTCGGGTTAGTCAGTTTGACCAGGGTTAATCAGGGTTGGGAATAAAGTCATAGAGGTGAGTCTAGTTCCAAATCTGAGGACTCCAAGTCATAGATTCTCTAAGAGGATACGAAGATATCATACAATGAACGCTTTTCATTCCAGAACTCCTTCTTAGCTTCTTTCCTTCACTCCAAAGAGTGGAAACGTATGAATGTTGTACTGTCAACTGCTCAATGCTCAGCATCAGACTTCTGACTACAAGTAGGTCTGGGACTCAAGGGGAGGTGAAGGACGTTTAAAATTGGCACATTCCCAGAAGCAGCCCGATACTGGTAGATGTTAGTCCATATGGGAACCATGGGTGCCAGACTTACGACGTTGATGTAAGACCTTCCTGCTCAGATAAACTCAATGTTAGTAGATCAATTCAAACAGCGGCTCTAGTGGGCGTTGTATCTTGACTGGAGATCAGACGAGACGCTGCCAATAGAGACATCGTTCTCTATGAAGACTAACGTCTTGGAGCTTGTGTTTGTCTTGACCCGCTTGACCTAGAAGAAGGAAGAGTTCAGCACATTCCATCGTCTCATCCGACAAACACACCTGGTGGTACAAATACTGATGGAAGGCTATTCCTCAAAGCTGTACTTCTGTGTCGCGATCGACTGAGGGGTATGTAGATAGCCAATGTACTTTAGACAGGTCACTGTAGTTATAGCATACTATTCAGTATAAGCAGTACAAGCTGAAATACCGCGTAGGTAGGGGATATCATGTCACATGAGTGCCTTCTGGTCACGTGATCACAAACCTGATGGTCTACTGTCCCAATTCTCACTGCATGAGCTTGAGCCAAGAATAGAGAGAGGTTATCTGAGAAGATAAACAGCACCGGTTATAGGTGTATTTGGTATCAAAAAGAAGAGGAGAACTTGGGGAGTACGCCTGTTTTGTCGGTGTCCAGTTTGGAGTTATATTGGTGAAGTTGTGGGGCTTTGAAATGGGTGACGTGGAAAATTGAGATATCGAGATTAGAGTGGTGGGAATCGATTTATCGTGCTGTATTTAGGTATATTGGGCTATTCAATGAGGTATATGACGCTTGAGTATGTCTAGTTATGATATTACGTAAGCGATAAGCACGATAAAGTTGACACGACATGCAGTTCATGGAAGTGGAGGACGGTGGTTGTGAGGAGGAGATGAAGGGTGGAAAAGAACGGCGTGTAGTGTCACGTGACTCAGACGTTCGTTTTGGGGCAATTTTTCTTTTTTCTATTTTTTCAAAAAACACCTTTCTCACTTCCCCTTCAAGGTCTATATCCACCTCGATTACCTTGCATAACAATTGGGACATTGCATAATCGACAAGGCAAATGGGGAGACCCAAAAAACACTGATGAATATATTCGATCACGTGATTAAAAGACGATTGATATATCCTCAGGTTTTGTGCACGTGACTTCAATCGTTCAATCACACCACTGTGGCTGCATTCCACCGATGGAATGTGGATCCGGATTGCGATAAGCTTTGCATTGTTCAAATGGGGCATGTGGACAAGAGTAATGTAGCATCAAAAATCAGGTGAGTGGAGATCAATAGTGCGGATACGATAGCTACAGGTAGATGGCAGGAGGGGTGGAGATGATTATTTTGCACAAATTCGACCAACTCACTTATTAATTTGTACTCGTATCATGTGCTGATACTATTGGTCACTCTATCCTTATAGGCTATTGGACTAATTAATACCATGATAACAGGGGATAATTACGATGTGTCTTGGAGGGATAAAGTCGTAGTACACCTGTGTCCTGTTGTACCCATCTACACCCCGTGCCCAGTATTTTCTCCATTTTTTGTTAATTTTCATTTTGTGATAATTTTCATTTCCCCATTCTACACCCTCCTCGTATACGGCTCTTGGTCCCGTCTATACACGTCTCAGTTTTAGACCATTTCTATATTGTCGGCTTATCAGGTAGTGCCGATAGAGCGGTACTTGTAATGTAGCAATCTCGGCACAAGTAGTTCGTTTATTGATGAAAACCGACTGCAAACGTGTCTCTCAACACCCCTGCAAATTGACTGCAAAAGTCGATTAACTTCACTCAACAAAAGGAGGGCTACCAGTGATAAGTCCATCACCATACAACCCATCTGTAGTCTTGACACATAACATGGACTTAGACGGAACGGAAATCCCATTTTCCGTACCCCACAACCCATGTTCCCCATGTTCTACAATACCGGTACCCCATGTCTCTTCCCCATCTACAAATGTCTCATTGAATCATAAATCATAAGTCATTAATCTAAATAAATATGCGATAGTGAATCGCTCTATGTCTATGTGTAAGCTGTCTGAAGATAACAGCTGTTCTCGTTCAATGAGTCTTGTAGGCTGTACAGTATCCATAGGCTAACAGCTTGTCTGTAACACAAGAGTATTCGCTGTTTCACAGCTCATACTGCTGACACAGCATTCACTGCTTCGCAGCTCATACTGTGACAGTTCGTTTCACCGTATCAACATGAAACAGTCTCGTGTTCTGCCGAATAACCAAATACCTCGAGGTGGCATGGGCAAACTCCGGCTGTCCATTTTCCTCAAAGTCCACGGGAACCTCATCTCCCGTATTTTCATTCCTCAGACTCTTTCCATCCAGCACAAACAGCTGACCGTTGCTGCACTGCATGTACGAGGCCAGATCGAGCTCGGACTTGTCTTCTCTCTCAATCTCCAGCTGTCTCAGCTCGCCCTTGTTCCAGTCCACGTAGTAGTGATTAGTTTCCCCGGCAACAAGGTACTTTTGCCGCACAAACGTGAGCTCCGAGTTGTGGCCGAGACACTCCATTTCGTACTGCCGGTCAAGCTCCTCACAGGGATCCTCGTCCTTGACCAGGAGGTCCTTTTCCATCACGTGGGGCACCTCGACGGTGGTTTTCGAGCCGTCAGCTCCGTGTTTGAAGATGCGAACGGCCGGACCGAGCTCGGAAAAGAGCATGTACACCGTGTCGCCGTTGAGACACGAATGCGAGTATCCACAGTCGGCTTTGAGGTCTTCCAGCGACATTTCCGAGTCGTCAAAGGGGATGGAAGATGTGGTTTCGAGGTGGGACACGGATCTCGACGACTTTGTGTACTCCTTGTCACTGCAGAGATTCATCAACGCTGCCTTAGAAGACTTGTGAGTGTGCAGAGTACAAGGGTATTGAGCGATTTCAGAGACCAAGGGAGTCCAGAAGGAGTCGATGGAGGTCTCCAGGAGCTCGTGGAAGGGCTTGATGGTGTGCAAACGGCAGATATCCGAGCCGTCGAGCTCGTCAAACACAATGTGCCAGATTTCGGGGGGGAGGGTGGTGGTCATGGAGTAAGAAGGTGTAGAAGATGGTTGTGTGTGTGAAGTGTTGTGGTTGTGTTTGTGTTCAAAGATGAGTTCTTCGATTCCGTTTCTTAGTGCGTATAAAGAGTTATATTTGCATCTCCCTCTTCTATATATCTACTCTCCTTACACTTTGCACGCATTAGGTTTGCAGAATCTACCGATTGTGCTGCTCAACAAGGCAAGATCATCGCATGTGACAACAGGGTCTAACGAGGGCTTTATTTAGCACCCACGCCGTTTCCAAAACAACGTCATGAGGGGTATGGGGTGCAGACGGGGAAGAAATTTATCCGAGATAATAGAGCACTGAATGGTTGTGTGAGAGAGTTCTTTTTGTGGCCTATTTGTGTCCTATTGTTCAAACGACCACCCCCATCAGTGAAGATCTTTGCATCGATCTCCCATTCACATGCTCTCTCTTAGCACTTCTCAACTTTAATAGAATTTTTAGGGTGGAAAAATTCCGTCAGTAAGGAAGATATTGGGGTTGTTGTTACGCCATTCGAGAGCCCTAAACGAGGGGAACAAAATGGTACTATTCTTTTTTCTACAGCTCATCTCCTTCTTCTCATGGAACATTTTCTCATCTCCAGCCTTTTCAACATACAACTTTAATGGGAATTTCAGAAGACTGAAAAACTGTCACTTTTGGGAATACCTCAATTTTTATCACATATTTAAAAAGCCCTGATTGAGGAGAGCACACTGGTATTCTCCGTTTTCCCAGATCTCCATCCCCGCACAATCAACCCTCTTTTGTAGGTGCTGCCCCTGAAGCCTTCACATAAAGCGTGGTATGCGTAGTAAAAGTGGCAACGGTATCGGTACCACTGTGAGACATTGCGACGGTGTGATTGTGCGCCCGGGCTCCTATCATGTCCAGCAGCAACGACACTATCAAAGGAGGCAAGGGGGGAAGGTCCACAGTTGCTGTGGCGCACACCGCAAGCAGAAGAAGTAGGAGGGTGTTTAAATTCATGGTTGGTGATCGGTAAATGAGGGATCTGTTTGTGTCCTTACAGGTATATATCTCACAACTTGGGTACAACTTCAGTCTTCCATCAGCCATAATCATCATCAACTACCATCCATAGTTGCCATACTTGTACAATACCACCACGACATCACATTGATCCTCTTAGTTAGGCTAAAGATAGATCAGCCTAAAGAAGGTTACATCGGCTCGTATTATTTGATTATCTGGTGGACCTGCGATATTGTCCCTGAGCCGATTATCCGACGTGCAAATCTCTGTATATCACATTCATTTCAGGCCAAAGGTGGCAAATCCACAAAAAGTTTTTTTTTTTTTCCGTGGACAGAATCTTCCAGAACGTCAACCAAGGGATATATGGTCCGACTAGCCAACAGCTGACGTGCTTGTGCCTGCCATAAACGTCCCAGTGTCACTTTCACATGCTACCATGAGATTAATCCGTTTTTCCGCCATAAACAATCACATGAAAGTTTAATGTTTTGGAATAATAAGGTTTCAGTTACCGGGTCACGTGACTCGGAGGTCACAGTGCAGTGGGCACCTTTTCCAAAAATCTAAAAAATCGGTCCCTTGGCCCAGTTGGTTAAGGCGTCGTGCTAATAAGACATAGCAACTTTGCAACGCGAAGATCAGCAGTTCGATCCTGCTAGGGACCAATTTTTTTGGAAAACGGGAAATGGGTGAATCTCGTTTTTTTTGTTCTACAGATTAAAAAGAACGTGTTTTGATCAGTATGGCGTTTTTTTTAGTAACTTGAGGGGCCGTAATAGCACTATACGAGGGGTGCACAGAACTAACCCTGGCTAACCCTGACTGGGATTTTGAGGTGAAGAGATAGAGAAGTTGAAAAAGAGACAGAAAGATGAGAAGGAGACAGAGAGATAAACAGGCAGTTAAGTCAACTCACATGATTTGATTTGTCTACTTTCACAACTCACCTTGGTCTTATAAAGATGTCATGTTTGGATGTACTTGTAGTTAAGAAACCAAATTCCCTATATTGAAAGAAATAAAAGCTTCAACGTTCATGAGAAAGCTCAAATGCCTGTATTCAAGTTCTTCATGAACTTTTTTCATCTTTATTAAATGAGGAAGATGTTATTTGTGTTGGGTTTAATCAAAAAACAAGATGTGGTAGAATACGAGAAATAGAGAAACACAAAAGCAGTGAGAAACGTTTTTCAACATTTCAAGATCTCCTGGATGCCGTAGGCAGACAGTATCTTGCATAAAGTACCAGGTAATGTATGGCATAAAGTACCAGGTAAT